>BTRK01000006.1:40604519-41009519 GCA_036245805.1 Pristionchus mayeri | reverse complement strand
GAGCAATTGACACAGCAGTGAGCCCCCCCCCCCCCCATCCCTCTCCCCCTATCCCTATCCCTCCCTCCATTTAGCCAATCCCATATCTGACGAAATACTGTTGCGACTGTTTTACCCACTCTCAGGTTCCCGTCCATACCCCTCTTCTATTTATAATACCGTATACTCCAGTCGAATATGATGTAACGAATCTTTCTGTGAGGGATAAAATGTATATTCTGTCATACTGCTCATGAATTCCCAGCCAGTGGATTGTGTAAAGTTCGCCAGATAGAATAGGTTTAACGGAAGGACAAATAGCTAATATATTTTGGTGTATCTATTATCAAAGCATGACGTCATTCTCATCGAAGGTGTATTCACTAACTAGGGTAACTTTGGGATGAAGTGGGCTACTCTCCTCTCCACTCTTCTTGGCGACAAGCACATGTTTCTCTCGTGCACTCAAGAGGCCGTCTGGAGGGTTGGCGTAGCGTGAGGGGTGTTCTGCAACAAATATCGATGGAATGGATCGAGTTTCACTTGAACATACCTATTATTTTGCCAAATACTGTAGCGTATCCTAGTTGTGTGACTCGATTCTCAACTCACTGCGTGCGTAGTACTCGATTCTACAGGCGCCAAGCAGGCTCGTTTCCGGATCGGGTACACTTTGCTAGAATGGGAATAATGCATTCCAGCAGATTAATTAAAGTATAATTATGAGAGTTGGAAATTTGGGTCGCCTTCTCTTCTTTCTGCATACTCGCCAGATCGGTCGATTAGCGAGATAGTTCCGTTTTTCGAACTCTCGTAATGATGTAGTTTAAAATATACAAATCCAACTCGAGTGCCCTTCTGATCTCTCGGTGCTTCCAATTGTAGCAGCCAGAGGAGGTGATGCCATTCAGATGGTACCCGATGGTGATCACCGGCCCGAGATCCATGAATATCACCCAGAACCAATCATTGATCTGGCTCGTGGAACCAGCTACCGTACCCTGTGCATGAGCATATCGTAGCCGTAGAGAGCACTGGGGAGCACGGAGAACAGCAGAACGCAGAGAATGACGGTGATTGAGAGCGAGTTCGTCTGAAGGAGGACTACGGTAGGTTGATGGGTCAGACTTCTCTCACCTGTCCTATCGCTTCCTTCATTCCTCTTCGCTTGATGGAGAGTGAGCGAGTGAGTCCATCCTGATGGAGATCGATATTGAAGGCAATGATAGAAAATGTCCAAAAGGAGATGTCTCTAATTTTCTCACAGGAAGATCATCCAGATAAATTTCAGTCAACACTGACACTGTCGGGCTAACAGTGTTCATCCGACCTAGCATCGTCATTTTCCCTGAAATGTCGTCTTACGCAAAGCAATTGGTTCGGCAACGACTTTCGGATTAGCAGAAACTTGGTAAGAAGATGAAGTAGACTAGGAGAAGAACCAATCCATCGACGAACTGAACAACTTTTCTCTCATATTTAGTGGCTTCTGACTGATGTAATCAGGAAGTACGCATGGAAGATCGGACCGGAAGAGGAAGTTGGCACGCAATGAGTACGGATCTGAATACATCTATTCATACTCCGAGATGATTTCTCCAACGTCATGTCCATTTTCACTCAGTTCTATTAGGTTGGCGGGAAAGTCTTTGTCCATTTTTCAAAACTTTATTTCTTGGGGAAAGGAAAAGCATGAGTTCAAATATGCTTGCCTTCATTATTGACAATATGTGCCCAACATATCTGCAATGTATGGACCCCCTCCCTTTAGAACCCGCCTGGGCGCGAACCAAAGAATTGCTTGTGAGCAGACTCGAGAATTCCACGGGAATTGAATTTCCTATCTCTAAGGGAATGGGACAGGCTTGTGAAAAGCCAGTAATCAGACGTAGCCAAGTCAGGAGAATTCGATGGGTGCGGGAGAACCGTCCAACCGTATCCAGCCAGTTCTTGCTTGAATTCTTCGGAGACATGGGGACGGGGGTAATTTTGCTGATTATACACTTTCTTGCCCTTTAGCTTTGAACGATCGACTTCCAAATTCAAATTATGTAGTTGTGTGACGTACTTAGCCCTGGTGATTGCCATGCCCTCAGGAAGTAGCTCCGAGTAGATCCCGCCATCCACTCCCCACCTCATTGACAGCTTGTTTTTCTTGGGGTGCAGGTCAAGTTTGGAGACACCCTGTGGAGTCCATTCTTCTCCAACCCCCTGATCTCGCATACGGTTGTTATCGTAGAAGGACCACTTCTCATTCCCCGTTATTAGCCGTTCCAGCCACCGATCCCCATCTCGGAGAATGAGGAGAGTAATGGAATCATCGACTCGACGGTAATGGCTGGCTAGGATCAGATCATCGGGTATGAATCGACAGATAAATTTCCTCATTGCAAGAGATCTCAAGCCTTCTTTGACAGTGCTATGGTGGACTCTAAGTGCAATAGTCATTTCACGGGCACTATGAAATGGGTCCGTTTCAACAGCTTTCTTCTAAGTATCAAAATGGAACTTGCGCGGTCTCCCAGATCGATCCCATTAATTGACGGAAAATTCGTCTTCTTCGAAGCGATGGATCCAATTCCTGAAGGTGTTTTAGAGGGGGTGATAAACATTCTTCAGTAGGGTCTCCGAATCCTTCATTGCTGTGCAGGATTGAGAGAGGTAAATCATAACATGTCGGAAGTGGGTGTCACCAGGAACATACATCGTTGCTCTACCAGAGCTTGACTGAAGGAAAGGGAATGCGGAGTTGTTTACTATAAAGGCCTATCACTGACGGTTATTCACTAGGAACGAGGGAACGCCAAAGCGCACTTGCGACGAGCAGTGTTAAAACACAACCATGGACAAAGACTTTCCCGCCAACCTGATACATTGGCGTTCTTCGTAAGCATAGTAAGTAAAGAATAGTATAAAACTAGCGATGCGAGTCCATCCTCGAAGACCATGAACAGCGCATCGGAAACGCTCCAGAGCACACCGAAGAAGCACACTTTGTGCGCGTTCTGCATCAACAGAATAAATTACTGATGATGATCCAAAAAGAGGAGAACTGCTCATCCCCCTCCCACCCCTCCTTGTCTCTCATGCACTCATTAACAAATATCCCTTCGAATCCCTGATCCAGTTACCTTCCTATGATCAACAAGGAAGAAAGAGTGTGGTTTGATGATGACGAAGAGTCTCTCGAGGGCAATCCCAATCGCGAGAATAGCCCTCATCCGGTCAAGCGCCATCTCGAATGCTGAAATGAATAGGAAATGCGTAGTGAGCAGGTTAGTCCAAATGCAAGAGTACTACACTGGGCAATGTACATTCTTCCCATCGATTGTGATTGAATGCTTTGAAAAGTAAGTACCAGATCCGACCATGATTGTCCATTTCGGGCAGTTGATGTTGTTGTGAGCGAAGAGATTGATGAAAGTGGGAACAGAGAATAATCCTCAAACTCGGAGTGGCTATCATCAACCTAATACAACTTAAAACTTCTGAATTTGGCAATGCTTTCTCCCAATCGAAGAAGTCTATATGCCAGATAATTGGTCACAGCCATGGCATAGAAGAGGTACAATTGCGATTTTTTGATCATCTTGGAGCACGCGTAAAGGGATCTAAATCGTGTACAATGAGAAAATGAGATAGTAAAATTGTTTTCCACAACAGACAATAGGGCAAATATTCTTTTCTGTTTTTATGAGTGACATTTACGTGCGAATATTATATTTCCTCCGAAGCAAACGAACTTGCGGATTTTATTGAGGCGCAGTGTAGGTCTCGAATTGTATTACTCTCATTGCGCAAGAGCAAGCCTATTTGATTCTATTTTCAAGGGCTGACCTGAAAACGTGCGAAAAGTGGAAATCAAATTTGAAATTGAATTCGTGTAAAGTTAGAGAGGTATTCGAAAATGGGAAAATATGAAACGATTCTGTAGACTGAAGCAATGTTGTGAGATTAGCCATTCAAAGAAAGAATGGAGAAAGGACGCGGTCTCTTCACACTCTCCCGCATCTCAATCAGTCGAGAAAGTGTGTCAAAAGAAGAGACTTCCATTCGAATTGTGAATTACCTATAAGCCAAGGAAGTTCACAGAACCTAGCAATGAAAGAAGACAATTGAATCTCAAGAGGGCAGAGAAACAAGCGAACCATCTCCTCCCAAAACCTTTGACTAAGTATTTCACATGTCATAGTTTACCACCTGCGATAAAAGATAAAGATCTCGAAATTCCAATTATTGCTAATTCCTAAGCAATAAGTTTAATTTTCCAAGCCGTGATTTCCCATTCTGCCTTCAATTCTGGTTTACTGGGAAATTGCAACGAATAAATGAAACATGACTGAATGTCATGTAAAACAATAGTGAGAATCAAAAGTAAAGTGTCGATCTGTGCTGCAGCAGAAGAGCCAAAAACTTGATTTCTCACATTTGATGTTACTGTTCCCTATTTACAGATGAACCTTACCGTTCTTTGCTTCATATTGGTAATACAATAGCATTCCCATCAGACCAGACGAAGACAGATGAGACCAGCCGAAAGACCATTCCCATTTGATCTCTGACCCCGCTTGATGTTAGGAAGTCTTCTGTTTATTTTCTTCAAGGCTGTCCCTTTCTGCTGTACTATCAAAAGTTCTTTATTTCTTTAAAAAATGCAAATGTTTGTTCCATACACTTCAGATAAAGGATATTTGGGTGAAAAACAAGGAAGCAAGTATGTATGATTTATATAAGCAAATGATCGGGTACGTAAATGAGTTCCGCGCAATATGGTTCGTAAAAAGGATATTGGTTGTACAAATAAATATTTAACATCCCATCCGAGTAAATGATATTCCAATAGTTGAGCGAGTTAGCATGTTCGTTTTCGCTCTTCGCAGCAATAATGAACTGAAAATAGCATTTCTTATAATTTAGAAGTGTAATTATGATTCTCATATCCGTGCTCATATCCTATTTTAAAATAAATAATATATTGAACCTTACCTCAGGACCAAGTATGGACATGTCGATCATGTTGGATGTACATGACATCTTCCAGCTCCATTTATAACGATTACGCGAAGACACGAGTTTCATCTAGATTGTTCATTTTGGAAAACAAATGATTGGAACTTTCTCTCTATATTTTTATTTTAAAAAAAATTTTTCTTGATGAGGTCCTAATGGCTTGCTCATATACATGTACATAAGTATAAGGATAAAGATCGAACCTTTAGTGCTTGTAGTATTTGTTCTGGTTTGAGCACGAGTCCACGGAAATCCAGCAGATTAAATCGATTCAGAATGAGCTCGATGTTGGATGTAATGGAGAATCTGGGAATCTGAAAAGAATTTGAACAAATACGATTGACTCAGAACGCTTACTTACCATGTGTGCGTTATTCCGGTTTAGGTCTTCAATTGTGAGTTTTAATGAGTGGAAATTTGTGAAGAACTTTTCGTCTAGGGAACTCCATGGAAATGATGATTTTCCGTCGATGAAGATTTCCTTCAGATTAAACGAAGAAAACAGTCTGAATCGTATGCATAAATAAACTGTTAGAGTCCAATCGCTCATCAGTTACCTATCTGCAGAGACGTCGACTTGTGATTTGTAAAGATTTAAGAATTCAGTTGTCTTGCTAAGAATAGCGATTCGATCAATGAACATGTGATCAATGGGAATCTAAAAAGGTGGATACCAACAATTAATACACAGTTTCTAATTTTTTAGCATTGTTTTTAGAAGAATAATGAACAAATATTTACGAGAACTAGCAAAAAGAAGGAGTAGTGATCCGTGAATGTCTTGATAAGATCGTAGAACTTGGCAGGGAGGGAAGGTCGACAGTCGGAACAAGTATTCTGAAAATGTAATATGATTTTCGATTCGGAATTAAAATGAGCAAAATATTGGCTGTGATAGTTCCTTAAATTCCGAACTGCTACTTTTGATGTGGTGATGGAGTGTCTTTCTAGTAACTCTTCCAATCCCTTCCACTTTCGTCCGACATCCCCTCATTTTCTTAGATTGAAGAGTTCGAATGTGAGTACCAGATGGCATATCGACCATCGCCGAAAATCCAGAACAATTCTGAATTTAAATCAGGGATCATATGATGTATATCACGCCTCTCATGAGAAAATCGAGCTGAGCCAGGGAATGGAAGGGAAATCGTTAATTGAGTTCTATCGGGATTTCGACGTCCTGAGGCATGCCTGACACTCCTCCAAAGTCTCAATGTGCATACTTCATTTTGGAGCTGCCTACGCCGGGCATCATGTCGACAGGTCTCACTTTGAGAGCACATATATGTATACGGGTTCCTTAGTGCGACTAATGGTCTCTGAACGTTGAGGAATCATTTGAAGATATTTCACCACAATGAATAGTCGCACTAAGGAACCCGTACTTTTGGGGCAAGCCACTCATTCGATAGCCCTCGCTAAGCTACATCCATTGCTAAAATTTGAGCTGCATCTTTACCTACATTTTTGAGAAAGTTGACTTGCAATGTACCACTGTTCAAAATCGGATTCTGAGAAATTGGTTTAGATAGATCGATAGAGCTCAAAAAATGAGTGGGGGTCACTCAGACGTCAATTTTACTATATCTCTCAGTGTAATCGGGATATGTGCTCTCAAAGTGGGACCTGTCGACATGATGCCCGGCGTAGGCAGCTCCAAAATGAAGTATCCACATTGAGACTTTGGGGGAGTGTTAGGCATGCCTCAGGACGTACAAATCCCGATAGAACTCAATTCGCGATTTCCCTTCCATTCCCTAGATTGTCGTTTCTAGCTCGATTCTCTGGTGAGAGGCGTGATATTTAACGTAATCAATTTGAGAAAGATACCCTGACGAGAATCATCCGATAAGCCGGAAATTTCACTTTCTTGCACGCCTCGTCTGCTAATCCATTCATTTTCCTACTCACACACTTCAACTCGGTCAACGTCGTCCTGAAATCATACTCTGTAACTGAAGATTCACACATCAATCAAATAATGGGGATAATTCGGAAATTTAAATGGGTCCCGCATGGAAACGATGCTAACCTGTCGATATTTGAGAAGATAGAATGGATACAATCGTTGGGCAGTAGAGAAAGGTGGTCCTGCAGGTTCTTACGGTATATTGGAAAAATATTGGGAATATACCAGATTCGAGTGAGCAGCCATTCTCGAAAGCCGATGATTGGAGAGTGAACGGTAAAGGGTCAGCAGGACGTATGTGGAGGAGAGATCGAAATCTTCCGATCACAAATACTCCTTAGTCTGGACGCTCGATCAGGTGTACAATCTTTGCCAGAGGGTGAATCTATTCGAATTATACTGCCTATCTCGATTAATGACAATGGGCATCGACATTGACAACGACTACATCACAATTTGAATTGGATAAACATCTTGAAATTCAAATGTATTCCAAGTCGTGTTTTCCCACTCTGACCTCAATACAGGTTAGATGTGAAACTGCAACGAATAAATTAGAAATGATGGAATACAGTGAAAACAAATTGGCCGAATCAAAAGAAAATTTGAAGGAAATACAAGAATTGGTTAATTGGTGAGAGGGTTCATCATTTCCCAGTATTGGACGTCACTTTGGACGCCGGTGTTGTCATTTGCGCGAAACTCCTTCTAATCGATCTATTGAAGATGAGGTAGACGTAGGGAGGCAGTCCTGAAAGCATCAAAATGGCTGACACACCGAAATTTGAGAAAGTTTGAGTTCGAAAATCTTTTGTTTTACACACAATCTTTACCGATTGTGTTGTGAGAGAGACTACATAGAATTAAGAGAACGTGGAATCATATCTCGAACTCTACTCGCCATGGAGTAGTATCCATCCGAAGTGGGCAATGTATCGCAGAACCTCGGAGGAAGGGATGAATTGGAGCGCGAGATAACCTGAATGTATCTTATATCGAAATATATTTTCGTAATTAAATTACCGACGCACGTCGACATGTGCACGCAAACGATGACTCCGCACTGCACAGAGAGCTGCGAAAGATGGATGGGGGGGGGGGTGTTTCAGAACTGGCCATTTTAGAACTCTACAGAAGCTGATTCTCCATTCTAGCGCTCGTGATGGGCGGTCGTCCCTGACCCCGCTCTTTTCCGACCTAGTTTGGGGAATCCTCTCCCGTCAGCTTGGGCAACCCGGAGAGTATCGCCTACTTGGTACACTTCAAGAGGAGGAGCACGGACGGATTCCCATCGTCTCGAGTGATCTACCGTCAAGAAAGCCTCGCTCAAGTCTGCGTTGTGAGTTCCTAACCGGCGCAAGTCAGGTGTTCGGCGGCAGGATGATCTACTTCGATGCTCAACGGAGATCCGTCACGATCGTCCCTACAGTTGACCAGAGAAGTCAAAGAAGATCCCATCCATTGACCTAACGACGCTCTGATACCGAAGATCCCAATTCCATCCACACCGAAGTCACCCTCCTGCAGGACCATTGTGCCTGACGTCAGGATAAATATGAAACAGAAGCTGATAAAGTGTTTCAAATTCATCATTGAGCTCAAAAGTAAAGAGTTCTAAAATTACCAGTTCTAAAATGATACACCACTAGGATGTATTATTTTTTCGCCTCCCGATATCTACTGTTTCGCAATATCGGGAGGCTCTTTTCTTCTTGCCTAATTCGATGGGACATAAATAATTTCCACAGTTTCGACTAGGTTTTGCTCACCACGAGCGCTGCCCTGTTCACCGAACTGTCGGCGAGAGTGCGAGTCGTCGTCTGGAATTCACCATTGGTCACACCCCATCTGATTGTAAGATGGGGCAATCACAATCAGATGGGGCTTTTCACAATAACCAAAAGGAAAATTGTCAACCTACTTTCCGGCTCGTTGCGCGCACTTGGAGAATCATTAGAGAAGAAGGGAAGCAGTGGGAAAGAAGATGTTGTTGACCGCGTGAAGCACGTTGGCGTACTAAAAGGAAGTAATGACTCGAGTATACACGAGAATAACGATAGTTAGTTATTTATCAACTCAAAGTAGTGACATCTGTTCGCTAGCCAAGTCCCTTTCCTCGCACTCTTCTCTGTATTCCCTAACTTCGTTTCAGAGGTCTAAATTCTGAAAGGTGATCCATCCTACAAGATACAAGATCTTGCAATAACTGGTTGATTTACTTCGAATCTATCACTGATCATGGGGTCGAAGTGGACGATGTGCAAGTCGGAGTTGAAGAAGGCGATGGGAGTGAAGAGAGCGGCGAAGAGGCCGAGTAGCACTGGAGCGAGCAGCCCGTACCACGTTCTATTACCCTGAGTTGCACTCTATTCAGCAAATAACTTAACAATCTGACGCGCAAAACTTCGATTAGAGACGAAATGAAAGTTGCATTGAACTTTCACGTTCTGAATTGGAAGCCAGTCATAGTAGGCAAGGCGACAATTGCAGAGAACTGAAGGAAGTACCTGATACATCCATGCGAGCCAGTGGATGTGCAGCATTTCCACCACTCGATTGAGTGCGATGAGGAAACACGTGGAGCAAGAGGCGAAGAATCCGACTAAATGTCGAATTCGAATTTTAGAATTCAGGTAATTGAATGTTTGTTTGTCATTTCTGTAGTATATCATGCACTGTGCATTTCGCATGATCTCGTAATCTGCCTTGAATTTGCCATGAAAAGCAAGGACTGTTCACCAAATGCAAGCATGCACACGACAAAATGCAGCTTGGGGTTGTGACAGTAGATGCCGCCCTGAAATTTCAAGTTTTCGAAAAACATGAAGATACCATTGAACCACATCTCTCCTTGAACCCTGTAAGCCTATTTCCCTGCTTGAGCTTTCAGAAGCGGAAAATAATTATCAATTTCTCACATGCTCTCTAATGATGATGCTTTGGAAAATATTGAGATATCATATCCACAAGAATAAGAAAAAAGCGTGAAAATATGTGAATACCGTCATGAATATTGTTCCAGCAAAGAAGCAGACGACGAGTAGCAGAAAGACATCGTTGACGCCAAGGAAGAACATCATCTGAATTATGTACGGCTTCTCAAGAATTCATCTACGCGTTTTTTTGCAAGCATTATCTCCTAAGTCCGGCAATCAGTGCAATTTTCACCTTTCCATTTCGACATTGAATCATGATCACCTTGTAACAGGCGATGCTCCGCTTCCTCCACATGATCACTAGACAGAAAAAATAGGGAACGAAGCAGAAGACACCGCACAACATGCAGATTACTCCTGGAATTCGAGTTGAAGAAACGATGCTACGGTATCTCCATTCTACGCTCCCCCGCATTGCATTCGGTGCCTTCTCTACGTTAGTCACTATACAAGTAGGATTCAGGGCTGAGCCCTACTTTTTCCAACTTGGACCCTATTTTTGAATAGAGAATGTTTGTTGAATAAAGGATGAATCTCTACCGAAAATTGGCTGGCTCGTACCCTTCGTCGACCAGTCGACAGAGGAGTTGAAGAAGCTAAAGTAATTTCAAAATACATTTTCAAAATATACATTTTACCTGCAATTGTACTCGTCCTGGGCGTCAAAGAGTAGATTATTGCGAAGTTGTGCAATCATAGTCATGAGATGGAGACTTGAGTTCAGCTGTGCTGTATTAGGATGAAGAATTTGTTTGGAGTTTAAAAATGACAGACAAAAAGAACGATCTTATCAAAATTCCAATAACTATGCGTTCAAAAGCTCAGGGAGGAGCTCTGATAGAAGAGGAAGGAAGAATAACTTCGAGTAACGCGATCCGGACGCCCTCGCATAGAGTACATTGAGCACAGGGGAGAATTAGCTCTAACATCATCATCGAATTTAATATGCTATGACTCTTAACCTCGCACAATTGAGCTAAGTAATGATGATGATCCCAAAGCGGTTTGTAGGGATCGCACTGCAATCACATGATTCCTTTTCAAATTTTCCCACGAAAGCATAGACATCTTGTTTATCAACCAGTACATTTCGATTATAGTACGCGTGAGATCACGCCCTATTCTTTTCGGAGTGTACACATTTTCCCCGAAGAGAAAATATTCGAGAGCAGAGCATGAATTCGTTCGTGAAAGATCACATTTCTGCGGTCAAGACGAATCGCGAGGTGAAGGGCGAAATTTCATTGAGTGCAGAAGTCCGCATCGGATTTCCCACGTTGTCAAAGTGAATTATCGAATATTTTCAGCGTCAGAATATCTTGAGCAAGACTATTCTAGCGCCTAATTGATTGCGAAGCCAGATATCGGATTTGATACATCGCATTTTCGAGGGTCGCAACCGTCCGGGGGGACCAAAATCACAGGGACCAAATGCGTAAGAATCTCCTGATTCGTTATGAAAATATGAATAGCTCATCAATCCAGAAGTTGTTATTCGAGCATCTATCAATGGCGTTTCAATGTCGTCATTATCCTGTTTTCCCGTCCTTCCATTTCGCGGATCTCTGATTCCAATAATGATGAACGATGATGCTTCAGCTTCTCATTTGTAGTGTGAGAGTGGCACCAACGAATTACAAGAATCTCACTTACTAACACCAAACGTCAAACTAAAATTTCCAGGGTCAGTTGAATTTCGAAAATTATGCAAATCAATTTGTCGGTTATTACAATCTCTGTTAGTTTCTATCAAGAGTCTCTCTTAGTATGAGAAAAGTCACACCGGCGAAGAGGCTAGGTGCCTAGTACACTCTAGACATTCTATAGCATGTATGATAAACTTGACCGTTATTCCGATTTCACATTGGACAAATTCAGGTTTTGGACCTAAAAAATGAAATAACTTTTATCAGTGTGTAAACGTCAAAGAGGAGACATTTACAACGAACTGTGTAAACGTCAAAGAGGAGACATTTACAACTCAATATCAGTCTTTTATTCAATTATAAGGATCAAATATCAGTTAGTTTTACTTACTTTTAGTTACTGTTTCTGAGACAATGGCAATACGAGCTAACTATTTATTATAATAGCATTACAATCCCCTGAGCTCGATTTGTTTTTGTCACACTTTGCATCTCCACTGCTTCTTTTCCCCAAGCCCACCCAAACGCTGCAAAACTTCCAACCCAGATAAATATCGATACCTCTTCGAACTTCGATCTCTTCCTTTCAATCCTTCCAATAAAATAATGGGTAAATGTGTACCAGATATCACCTGAAGGGAACGAAGAGAGAGGATGATTTGCAAGAGCCTGGATGATGTGCTGATAGTTAGCAAAGCGAGAATTGCTATAAGAAGAGCGTTCCGTTTTTCTCCTTTTGATTTTCTCTAATCTCAAGTTTAAGAAGCAAAAAAGTGGTTCTCCCAAGACTCCATTCGAGCCCCTCACGCGTCCTCCTCGACCATAGTGGCCTGCAAGTCGACCGTGATATTCCAGTTGAATCCGCAAATGATGGAACTCCAGGAGTGCCTGGACCCAACGGACCCGATGGAGAGGCTGTAGAGAGAGGTAGCAAGGATTCGATCGAAAACCCAGAGGAGCTGGACCTCAGAATAGACCCGGCCACCACTGGAGGGAGAACTCGTAATGTAATGCATCACTCCTGAACAAATTACTAAATCGGAAATATATTTCAACTGCATGATTTGCTATTGCTAGTGATGTTTTTTCCTCGTAAATTTATGTTTTCTCTTCCGAAAATGAAATTGTAGTGCATTTTGTGTGTCCTTCTCTCAGTTTGAAACAGCAAAAGAAGCAAGGAAAGAGAAGAAGGCACTTCATAGAGTGACTTATAGCTTGCAATCGAGGATGGAAGAGGGGAGATGGATGAGATGAGGGGCTCTTTCGTTGCTCCTAGTTCCCCAGTACTACGTAGATTATCGAAGAGTGAACTCTGGTTTGTTGAAGGCGTTGCAGCAGGGACACGTTTCCGTTCGATGAGTTTGAAGAGTTGAAATGTTCAGACGGTGTATCAACTATGGAATAGGATAAATAGGATACCAGAACAAATCCTGCTTTTGTTTTTCTGAATGAAAACTCTGTACATGGAGATGAATTTGATAAATATATATCTTTATCAATAATACAATTCACGTAATGATTCTTTTAACTGTTCCTCTTCCCTTTTTCGAGATGTTAATATAACACACTCACAAAACGATCGTCAAACATGCCTTAATCATCACACCCAAAATGTTCCCATATACCAATCTTATTCCCCAGCGCACCCCACAACTATTCGTATTCAATAATGCTGCTCTTATCTAGTAGGGACAATATGCCCAGATGTCCTGGAAGGACTTGAATCCCTCATCGTACTTGAACTTCTCGGGCGTGCCCGTTCGAACGATGGTCGAGTTATCGTCGAGAAAGCAGTGCACTTCGCACTGCTGGCCGACGGTGATCTTGATGGCCTAAAGCATACCGTGTTTGGAATAACGAAAACATTCATATTCATTACGGTCTCGGGGCGATTCATGAGATCCTTGTCGAGCACTCCGACCTCCTTGTGCGACGCACCCTCCTTGATTTCGGTTCCGCCCAATCCGTAGTTCACGGATCCTGCCGTCTTGAGCACTGAAACTTCATTTGTGTTTCAGCCTGAAATGCGGCAAGGCGTACCATCTCTGCACTCAGCCTTCCTGTACGAGGGCACGGGAAGAGTGCACTGGGTCGAGGGAGACTTCAGCTGACCGAGATACGAACAAGTCACATGGTCCGAGTGATAGTCGATCTCGTAGCCCGTGCACTGGAATCATGGAGATCAGACATTCCTCGTCCTCTCCATTTCACCTGGTCGTTGGCAGTGCAGGTAGCGTCACAAAGACGCTGGTGAGTGTGGTCCGAGATCGAGAGAAGCAGGATCTTCTGGGTCATATTAAACGGGAAGTAACACTTCGCGCTTTGGGAGATCTAGAAGTAAGATAGTTTATGCATCGGTCGGAAAATTCAAGTTACAAGCGGAAAAGTAGTAATACTTACTCCAAGGAGAGAAGACACTAGAAGGAGTTTCTTCATCGTAAGAGACACGAATGGACTGAATTGGATAGGAAAGAAGAAGTGGGATAGCTTTCGTTTCTTCGTTTCGCTTCTCCGGCCCACGTACGCTATTATTTTGAAGCAGCTATACGAAAAGAACAATTGCACGAAAGGAAGAGAGTGTAAGGAAGTGGATTCATCTCGTCATTTCATATCAGGAATCTCCTAATGTCACTGCTCTGGCCTAAGATTCTTTGCCAATTTCTCGAATTTGAAAAAAGATAGAGTCAAAATGGTTGTCAATTTATTCACACTCAATTGAGCTCCTATTAGATCACGTGCTTGGATTAGTATATACGACCGTTCCTCATCGAGTTGCTGCAACAGTCGAGCATGCGCCTTTTCAAAACTATCTAAAATTTAAGAATAGTATTTATCGATTCTCATTTAAGAATAGTATTTATCGATTCTCGAGACTGCTCCTTGAGACCATTTAGACACTGTACAATGCGACTGGATAAACAAACAAACTATAGGAGGGTTTGCGGAAATCGAAACATTCGCACAATTGATGACATTGAATTTTGAAAGAAAAATAGGCTGCGTGAAAGTGAACATGACAAGTAAATTAATTAGGGAACCCGGCAAAATGTGATGAAAGGTAACTGCAGTTTCACCAAATGATCAAGCCCGAGAAGAACAGGTTGTACTCCTTTGCAGAATTCATTATCATCTCAACCTGAAATGGCGAATTATTCAGCATACTTCTCAAAGATTTGAAGCTGAAAGCTGGTTCACTTGTAATTTCCAAATATTCTGCACACTTCCACATATTTTACAATAGGTAGTGAATAGTGTCTTTCGCCCGTTGACCAGGGTAAAGTACCAACCTCTCGATCATTCTCCTCGTCTTCCTCATCATCTATTTCAAGAGCGATGATGAACGCCGCATTCATTTCTTCCTCTTCATCGACATCGACGTCTTCTGAACTGCTCTCCTTCCGGAATCGACGAAGGTACGAACACTGAACGATAAGAAATTGGAAACGCTTAAGTTCGAAATTGGATGGTCGTGTCTTCATTCTACACACTCTCGAAATTGTTCGAATGTTCGAGCAATTAGAATAATGAGACAGTGGTATCCTTTCTCCGACTCTTATGCGGGGATTCGAATTTTGCCGATTCCATCACAAAACAGCCAATTTATTTTGAGTCTCTAGTGATCCTGAGGAATAGTCACACACCTTGCCAGTCTGCTTGTCGATGGTTTCCTCGTCTATGACATCGACCGGTGCTTCTAATGTGGGAGTGATCAACCTCAACCACTCCTCCTCCTCTTCTTCGTGAGAATACAAGGGAGCGAGGATGCACGAGGGCAGCGAGATACAGGCTGACAAGGATCTATTAGAACCGAAATTTGTAATCACCAATGCAAGTGGTAGATGGATATCTTCGTTAGTTGATCGATTCGCATTGAAATTCGAGTGAGTATCACATACCCTTCTCTATTGAGGACGCGTTGAGGCTCGGTGGAAAAGAAGATGTACAAGAAGTGAAGGAATGCAGGGAGCACACTGCAAGTTGAACATTTGCTGGATCAAAATCTGAATGAATACTCTAATCATAAAGTTTGATTACCACTCTCATCCGTCGATTCTGAGGATGCGGAAGAGTCGGTGGAGATACGACGAACTCGCGATGACGAGACTGTGGAATGAGTGGGAGAAGCGAAAGAAGGGAACTCTGCAATTGAAGTGATTGTCTAGTAGACAAGGAATCAACTAGGGAGCAAAAAGTAAAGCGTTGCTATCATGCGATGTGCGATTGAATATAATGGGATTGTTCAGATTTTTCGTTACAGAAATTGTGAGATGGGACTAACCCTCATCATACGAGGATGGCGGGTAGACGGATTCTTCGGAGATCACTGACGATGGAGGGGAGGGGTAGAGAGTGACGTCATCGACGTGACGAGAAGTCTCGACAGACCGACAGGCATGAGCGGTACGCAGAAATCCCGGAGGAGGGGGAGGAGGCTGTGTGTACTGGGTCACTGAGGCTGGAACCCGCCTCCTCTCAGAGAATCCAGGAGGAGGCAGGCAGGGTAGCATGGGATAGGAGACATTGTAGTCCGAGGGCGGGGCCGGGCAGTGGGTCGGAGCCATCGGTGGTCCTTGGTTCCACCTGGAACCCGAGCAGAACTGGTGCTGGCGAGGGAACGGAGAAGGGAGCTGGAGTGATTATTGATTAGTTGGATTGAGAACAGTAAAATGCTCACCATTGAGTTATGAATGTGATTATTAGAGGTCTGATGGATCAACGACGGGATACGGGTTGTCAGAGGAGTAGTGTACTGTTGAGAGTGGTGCTGTGAATACGGAATGGACGGCTGAAAGGAGTATCTAGCAAAGTTGATCAATGCGGTATGATTGAGATAGTTTATCGATCGGTTCAGTTCAAAGAGCACGTTTGGAATGAAGAGAACATAGTCTCTTTCTCGAATAGTAATTCCGAGCAACTTCTCTACTACATGCCGTAGATGCAGATAATGAAGTGGACGGGTGCTGAGTGTGATGAGGCATGACAGACATTAGAGGCTGAGGCCGGCCATAGCCCATGCTGGCTTGATGCTGATCCTAAGCATGAATTATTCAGTTTAAAATTATTAAAATAAGTTATGAAGTTGTTGCCTATATCACTATAACAAAGAATTGGATTAAGACAACCATCGATCCGGACCATGGAAAATATAGGAGTAATTAATTACCTTGATGCGATATGCGGCGAAGCGATTTGTGGGGCGAGAAGAATTGGAGAGGTACACCATCTCAGTGGGTGAACTGATGAGTGAATGAAATGAATGAGGAGGACAAGAGAGGTTCCAATCTTCTGCTTGTGATGCTCCCTGTGCACGAGCCTGACCAGAGGGCAAAGGCAGATAGATACCCATGCACAGCTAATCGTGTTTGAGGCAGGCCAGAGGGTAGTCCATCTATGTCACATGCGATTTCGGTAGCTCGAATTAAGAGAGAAAGAGGCATTGTCTGAATGGGATGAGCCTTGCCAGAGGGAATGCATCCGAAAATTGAAGAGCGATAAAAATGTGAATATCTTTTGAACTATTGGAAATAATCTGTTTTCGTTTTCGAATTTGTGCGAAAGATGACAGAACGGAAAATAGTGAGAAACAGTTGATTCATGCATTCCTTGAAGTGCAAACAACCCGATGGGGTATATCAGGATAGGATCATGGTTTTTCATTCACATTAAAAAAATTTATTGCGATTGTTTGTATAATTTTTATTTATAAAATATTCTTATAGTTTAGACTCGAAGGATGATCTCGTTCGAGCGATTGCAACGAATTCACTTCAACCTCTCCGAATTTCTTCTAATCATCTCCGAGGAAGTTGGCTTTTCTAATGGAAACTCATGTAGAATCATCTGAATTGTTACCTCACAAATGTGGTTGTTTAATAGGTGATAGCAGATTTTTATAGAAATTCGGTTTGTACAAAATCGAAACCAATTTGCAGAATTTCGACTTTCGCAGAGCCGGAAGATGGATGGACGACCACGTCATTTTCACATTTCAAGTGACGATCTTTCAAAAATTAGTTTCTTTTTCAAATCTATTTTCAGGCGGTCTTGTTGTATCTCGTGACCATCTTCTCTCTGAAGTATTGGATGAAAGACAGAGAGCCATTAAAGCTACGGATTCCTGTCGCAGTACGAGTTGTTTTTGAGTTAGAGGTAAGAAGACTACCTATGTATTTTAGACCTGGAACTTCTCGATCGCACTTCTATCGGGTGTCTGTGCATGGGCAACCACTCCCGACTTTCTCGATATCCTATTCAACAAGGGATTCAGTGGTAGGTCTCGCAATCACTTCCCCTTTGCCTAATAATACTTCGTAGTGAATTCTGCTTTTTTTTCTAATCTGCACGAGATCGTTGAGAATGACGAAATACAATCAATGAAATGAGATGATCTGGCACAATACCTTGAGAGACAACATATCAATGCGTAGTATAAGTACATTGTTCCATTGCAGCCTCTTTGTGTTCCGGTCGCGATCGTCTCTTCAGCGGAGCCAGCGGGCGCGCGATATTTGTTTTGTTGTTTGCTCGACTTCCCGAGTTCATCGACACCCTCTTCATCGTTTGTTCACTTTTCCTGATATTTATTGTGGCGTTTATTTTGACGCATTCTCTAAGAAAACAAAATACCATTTGAAATGAGAGTATTGCTCAGGTACTTCGCAAGCAGCCCCTGCTCTTCATCCACTACTACCATCATGCGTTCACTCTTTGCTTTGCATGGTGAGCATTAATCCCTGACTTATTCAGATGGAATGAGCAGACACATACTCTTTGAGAGATTCGGGCTGTCTAACAAACAGAGCTCAAAATTCGGGTCACACTCTCGCACTTTTCCACAATCTCGACTAGTCGAGTGCGCAAACTAAAGAGATGACCTGAATTTCGAACTGTACAAGAATGGAAATGTCTCGCAGGTTCACTTATTCTGGTGCTTGGCCTTCTTCCGTTCACGGAATCTACGTCAATTCACTTATTCACACAGCGATGTACAGGTGAAGAACGAATTTGTATATTTATTTACATATTTTTTTATAAATTATTTCTCTTGATTTGCTCAGTTTTTCAAGAAGATGATGAATTTGAAGCAGATCCTCTCTTTGCAGTTACTACTTCCTCACCACTCTCAACATTCGTCCTCCTCCGATCGTCGCCAAGTCGATCACCATCGCCCAGATCCTCCAATTCGCCTATCTCCTCTATGCACTCATCCATTTTACCGTAATCACGCAGATATTCGGGGTGAGACCTTCTTTTCCCTGACAATCACAACATGAATGATACTGTAGTCCATAGACAGAAGAGATGATTTTCCGAATTTTGAACATTAATTTTTTTTCAATTTTCTATTAGGTTGTTCGGAAAGTTTCTTTCTTTTTTCATGTATGGGCACTATTCACTTCTCCTTTATTTGACCTAGACCAATCAGTTTGTGGTTTTTTGTATTTGATGTGGGCTTGGATACTCTATATGACAACCAGTAGTACATGCCTTTTCGATCAATAGATCTTGAGCAATGGAGGTCCGAAGTTAGCATAGTCGACTTTTCTCTCAGACATTTAACGGCGCAATTTTTTTGCTGAACAGAGACAGGCATACAAATGACCCGCTATTGTGAAGACCGTCAAATAGGGTTATTAGTTAACGTAAAGCTTTAATTCTAGGACGTGTTCCCCAATCTAACGAAGAGTCGATGGAGTAATCCGCACTACGATGGGTTTTTCGAGCATAATTTTGAACTAATTGTGCTTCACCCGGTCAACCTAGAGAACAAAGCGAGTGTTATTTGTGAATTACATTACATGCACACTTGCTACCCCTGATTAAGTGGGAATCCAATCACGTATTCATGAGCAGGATTTTTCAGAAAATTTAATCCGAAATTTGAACATCGAGATGGTGACATATTGATATCTCTCGTCTCCCTCGAAGGTTGAAAGCCTGGTTTTTCTTTGCTTTCATTATCATAAACTCTTTCCCTATCACCTATTATCCGGCTTATATCGGCAGGTATCTAGTTCACGGGAAAAGTGGCCCAACAAAAAACACTGAAATTTTGCTTTTTCAGGTGTTTTTGACATTTGCTAACTTTTGATATTTTCTATAGCCTGCTACACGATCGAGATGTGATTTGAACATACTGTAGTATTCCACCGCCAATGCCCTAACGTATACCATAGACAAAATAATTAAGGTCGAATGCCACAAGAATTGGCATGAGAAAAATAAAAGAAAGAAACTTTCCGAACAACCTAATATTAACTAGTGGGTGTGTATTCTCCTGCTACGAAGTAATTATTGTAGGTGCCGTGCGAGTCCGACTCTACTGCTCTGGCTCTCGCTTGGATCATGGACCTCTCCTATCTTTATCTCTTCGTCGACTTCTACGTGAACAAATACAATGGCAGGACGACACTTTCGATCCGCATCAAGAAAACGGATTGATTTTATCTCTAATTCGTACCACTCATATCCTTTTTTGTAATCACAGCTTTCTCATTCTTATCATTTATAAGTACACATTTATGCCGAATAAGAAAGAATTCAATGATCGACAATGATTTGCTGTAATTCTCGAGTAGTCAGTTCTCATTAATAGGGGGAACTCGGTAATCCGGTAAGGGGAACTCGCAGTTCCAATTAGAGTTTGAAATTCGGTCAACCCTCCTCATTATCCACACTCTTTCGCATCTGGATCGGTCGAGAGAGAGAGAGAGTAAGAAAGTGCGTGAAATGAAAAAAACTTCGAATTCTAATTCCCATTCGGCTGCACCGCCGTTTCTTCCGATTTGCTACAGCAGAAGACGTCGAGGACGAACCTGTCATGTTTATCGTATCGGTACGATTCGGATAGTGGGCGGGGCTTGAAAGCTAACGGTGCCCATAAATTTTGTGAGTCTACCAAATGCAATCCCTTAAGTCTAGACAGGTCCAGTGGTTACTCACCGTCTGTACGGTTTCAGAAAGTAGAGGTTGATCATGGGCGAGAAGAGAGCGAACGTTGTCGTCATCTGTAATTCATTTGATTCTGGAGTTTATTTGACTCGAATCGCTGTCTCTTCACTCTTCCTACTGATTCAAATTTCTAGATGTTCTGTGCACATATTTTTCACATCTTGGAAGCTTCTGTGATGTGTCTCGTATCAACTAGGGATTTCATTCGATGCGAGGTTTTCTGCTACGCCTCTCTTTCGCCTGATTTTACAATTCGAGGAAAGAGGGGCATAGCTGCATCGCTACCTCGCATCCAATAGAAATCACTAGAATCCACTCACGAGTATAATCGATCTCTGCAGCCACGGCGACTGCACGATGGCGAAGAAGTCGAGTGCCCATGCAGCAGCAGCGCAGATCCCGCTCGCAGGCAGGAACGCCAGCACCGTCAGCGAGTTGCATACCATCTGATGACGAGCGCGCTCCGGCGAACGCTGAAAAGGCGACGCGTCATGCAACGCAGCACTTTCCGAAGATTTGTGTTCACTAGGAAAACCCTAGTAGACATAACAAAACGTCTATTCAATTCAGCCTCGCCGTTTTCATCATTTGAATTCAAGTAATCATAATTTAAATTCCCGTGGGAAATGACGAGAAAGATCGTTTCGCTTTTGCCGTCTGTGAATGGATCATAATTCTGCTCACAATGGACTGAATCCTCCGTATGAGTGCGCGGCGGACTGCGAGGGATCCGACGATGAATACGCCATACGACCAGATGAGGGCGATCATCGTCATCTTCGTCGCTGACGTCATCACGCCCCCAGGCTCAGCCAGATGGACCGCACTGCAGATAGTGCCCCGAGGGCAGTGGTCGAAGACAGCAGCTGAGTCAGAGGCCACCTTCAATGAGACAAATTCTTGCAATTGTTCAAAAAATAGATGCAAAAAATGAAGCAGAAGTGTCCAATAGCAGGGTATTCTTCAATTGGGAGAGCCAGAGATTACTCAAATGTAAAGGTGTAGTACCATGGTCACGAGCGTGGGTGTCATCGAGACGAGGGCGATGATCCACATTCTTCCCCTTATCTGGGGCGGGCCTGCATTGGTGAGCGAACTCTTGCCCAGCATCCAGTATCGATAGGAGAACGAGAAGAGGAGCAGGTAATTGGCATGGGCGAAGAGAACCACGTACAGGGCTGCAGAGGCATCTCGTTGTCTGATTTATAAGTGACCTTCCGATTATTGAGATTCGACATCTCACACTGTTCGGACAAAACCGGAAATTACGTGTGAGATTACTCATCATTACAATTGCTTATTCTAGAAATAGAAGACGCCTTCAGTTGCTTTCATCTTTTGTTGTAGCATCAGAATGAGGTGGGATTCGCAAGAAATGGCCTCTTCATTCTGCATACTCTACCTTCGATCAGACGAGTGAGAGAACTTGCAGAGTGAAGAGAGTCAATTATTGCGAAGCCATCCCTAGTAATGAGGTGGGGGAGCTACCGTAATTATCTCGCTTACCCAGAGCCCGGTGACAAAACTGCGCCCCGATAAGAGTGCACGGACCAGAGTAGCCGAAGTAGAGCGTAGCCTCGATGGTTTGCACCCTAAATATCGATCGTTCACGCGTATTGAATGCTTTCTAGGTTTTACAGTACTGAAAAGCTCTAATATTTTGTCAAATTCAGTAAGTAATGCAGACACACCGAAGGCCAAGAGAGCCACTCAGAAGGGCAGCCATGAAATCGACGCCCGCCATGTTCAGCAGAATCACCGAGTACGAATTGAGCACACGCGGAGTTCTGAAAATTTCCAAAATTAGCTTTTCTCACAGACTCTTCAACATTTGTTCAAAACTACTCAAATATGTTGAAAGGAGTAAGGGAAACTACACCTCGAGTGAACCTTTGGTTTTCCGAGCACTCACCTCCTGATGAGAGCTGTTATGAAGAGGGCGTTGGCTGCTGCAGCAGTCGCAGCGACGAGGCAGCCAATCGATAGATGCAGCATATCATCGGAGAGCATCCCCGCCCGTGGCAGCCAGTCTTCACTGAGCAGACTCCATCCTTTCACTCTCGAAGAAGATCCCTGGAGAACAGAGAAGAACTTACAGTCATCATGAGAAGAACCATAACATCTAGTGAAGGCAGAGGGCGGTAAGCTTCATACAAAAAGGAGAACAAAAATTATTCAAAAAATTACTGATTGACTGAGAACGTATGTTTGAATAATGAGAAGAAATATTGATCGTGAATATTCAGGGTTGATACTAAAGTTAGGGTCCACAACGTGGATAGCCGATGTTTCGGAATCTGGACAAAAGTTGGTTAAAACAGTCCCATAGGGTCTCAATAACATCCTCCTTTTGGAATTAGATCGATATCTCATCTCTAAAGCGAGATACAGCTCGAGAAGCACGCGCGACGAGCACAACGGGAGAGGGGGGAAAGGCGAGACGAGAGGAAAAGTGGGCGGAGTCAATCTCTCCTCTCTTCTCCTCTCCCCTTTGTCGCACCCCCTCCATTATTCCGCCGATTTTGCTATACAAATAAGTGAAATACCGTTCTAATCTTTGCTTAAGATATCCCCCGATGCTTTTGTGTGTATTGTAGGAGCATTCAAGTAAAAAACATCACATTTATCGATTAGGGCCACAATTCACGCGCAAAACAACAGAAATTAGCACAATAAAATAAGAAAGCGAGTGAATGGTGCCAGCAGACCATTTAATTCTCAGAAAGACATGGAAACTAGGGAACAGGGTATGGATACGGTAGGTGGATACTGTAAGTGGTCAGAGAAGGCCGAGATAGATAAAAAGATAGAAGAGGGTAGGGGAGGAGAAAATACAGACGGAAAACAACCAGACGAAATGGCAAGCACCTACGAGGGAAACATTCGTGCTGAGCACAAGAACAAAGATCGACAGAATATAAAATTTCTGAGAATAAGAAACAAATTTACAATAATTAGTCATAAATAAATCTATTGAATACTTTGGAATAAAAATATCTGATATACTCAGAATAATATGATATAAAAGATCGATCTACAATAAGAAATGCAATGACTATGCAGGCTGAGAAAGAAAGTTTAAATTGGTGGGCAAGTGGATCAGAGAAGATTTTCGAGCAAGTCGAACAATAATCATTTAGGGAGGACTCTAACTGGGGAAGGGGGGGGGGGGTGGTCGAAGGAAATTAGGGGAAATGGAGGTGACCAAACTGGTCTCACCTCTCGTGAAGATCGAAGAGACGACTCCATCCTCACTCACGTCTTCTTCCAATCGATGCTCTGGCTCTGAAAAAGTAGATTTTACAATTTAGAAACAATGCGCACATGGAAACCACTATCTCCATATAAATACCTACCAATTTAATCGTACAAATAAGAAATAAGACTAGGAAAATAACTAAAAGCGGCGAAAAATCTAACGAATTGGACGAATCAAAGCATCACGGATGTATACAACTCGTTAGAGTGCATGAACAGAGGTAACTGATAGCAAAACATAAAGGTTAGCTAAGAAGAGTAATCAATAATCACAGCAATACTTACTTGCGCGTTAGAGATGGAGCGAAAAACGGATCAGGCCGGCTAATCCTACCAATTATAAGTGTTGAACGCATCGAAACCGCACCAAAACGGGAACAATGATAGACCAGTTCACGTAGACTAGGAACAAGCAAGAAAATACATAAAATAATCGATGAAAACGCGATAAAAATCTATAAATCGATAAAACAGGCAGCCGAATATATCGTTCCGACAGTATCTGTTCAATGCCTCCTCGACGGTATAATAGCGCAACTTCCTTAGGAATTAACGTAATTTCTCCCGGAGCTTCAAAAAAATTCAAATGAGGAGCACAATTAAACGAAAGTATAAATCTTCGTTTGCTTTCGCGTTTTGGACTGATATGAGACCATTAAATATGAATATTGCCCGACGAACTTATAATTTTTCGTATAAACGGCATTTTAACCTTATTTTTTCAATTTTGACCTACTTAGAGGAGTCAGACCTAGTTCGTCGACCAACCACTCGATTTGTCTCGGGGAAAGCTATCGAATTCTTTATTGGTCGACCGTTTTGGTCGCAAATTACGCATGTGCTCCTCAAATCTCGCTTTAGAGAGGAGAACTGTCCGAGCCGAGTGGGCGGAGCTTGTGGTGTCTAACTAAAGTAGAATGAAGTACAATATCGTGGAAGTGGAATGGTGTTCGCCAGAGTTCAGAAGCAGTAATGAGAATAAATGGCGATAATCAAGCAATACAAAAAAGTATGATGAAAAATGTAGATAAGCCCATTTACAAAGCACTGTCTTTGTGTTTTGCACAGCATAGCCTGATTATCGGAACAAAACATTTTCTCGGACACTCAGACAAGCTTTATCTAATTCTGCGAACCATTTGAGAAACAATCTACGGATGTCAATATGAGACGAGGGAACGAGCCCGCCACGAGTTACGAAATCAGGAGAAGAGGAGTAGCCTGGGAATTGCCATCCCGTTTCAGGAGACTATGCGAAACAAAGCTGTTGACCATGCGCGAATAATAAGAGCGCTTTCAATGATATTTATTGGTGCGGTTTGAAATTGAGTCTCGATCGGACTGGTCGAGGTATTTATGAAGAAATCTAATGGTGTTAATCGGGATAATGAAGGAACGAATTTCACAACGAATCTTGGTAATGTCCGCTATTCGTGACGTTAAGACAAATCTGAAACTGTTCTATCACCTATTTTGATCATAAAATATGTAATAATGAGCAGTAATTGAAAAAAGGAAAGAACGAGAAATACAAGTTGTACAATACAATAGAGCACGCACACAGAAATCAAATTCCTCACCGTAATAAGAAGTACGCGTACGCTCTCGAAGTTAGCACGCTGTTTATTTTTATCGTATCAAAATGCTCTTTCGTTCCACCGAAACTGATGACGCAACATAAACACAAAAAACAAGGAGCTGTGCACTATCTGCTACGGGTTATGCGAACAGTGCGAACACCACAATGAACAGTCGGAATTTGTATTTTATGCCTGAATTGCTCTGTTGCGTTCTCTCTCTCTTCTCAACTGTGCTCATGATAATCTACTGCTCACTGGTACTTCTTGATGGGTCTACTAGAGATCAATGTGAGCAATAGGCTACGAGTTGTGCTCGAGAACCGCCACCACGGTTTCTTCAGCTTTTGCATTCTTTCTCTCTCTCGGATCTCAACCGATCGAGAGGGTGTTTGAATTTAAGATACAGTGAACCAAATTTCGAACTCAAGTTCAGTCCTTCAAAGCGGCGTCGATAATTTCCCTAGGGGACTCAATTCTAGTGATTAGGGCAGTCGTAGACGTGACATGTCATTGTTATCGCCCATTATGATCACAACAAAAGGGGGATTATCATAATAAAAGAAGGCATTACAGTAAAGCACGTACCGACTAATTGTAAGTGAAGACCATTAATGATGTTCGAAAATTAGAATGCTGAGGTATCAAGATCTTACCAAACGATACAATATCGCCTTAATCTAAATCTAGGTTGTCCTAATCTAGGTTGAAATCTAGGTTGTCCGGAAAGTCTTTATCACTTTTTTAAAATTTTATTTCTTTGAGGAAACAATAACACGAGTTCAAGCATACGAGTCATAATTATTGACAATATATGCCCAATGGTCCTTGAATCTATGGATCCCCTCCCTGTAGAACCCATCTGAGCGCGAAAAAGAAGACAAAATCAAAAAAAAAGAAAATTAGAAAAGTCGCCTTATTCGAAGCGATGAAACCAAATCCTGACTGTGTTGTAGTGAGGGGCATGCGTGTCATAAACATACTTCAGTAGGGTCTCCGAATCCTTCATCTTTATGTACGATAGGAAGAGGTGAAACTGTAGAGTGACGGAAGTGGATGGTACTAGTGACATACATCGTTGCTCTGCTAGGGCATGACTGAAGGGAAGGGGTGGGGAGTTGTTTACTATACAGGCCCTTCACTGATTGTTATTCACAAGGAACGAGGGAACGCCAAAGTGCATATGCGACAAGCAGTGAAAAAACAAAACCAGTGACAAAGACTTTCCGGACAACCTGATACATACTATTTCGTATGTCAACCAGTCGAGAGAATATGCGAAATGAAGAGTGGCCGAGCAGAATTTCGAACTTTAGAATCAAAGGGAGAAGATGTAATTGTAGCAATTCCGATAAAAGGGAACAATAGCTGCGGGGGAGAAGAGGCTCGCGTGTTTTCCTCCATCGAGAGAGAGATTGTTTTCGTGCGACCGTTCATCGGGGACCAGTATGGTTTCTGTACCATGCAATTGAATATGGTTTCGTGAATATGGGTTCTGTCCCAGGGATCTCCGATATCTAAATGAGGGACAGGAGTTCTCGCTCGAACATAAAAATTTGACAAATCTAGTGAAATGAATAGGCCTCATGCGAACTTGGAACAATTTTCACATGTCAGGCATAAGAGGGCAATGTAAAAATATAAATATAAAAACGAACGAATTCCTTGAACATTTTCTAACATAAGAAAATGCCACGCATCACATTTCATTTCCATTTCATTTCAACTGACAACGGGTATGAATAGTCAACTAATGACGGTCGATACAAGGAAGTCAATGACAGCCTGTGAGCCCATTAGGCAAACTCGCAATGACACTAACAAACGAATTTTCGACTTATTATCAACATCGATCTTTACGTAAAATGATTCATTCGCAAGAGCCGAACAATTCATTACAGTGTGGAATAGAGATCTATTCGGGAGCAGCACATGGTGGCTTCTGAATTATGGATAAATTAGATTTTTTTACGCGCTCCCGAATTTTTCCGTCCTCTCATGCATTATGCTGCTGAATCATGTTAGCGTCGCGTAGCGAATTGGAAAACGAAGGATGGCGCGCCAATTCTCCTTATTTCACCTATTGTGAAACAACGTGGTGTTCCAATCTCTTTTTGACTTTGAAAAAATTATCAAAATGGCCAGTTCTAAGAAGATGTGTACCACCGAAACGAACATGTTTGCTTTCGTCCACAGCAATCTGCAGCTGCTGGCGTGGAAGACCAGCGAGTACAGCAAGATCCCATTCATTACCATGAAGAAGACCAACCAGAATCTGAAAATCGTTTACTCCTATTTTCTCTAGTTTTCTCTAGATGGTATGGCACTATTGTATATTGCCAACAGAAACAGGGACTTTTCATCGTTTCCTTGTCAGACACTTATCATCATCTTATCATGTTACGATCAAGTCAAACTAATAACACGGATCTCCTGTAAAAATGCAGGAAAATGAGACTCCTTTGCTACAGAAAAATAAAGACTGACCAAAGTGAGGACGGCGAACACGCCTATCAACTTCGTTTTTCAAAATTTGCATGTTTTGACCTACCACTTTTGAAGGCTGTATATCGGTCAATTTTTGACCTACAGTGCACACATTTTTTCCAATCGATGCGTATTCAGGTCATCTACAAATAAGTTCAGTTATGCTAAGTGCAGAAATTACGTCTTCAAAATGTTTTTCCCTAAAAACAAATATTTTGAGTTGAAACTATCTTTTCCGAGGCGAACTACGCGATTTTTATGTTTTATTCGGATTCCCCACCCACGAATTAGGACACAGGTGGAGTATCATATCGCCACTCAGTAGGGACAATCTGAACTTAGTTAAATTTTTTTTGAAATAAACACTTTTCGGCATGTATCGTACATTCAGATTATGCAAATTTGCATAGTAAGACTACTAATCGATAGCTCTAGAGCAGATCTCCAAGAATGACTAAGGGGACCAAGACGCCAAAGTTGGCCGTTTTCGAGATACGGTGTGAAAAGCACTGTCACATATTTAAAGTAGTAAGTCCTCTCATCTTCCATGAAGTTCTACCAAATTATTTTTCACCCCGTATCTCAAAAAACGGCCAACTTTGGCGTTTTGGTCATCTTAGTCATTCTTGGAGATCTGCTCTAGAGCTATCGATTAGTAGTCTTACTATGCAAATTTGCATAATCTGAATGTATAAAAGATAGTTTCAACTCAAAATATTTGTGGGGTGCCCAATCCACCCTCATTATCTAGAGTTCGCTAAATGATGCCCCATTCTCTTCTTTACACTGTCTCGATCGTTCAAACGGAACGAGATTGAACAGAATAAGGCATCGTTTCTCTAACTCTAACCCACATCATTCCCCAGACGTCGTAGAGAGCGAAGATCCACGTGAGGAAGATGGTGAACGTAACGAAGAAACTAATAGTAATTATCACCTGTAATGATGTTTGCTTTATCGTTACTTCCTCTTCCGCTGTATTGTTATCTTGAATGCAGTATTTACCTGCTGAATCACAGCCGACAGAAGTAGGCCGGGTTTGTTTGTGTGGATTCCGGCGAAGACCAACAAGCAAGAGATGCACGACAATAGGGCCATCACTGACTGAAACGATTGAAATTTGGAATGAACAACTTTTCAAAGGCCACTAGTACAACGTGGCTGAGGCCAACTGCTTGTAATCTTGTAGACACGCCGTCATATGTTGCTCGACTTACGATAAGCATTGACTATTTGTCATTGGAAGCCGATCAAAATGACGACGATTGTATTTTCAAAGGACTACATCTGTTCGCAAACCTGGTAAATGGAGTAGAAAAGCGACGCGATAATGGTGAATTTGGTGACGGGAAACCAGAACCAGACCGCGAGAAGAATGCATTGAATTACCGAGACTACCGCCATCACTCGAGAGCCGATCTGACAGAGGGGAGAAATTGCTTTTGCACGAAAAACGCGTGGAAAAAATAGGCTGTACAGAGGATTTGTTGAAGAAATTTAATCTTGTCAGATAGCGTGGAATGTCACAATTCGTTTCAGTGATAAATTCGAAAAAGAAGATGGCACAAACCGTTACACTGCACCAGCACATTCTCTGTGGCAGAAACCTCTCCATGCAGGTCGACATTGTGGCGAATAAAGGGGGAAATGGACAGCGTCTACGAGGTGGAACTGGCTAGTATGCAGTCGAATAATGCTCGAGATAAACGCGTGGGAGAGTTTTTCGATTCTTATCGGAGATTTGCACCTCTCGTCACTAGACAATGGTCATGGGCTTTATCTCCAATGGAGGATGACTCATTGAACTAACAAGCTCCGTTCAATGATCAGTGTTCATTTGAAGCTGCAGCCACGTCAAGCGATTATATATTCGTCAGAAGGCGACTACGGAAGGTTATTCGGTGGGGCAGACTACTGCTGCCTTTACCTTTACCCTTTTTGATGCAGTGTTCATTGCACAGTTTTCATTTGTTTCCCATACCAATGAAAGATGCACAATCAAACTTTTGAATAGCGATGTTGAAATTTTACTGATACAGTCCTCGATACAGAGTTCAAATATGAGTCATGCAGCCATGCACCAATCCCGTCACGAGAAGGCAAATATAGGGAAAGTCTGTTTGAGTAGGTCTATTCACAAGTTCGATTCGTCGCTTACGCGCTTTACTGAGCAGAGTCGCAGTGGTGGTGACGGGCGCTGAAAGTACAACATTTCCTCCATTTTTTGGAGAATTAGCACTGAAAATACGGATTTTTCAGAATTTCTAGGTGCAATTTCTCAGAAAATTCGACAGTTTCCTGGCTCCGGGAAGAAAGAAAGCATTTACCCTGCATTTTTTGTTGAACTTGCGAAATCACGAAAATTATAATATTGATAGTGTAAAAAGGAAGCTAAAACTGACTGCTTCTTAAATGTGAGCACTTTGAAGCAGCAGACGTGGCAGTGGAGGATGAAGAGAGAGAAGAGCAAAGAGCACGAGTAGACGCAGATGTAGTAACTGCAGGAATTCATATTCTTCATTCTTCCAAAAGGTATGAAAATTATAGCAAATTTTTATCGAAAGTTTGGAAATTCGAGAAATCAGTCAGATAATGATAGCTCACACGACTCCGAATGCTGTGAGAATACTCCACGTATCGATCAGGAACCAGATGCCCGTTCCGATGATGCTGACTGAGTTCCACGCCTGCGAAATATCTGTTTGATCTCGGAAAAAATAATTGAAATCTCTGTTATAAAGTAATTTCTTCACAATTTACTGAACATTATTCGTGAACAAGTACTCCTCTACCGTTTCTCTCATTCTTCTCAATTTTGAGTGAATTAGGAGAAGAGTTTAGTAATGGTGTGACATTCTTCTCAGTCACGCCGAGAGGAACGGAGTAATTCACCTGGATGACGATGATGGGTAGTACGAGTACAGGTCGCAGCGAGCAGCAAGCGACGAAGACTAGAGCACACGCGACGATCTCAGTGACCACCAGCACTGTCTGAAGAGTTCGAGTCCATTCATTTCACGAAATCCTTCTTCCGGGCACGACAGTGAGGCGTTTACAATGAGGCTCATTTCGTCTTTCCACACGCTCTCAAGACGGTAGAGAGAGTGTGAAGTGTTGAAACGGTGATGGAAATACGAATAGTTCATCCTCTTCAGCTCTTATTTGTAGTCCTTCGAATAAAGAATTATTTTTTCACTTCATTCATAACTTCACCTAAGACTCGAAGCTGCACCTACTAGCTTGTATCCAGCTAGCTGGGGAAGGTAAAGAAGAGATAACCTGATAGATGTTGAGGTAGATCGGTGAGTCGGTGAACCACGTGGAGACGGCGATTATCGCGCAGAGTATGATGGCCAGACAAGCCATCACTTGCGAGGCCACCTCAACGATATTTGCAAGAACTGGCAATAGGTCAGATGATCACCGTCGAATGAAAAACTTCCGTATGAGAACCCAAAATAGTACCCTTTCCCATTATTTTCGCAAAATCTATTCTAGTAGTGAACCTATTGAGAAAAATTTTAAATCAAATTTCGATGTCTATGTAGCGGATTTTGCAGGTTCAGAAAAATAATTTCGAAATTCAGGTAACCGTCTTCTCACACACTTCTACCGCTCGTTTGATAGAGTATATGCAAATAGGAAGAAACAGTGACCAGAATTTCAACATTCAAATTGAGTACTTTGGAAATCTAGCCTACCGTTGCGCTGCAGCAGCAGATTCGATGCGTGAACAAGGGCGAATCGTGGACCATCTTGAATACAAGCGATACTCTGATAGAAGAAGATACAGTGATAAGGAGATCCTCGAGAGTAGGTGAGAACGGAAACTAGGTGACAATCTCGTATTCGTGTCTCCTTTCGTGAGAAAGCTGTCTAAACAGATTGCTCGTCCTCGAATTTTATTGGAGGCTGAGTCACGCTGTTAGATACATTTCGTGTTGGCAAACATGACATTCGCCTATATCCTAGCATTCAATTTCCAGCAAAAAACGATTATCTTGTTCAGTGGCTCAATTACAATTGTAAAAAAATATATGGAATGCATGAATGACATCTGGCTTCTGATTCGGGCATCAACGTTCACTGCCATTTGCAACTGCCAATCGAATATTTTATCATTATTTCTGAAACTATTCATGACATTGTAAATTGGGGTAACGGGGGTGGTGGATGATGCAAGAGATTTCGTTGTCAACGAGAAGGCCACGGTCTGTTTCTTCTTGAGCAGTCGTTCTGAAGATTTGTAGAAGGAAGGGGTTTTCCCGCTAGAACAACCCCAATTAATTAATAATTACTCCCAATAAGCATTACAATATTTAATTCGTACATTAAATAATAATTATGACACGTTTGTCCCCTCCGTTGAACTAACCTACCGTAATCGTTGCCCCGTCTCGTTGACGTGTGTCATTGTGTCTTACCACGATTGTTAGCAAGCGGTACTACCTTGCACCGCAGCATTTGTAATTCTTGTGCCTAAAACACCGCAGCATTTGTAATTCTTGTGCCTAAAAGCCGGTTCCAGGACAAATCGCTAGTATAGAAGTTTTCCCGTCTCCACTGGACTCTACCATAATTTTCTTTTCGATTTGGCTCAAACTTTTGCAGCTAGTTCCTTAGGTGGGTCCTTTTCATGCATTCTCTCAGAAGACGCGTGTTATTTCACTTCCTCTCCCGGTCGTCGTCGGAGGATGTTGTGTTATGCTGCTCTTATTTTATTGTATAAATAATTATTATTATCTTTTTTCGTATTCAAGGGGCGTTTGCAATTCAAGGGGTTTATTCACGTAGTCGTTTGGTGCGTTTCTGCGTTAACCTTCTTGTCTTCTCCATGCACTTTCTCCTTGTTTCTCCGTGTTTCTCCTTGCCTGGTTTTGTTAGTCACACTGTCTTTGTGACGTGTGCCAGCGCTGTCTTGGTGACGCGCTGAGCTCCTGGCGTCTTTGTGATGCAGGAGCGTCCTGTTGTCTTTGTGATACAGGATCGTCCCGAACCTTGGCGTCTTTGTGACCCAAGCTGTTCGCCGTGTCTGGGTGACCAGTCAGAGGAGAGATTTCACTTTGTGGGCACGAAGTGCTGCCCAAATCTTGATTTCTCCGCCCGGGCTTATTCCCAAAACGGAATCTGTGGTAGTGGAGCCCTGTTTCCCGATTATTTGTGAGTTCTTTGTGAGTCTGGCGGGAAGCAGGCGCTTTCATTCTTAACAGATTTCAGAAACTTAAAATATTCAAATTCTACGGTGAAATCTGCATTTTCATAATCAGCACCACTTCTCACTAGGGTTGGCAATTCGAGACAAGTTAGATAGGGGATAAGTCAATCATAGAATGATTTCGCTATCCGAGGAGGGGCTACCGTACACCTCACCTAGGCCAATCGATTCGAGTGCGAATCATCTGATGTTTCTGTTGAGTGCCAAGTAAATGAATTTAGGCGAGCCTGATTGACTGAATCGATCATTTGTAATATTATCTTCTAAAAACCATGACTGATCTGCCAACAAGCATGGCCAAGCACGACAATCGCGGGAGGGACCGGACGGAAGTTCATGTAGACATAACTATATTTATTCATTTACAAAAATTATTCATTGTTATGTAAAATATGAGCTCTGCTTCACTGCCAGGTCAATATGGCTCATTTACCGAAGCTGGAAATGTTTTCTCGACTTACATCGACGTACTGACGAGATTGACGCAACAAATGAGCATGGCTTGCACGAAAACCTCAACATTTTCAGCATTTTCGAAATGTGAAACTTAAAAAGTACAGGCATATTGTTGATGATTCGAACGCGTGCGCCGCTTGATTGCATGGCTCTCTGAAAAGCAGTCAATTGATGATATGCGTAAGCTGTGCGGATACAGTACGCTCTTGATCACGAGAACCGCGCAGATGGCCATGTACATGAGGCAGAAGCAGGCGGCGACGCCGAGGTTGTGCACTGCGTGCGGCACGTTGACGTACTGTAGACGACGTTTGTCAGTCACGCACAATTAACACATTCGTCATGCAAATTTTTACAATCTCGACAGATTTCTGGAGATTTTCTTGCGTTAAAGTGGCTCTCTGAAAAGCAGTCAATTGATGATATGCGTAAGCTGTGCGGATACAGTACGCTCTTGATCACGAGAACCGCGCAGATGGCCATGTACATGAGGCAGAAGCAGGCGGCGACGCCGAGGTTGTGCACTGCGTGCGGCACGTTGACGTACTGTAGACGACGTTTGTCAGTCACGCACAACTAACACATTCGTCATGCAAATTTTTACAATCTCGACAGATTTCTGGAGATTTTCTTGCGTTAAAGTTACCCAACAAGGACGAAATTGAACCAATATTTTTTGTCCTTCATCGAATAGCCTATGGTTGAATTAGTATAGAATGAATATTCAAAAATGCTAAAAATCAATAATAGCCTTAAGGGAAAGCCGGAAATGTTCAGCGTAATCCCGCGCTCTCTCACTTTTGCATACTCTCTCGTACATGCGACGGGATCAGGGTGAGATCAGGGTTTCGTCCTTGTTGGGTAACTTTAAAGTCTTCTTTTTTTGCTTTTATGATAGCGCCAGGGCCACCGTAAGCTTAAATGTGAGTTGTTGAAGATTATTTCCATCTTCAACAACTCACATTTAAGCTTACGGTGGCCTTGGCGCTATTATAAAAACGCAAAGAGCATACGAGCCTCTGTTGTTCTACAGGTACGATCAAGAACTCCATCAAAATAACAAGCATCAAAATATCTCCGACTCCCGACTATTCTGACATATGAAATTCACGTATCTCCTTTGTTATGAATAAGAAATACTCATCCCACACTCACGAAAAAGTAGCGAGTGCGTGTGACATGAAGGGATAATTTCCGAATTTCGAAATTTACCGATTATGAATTCTTCATATTCTCCAGTATTTCCAATAAAAACGCATATCAACCTTGTTTTCGAATGCACGCATTCACAAACTGTACCTCTTCAACGTTGTGCCCGGGAATGAACGGAGAGAAGAACATTGACTGCAGTTTCGAATTGACGATCACCTAAGCATGCACGGGCATTCATCTTATGTTCACTTTTGATATTTGGAAATCGATAATTCTTATAATAATCTCACAGGTCTCGTGAAGAGAGTCAAGATGCCGTAAACACAGCAGATTCCGATGCAGATGTTTGTTCACGTACTCTGATTCGCAATGTTTATCGTTCACATTTTCGGAAACAGACCGAGAAGTACATATTTGGAGAATCCGAGTATCTCGAAGAGTCTGTTCAGTGCCAGCACCAGACAGCAGGTCGATGCCATCAACCAGACTCCTGCGAAAATAAATATTCTCCGCTCCATGTCTTCACTGTCCAGCATGCTGGTTTTGTTTGCATATTCTATGATCAGTTGTCGGACATGTTTTGAATCGACATTACTCGAACTTACCGTATCCAGTGACTCCCGCGACGAGAGTCAGCGAGGACGAGCAGTACACTGCACCCTGAAAGGAATAATGATTTGAAAATTAGATTCTCAGATTTGTCTCAAACCTGTATGAGTAGGTATCCGAAGAGAATGCAGTTAGCTACGATAGCTACCATGTCGAGAAACGACAGGCAGAACATTATCTGAGACCTTCCATTGTTTGGCCGAAATCAGAACTATGAAGAATTCACTGTCATAATAGACCCTATCAAATGAGAAAGGCATTTTTCCATTCGGCTAAGTGCTCTCAAATAGGGATGTCTATACGGAATTGAAACCGGTTTGATGTTTTGATTTCCCTATCATTTCTCCAAAACGGAGTTGCAGTCATCGGTGTCATTTCTGGACGGCGCGCAGGGTCAAAACGGAGTTGCCGTAATCAATTTTGATTTTAAATTATGGAGAGAACAATAGGCCGCTCGCCGCGCGCGAAAACGGAGGAATGGCAAAACGGAATCGCCGTTTTGACATGTCATTCCGCATACGAAATGAGGCAGATCGGCCGATAACGGAATGGAGTGAGAGGGAAATGAGGAAAACGGAATCGCCGTATTCCGTTTAGACATCCCTACTCTCAAATTACAAGTCAGTCCTCAACAGACCACACTTCTGCCCTCACTACCAATTACTCTTCTCCATTAACTTGCGAAGATTACTAATAGTGCGCACAGATGATCGGTCGACGAAAATCAACCAGTACACTACTCACTGATCGATGAAGTTCTTGAAGACCTCGGTGATTAGTCGGGAATCACGCGTCCTCTTCGTAGACCGAGAAGAGGCATCTGTCCATTCCGCATGTCCTTTCACAGAAATTCACTTCTTCTCGCCCACCCCTTCACTTTCTTTCCTAACTTCTCACTATCTCGTACCTCCCTCGTCTGATCAAGTCTTTCAGATTGTTGGAATAATCTTTATTTACTAAAATTTACAGTTATAATTTACCAATTAGAAGACGGTATGGCACAGATTATCGATTAATAGTTACATTCGTGGAAGACTTGTATTGCAAATTAGTTCAGAGGCTCAGCAAAACAATAAAAATAAAAGAGAAAGAAACCCGTCCTATTAGCAAATGGGATAAAACTGGGTGTACATTGCAGAGCTACTAAAATACGATGCAGTATCCCTTCTACAGATATCTCGCCCCGACTGGATACTTGTTCGGCAGTCTCTTCTTCGCGCTCAGTACATCGGGCCCGTCCACCGGCAGCGGAAGCTCACCGACAACGTCGTGAGCCTCGCGACGATCATCAGGACGCTCCCTGGGAGATTACGGTATCAGGGACTACCGTACTCCTTCCACCTCCCTTTCCTCACCTTCTTCTGGCCATTCTGAGCAAATCAGGATCGACTCGAGGGGACAGCATACGGTAGCCGGGAAGAGAATCGGAGGAATCATCGAGGAACATCCGAGAAGCACGCTCCTCCATCCATCTGACAAGGAGTTGGCTCATCTTCCAAGGGAAAGAGTGACACCCTTCTTCTCCTGTTCCCTCTCCCCCTCCTCCCCTTCCTTCCCCTCTACTTCCTTCCTCTCCCTCCTCACCTCTTGTAGTCTGCATCGAAGGATTTGCTCTGTGCGAGCAGAGGGCGGAAGAAATTGCACACGACTCTGAAGAAATGAGTGAGCAGACAAATAAGAAGACTCCAGGAGTTCAAAGATCAGTAGGTCACCCCCCCCCCACCCCCTTCTTCCCCACCTGTGTGCATACACGAACTGCATGGGTGTCTCGACAGCGAAAGCTCGCTGGGATCGAACCCAATGGACAGCCTTCTGCACAGTTTGCTGCAATGATAAGATATCATTAAAGGAGTCAGACTGATAGCAACACCATCCCTGCGTCAATCCTCTTTTGCGTCCTTCATTCTCACCTTGTAAGTCGGTCCACGGAGCAGCGAGCAGATGGCTGCTTCTGCTGCGACCAGACAAGCCGCACGAGACACGCCCAGACAGTCGTGCAGCACCTGCAGCATTTACATTCATATACAATGAATATGCACCACTACTGCGCCAAGGGTTGTTGACCCGAATAGGGCGACAAGCAGTCTCACCACGGGAAGTGCGCAAGCTCTCGCCAGTCTCAACACAGTGAGGGGAGAGGCGAGATTGTCGACATTATTCATGTCTCCCTGCCAGTGCTCAACGTGACGCTGCAATTTCAACATTTACATTTTCTTTACCACACATTCTACTCAATTCCAATCACACCAGACCGCAAGTCCCCCTATCCTCTCCATCTCTCACCTCCTCTCCATCTGGTCCAATCAATCTCAGGTAGGTCACACGGAAGAGCACGTCACGATAGTCGTCAATTCCATAATTCTCTACGCGGACTCCGCCAGGAATCTGCAGGGGAGAAGAGTATGAACAGTCAGCATACCTTAATCATTAGTCAGACCTGCTCGAGAGCTACTGAACTCTCGTCAGTTCAAAGCGAAAGAACATGGAGGTTAAAGAAAGAGATTCTGGTTTATTCTCACTTGGATCGGCTCAGATGTCGGCTTGCGAGGCCAGTACGGAGCGCATCTGAAAATCTCAAGGATGGTCCACGGACACTCCACCACTGTTCACCTCTCTGGCTCCTTTCTGCTCGTGAGCATGAAGATGTACGGCACTCTCTCCTGCCAGATCATGCGCCAGAAGTCGACGATCGTGGAGGGGAGAGGCGCCTGAGAAGAAGTGATTAGAGTGGGACATAAAAGAGGGCCACCCCCCCCCCCCCCCACCCACCCATCCATCCATCCTCTCTCCCCCCCCCCCCCTCACCTGAGTGAGGATGAACTTGGAGAAGAGCGGGCCGCCCTCGACTCGATTGGCGTGGATGAAACTGCAAGGTGAACAAGGGTGATTGGTGTTCCTCCCTCTTCTCCTCTCTCTCTCCCTCTCCCTCCTCTCACCTCTCCTCCTCTGCTGTGCTCTCGTTTCCTCCCGCAGGCCATCGAAGGATCACACGAGAGTCATCGCGGCACTTGATCCCTGATGAAACAAATGCTAATTACTTTAATTAGTCATAATTAATAACAGTCCGAGTCGACTCACTCGTGTTTCTGCATTTGTCCGGATTGCGATCACTCGCATGGTGAGTGTACGGAAGATGATTCACCTGATTGTCAAGGATCTCGAATCTGAAAGGATCGATAATCTATCCAATCTACCGTAATCTTCTCCTACCGTCTCTCCATTCCACCCAGGATCGTCCGTGTAAACTTCTGCTTCCGTGCAGGTCCAAACATGCGCTTGCCCAGGTAGATGTTGTTGTAGTCTTCAAGATGTAAGGTACCACATCCATTCTGGGTGATCTCCTTGACCCCCCGTACTCCCTACCGTAATCCTACAGTACTCACAGCTGCCGTGCACTCTGACTCTGTCCCTATCAGTGAGCAGTCGATGGTGGAAGAGAGCCACTCTCGTCTGCATCGCTCGACAGTCCAATTCGAGTGAGAGACAACTCTCCAGAAGAGGGTTCCTCAATTAGGGAAGAGGTTGGTTGTGTCGTTGCACTAGCACTACAACATTTTCTTTTACGATAGTACAATGTGTTAGTATCTATAGGGACGATTAGACCTCAAACAATCATATTATGAAACAACATCAGTGAATCGCGGAGCACATTTGTCACCCCGCTTCGTTTGACACAATGATATTGCTCCGACCTCCGACCCATTCTCACCCACTGGGACTACGGTAGTTCATTGTTTCACCTGGCAGCCTCTGGATGAATGGATGCGATCCACTCGGAGGCGGGAGTGCAAACGGCCAGTCGCTCGTACAGAAGATGGGAACGGGCCTGATCAATCGGTTACTTTTTAATACGAAAACCCGTACCCACCTCAGGCAACTCGACGAATCGATTGTGAGTGAAGAATTTGGAGTCAATGCCAGCCTGAAATGAATTCTGTCACTGCGATGTCATTCACTGAGTGAAGTTCAATATCGATATGGTCGTGCGTCAGAAATGGCCTTAATTTTATTCTTGTCCTCCCTTCCGTACCTTCTCGGCGATTCGTCTGAGGGGCACGACCCATCCCTGTCTGTTGTCTGGTTTCTTCTTGCCCCGTCCCTCCTCCTGTAGCAGTACATCCGTGTATCTTGTCTTCCACTTCTCGTCGTATCTGCCAAGGGAACATTAGACATCTGCTAGAGAGTGTCACCTCTTCTCCCCCCCCCCCTCCCTCCCTTATCCACTCACTTCGGATCATACAGTAGTTGTTCGTTGAGGAGTAGATTGGATCTGCACTCGAACATCAATCTCTGAGTGCGCGCCTCTTCGTCTTCTGCATTCAACTCATCATCCAGTTCCGATGTTCATCCCTCAAGTACCGTAATCCCTATCGTACCTGGTACAGCTAGATCTGCGACTGGTCTTCCCTGTCTTGCCAGTTTGGCTCGTTCCTTCTGGTGGTGAGTGAAGATTGAGTAGGCGCCCGGAGATGCGTCCAAAGAGGGCTGCAATTCTTGTCTACACTTTAGTCATCGATCCTCGTGTTGTTGATAATCAAAACAACAAAACAACAACAACAATACCAACTGTACCTGGGCAGCCTTGTTGATCTGGTCGACCGCCTGCTCGATCAGCTTCGGCTGCTCATCGAGAGCAGAACGAGCAGCGAACAATTTGAGACGCGCGTTCTGAAAAATCAAAGAAGTGAATCGGAGGTCCAATCCAAGCAGTCTAAGTGACCATGATATCAGATGATATGAAGTTGTCCTTCCCTGTTTCCCCTTCCCCTCACCTTCAATTCGATGTGCTGCTCTGAGATTGTCTGCGTGCGTGTTCCATCCTGCGCCGGTGGCTCATCGAACATGAAGTTGGAGATGGCCTGTAGGGATTAGAGATCAGAATGAGATCAAACATCAAACATCAACTTACTCCAAGACTTCGCTGGATCCAGTTTCCCTTCTTGGTCGCAGCCATGGCACCAGGAGCAGCGCGCGGAGTTTCGATGCCGAGGCGACTGAGAGAAAGGAAAATGGTGCATTATAGTCAGCGCATGATGATATGCTGGCACTATTGATGTAATACTAATAGCGATAGGCTACCGTCCTCATTTGTCAAGATAATCAAAACAAGTCACCCCCCTCTCTCATTCACTCACTCATCGATGGTGGCTGCTCTGCTCTTCCTCTTCACTCTCCGCATCGCTTCCTTTCCTGGAACGATCTCTCCATCGCTAGCATATCCGAGGGGAATGTGAAGCTGCGCCTGCATTTAATTTAGTCAATAACGGCATTCTGGAGGAGAATGGACCATATTCATATACGCACTTGATTAAATGATATCTGGCAGAATGAATGTACCTTTCCCTTTCGTTCCGGATAATCGGTAGTGGAGGGATCCAAGAGGACGTTGAGTCTGAACGAATCAAATAAAAGATAAAACGGTGGAAAAGCGATTGATAACAAACCAGGCTAATTCAAGCTACGATGATAGGAAACAAGAACGAACCCCTTGGTGAGGATGCCCTCCATCGAATTTGACTCTTCAACTTCATCGTGTAGACTTCCACAGAACGAAGATACCGAGAGGCAGCGGGAGCGCGATCGACGAACTTCATCCGCACGCGACAGACGCTTCAGAGTGACGCGTCAAGGGCGGACGCTCATCTAATCACTAACCACTTCGCCCGTGTTGTAGCGTGCCATGGCGAGGCCGACGTTACACTCGACGGGCATTGTTCGGCGGATCCCAAGAAACTACAGATGATGAAGAGTTACATAAAGAATACGGTGACAACTGAATGTGAGACAGTTACGCTAATACGACGGCAAACATGGAAAGAGAATCGAGATTATGATTATAGCACGTACATATCCAATTGAACAAATAGCGGGCATGAATGATCTATTATCAAATTCACGATTCAAAAACAAGTAATGTGCAGCGGCTATCTGCTTACATGGAGGACTACTGGCAAGCCAATGAGCACGATGAGACCCACGACGCATGAGGAAGCTACATGTGCAACACATTGTGCATATCGATGGCAAAAGGGTGATGATTATTTTAAAAATCAATAAATGAAACAATGTAATAGGAAAACAACACCGCGAAACGTTCAAAATCAGAGCGCAAGTGAGCGGTAAGTGGTGGAAGGGTCGGCGACATGGGAAGGGCTTCTCGCGCGCTGTCTAACTGTCTACCCACCCTCTCTCTGATCTCCATGCTCCCTCGCTCGCGGCCTTACCCCAATTTTCAGCCGTCTTTAGACTTCGAAACTCAGAAAAGTGGACAATGAGGATAGCAACGGGGTAATCGAATAGTTACACCGTGGTCTCTGAATGCCAAAGAAGAGCCCGGGAACGACGTTATAGCAACAAAATAAGAGTGAACAACAACACCTGATCGATAATCCTGCCGAGACCCCGATCGATTTTCTGCCTGTAGCTCAAATTTACGCATCAGAAAAGTCGCGGTGACGTAATCACATTTAAATTTTGGCAGTTTGCCAATATTTTTGATTCTCGTTTCTAAGCACATTTCTCGATTATCATACAAAATTACGCATATCACGTTCATACTACAATGGAAGCTAAGCTAGAAATAACGCAAAAAGTGGTATATAAAAATAATCTAAAAAGTAATAACATCAATTTCAGATCGGAAGCGCTTTCTAAAAGTAAGACATGGCTATTGGAGAGCCGGTAACTTGTAAACAACGGCTCACTTGAAATATTTTTCTTATCGATTATTTTTCTGAATTCAGTGTTATTCTCTTCTTTTATTGCTTACAGCGTTATCTCTATGCGCTAATAGTGTGCGTGCTGTGTTTATTATTACTATACGAGCAGTCGAATGCTATTTGGCTGTCAAATACACTTTCATTTCAGGATGAACTCTATTTCTATCGTCAAGAAGAGATTCTTCAATGAAGACGGCACTCCAGCCGATCCAAATCGGAGTCACCAAGTGCAATACGCACTGGTTCCCGTGAATGGATCTGATGAGTTTGAGATGGAGCAAGATTTGGTTCGTTAGTTTGGCTATTATTGTAATTTCTCATTTATTCCTCATTTATTCGTTGAATTCCCCCTTTTGAGGCACTGTATTCCATCAAATATTCTATAAATGTATCTTACTGTTTTCAGTTGGACAACATTGCGAATCGTAGAATGCTTTGGCTGCGCCGCCCCTCGGATATCGCCCAAGATGAGGTCACTCTCCGGTTCTTCTCGAGCGAACCTCCTCCTCCTCTCTCCGTCAAACACTGCGAGACGCAAGTGGCGCCAGCGGTGCGTGCGGAGGAAACGCAGGTTCGTTTTTGTCAACTTGCACTAAGGTAAATCAATATTCATCGATGAAATCATGCTTGGAATGTATTGTTGTTTATTCATTCTTGCTTTATGTTTCCAAATATAAACATTTTCGTTAATTGGATAATTGTAGACCCCCATTTCGATAGTGATGACTACTGGAATCCAGGTGGAACCTGACACAGAAGTAATTCAGACACAGGTTCGCTTCTCAATAAACTTATTGTACAAAAATATAATATTTGCTCATTTTGGAAGTTGTGGGCAATCGACCACAGTAGTCCTTCACATGTGAGTGCACGTGTGGGATTGTGATAATTTTTAGATCTCAGAATTTTGTTAGCACACGTGATATTTGTGATCATTCCCCGCTAGCCATTGAAGTATTTCTGTCTGTTCTAGTACCAAACACTTTATTCCAGACGGTTTCTCCCGATCCGATTTCGCGCGTCCATTGTGCCACACAGGTGCAGCCAGAAGCGAGAGTGATGAACCAGGTTAGCTTACTTTCCTAAATATTCATTTAAATGAAAATTATGTGCAATACTTTAACACTGATTACAGACTTCTCTTTCGGATGCATTCGGGTGGAATGAAGACTACGCGCACAACGATGACGTCCACTGGATGGGAGTGAGCTGACGATTTAATCTGCTGCACTGAACAGCTGTCTACTTAGAATCTGTAATGAATCTCTTCAGAATGGTCTCCCCATGATTCCCAAGCTGGAACTGATGGAGCCGAAAGAGGAATCACTGGAAACCTTCAATGGACTCCTCGATGAGGTTCGCTTGTTTCACTCATTTTGCATGAAAAAAAGAGACTGAGATATCAATTATTTTCACGTTTCGCTCTTACCCTATTTCTTTCGATAATTTGGTCATCTAAGTTAACACAGTGATGCAGGTGCCATTCCACATTCCCAAAGATGAGCCAATGGCTGATGAATTGATGGAACCATTCGAGAAAGAGAGCGACGGTTGCACACTCGATCACGTTCGTCCCATTCATTATCTTTTTCTTAATCAGTTTTTTTCTTTCATTTATATTATTTTCCTGCTGTGCTCTATCGCGATTTAATTCCAGAACGGTGACGTGGAGACCTCTTCTCTACTCGCATTGGCTCATGGACCTGCAGGTATTAATTTATTTTTATAATTTTTCAATGCAACAGGATCGAATTATAATATTTTAAATATGAATTAATATTTGATGTGAAAGATTTTAGCTTAATTCCAAGTTTCGTTTTCTTCAGATAACGTGGAGAAGAAGGGTTCTCCAATCGATAATCTGGTGATCAAAAGTACGGAGGATCTCGAGAAGAAGGTCAACGTGCTCCGCCGCAGTCAGTTTTTGTTCCCGATTGCAACAGTTATTTTTCCAGTCGTTTCGATTAAAAAAATTACGCGTCGATGTTTTTTCCAGCTAAGAGAAGAGTATTGAAGACGGTAAAGTATGAACCGATCGATGAGGAGGACTACCGTACTCCCAAGACTCCTCGAAGAGTAGTGAAGAAGATGAAGAAGGAATGGATCGATGAGAAGGACTACCGTGCTCCAAAGAGTGCTCCCAAGCGGAAGGCTAAGGATTGTGGGTTATTTGTCCTTTCGAAATTACTTATTACGTTACCGTCCAATCCATGATATCCATTTTCTCCTTTCTCAGTGGTCGACTTGAAGACGAATGTGGTGATGAAATGCAACGAATGTTCGGCATCGATAAGGGTTACTAAAAACGGGTAATTAATTTCTGGTGATAGTTATTATTTATTTAGAACCTTAATCGTACTTCCAGTCGTGCTCGCTTGACAGACCATGCGATGATCCACTGTGCTGAGAAGCGATTCAAGTGTTCTCTCTGCGTCCACACCAGTGTCACCAAGGCCAATGTGAGCCTATTCGAATTGCTACGAATTGCACTCTCTCACAGACTACGCCATCCCTTGCCGAGTTTTGCAAACAAAAGAATTTTATTTTTTCACGTTTTCGATATTTACAAGCTAATTGTATTCATATTTGGGTGGAGTATCAATCTCGGCTCTTCTATCTGTCATCTGTTGTAGTGGGTCTATCACTTCAACCACTCACACGCGGGCAATGCGGCCGAGCTGATCAATCTGAAGAACGACCTGAGACAGGCACTGTGGGAGAAGTGGACGAAGAAGTGCTTCCCCGATGAGAAGGTGGGTCTATCTAGAGGACGGGACAGCATGACGCAATGTGAAATGAGTGAAGTCAGATTGTTTACAACGTTGTTCGGTAAATAATGCCCCCCCCCCATTTCAAGCTTGCAAAGCCCCAGTAACCAGCACTAGTTTGCGAATATTCCTTATTGAACCAATGTAATCTCTTGTTTGCTCTTGCAGATTCTCCCGAAGCGATCGAGGAAAGTGGATACTCATCAGTCGCAATGCGGAGTCTGCGCGAAGAACGTTCCAGTGAGTGCTTTCATGCTTTTACCGGCAGAGTCCTTTACTCTCCTCATATATATGTGTACGAACACGGCCACAATGTAAAATATTTGGTTACGGTTTCGTTTTACTTATCAGAAAGGGATGCGAATCCCCATTTTGTTGATTATTGATTTCCGATTGCAGTCGGATGATGGTTCTCTCCTCACGCACATCATCACTGATCACTCCGAAGAGAATCTCGACTATGACGACCCCCAGGGAGTCAAGGATCAATTCTTCCCCTCCTCCTCCTCTCGTCGTTAATAATAAGCTGAGTCAATCTCTGATTTCATGCTATTTGCTTTTCTAATTATCTTATGTTAATTCACCTTCGCTTCTCATTCATTTATGCTAACTGCTTCACACTTTTTACGAATCAATCTATTTGCTAATTGAATTCCCCCTTTTCTAGTGTTAATTCACCCTCTTTCCTTATTGTTATTTCCAATTGCAACACCGCTAATTTGAAATAATTCAAATTGTTGTTCAGCGTTGATTCGTAAAGTCTCAATGCTATGATTCGTTGTTGTTGTCAAAATAGGACTTAGTTCTGTTTATGGAAGTAATTTGTTTCACTTTGTTAATTTGAGATACTCGGGATGGATAAAGCATCGTTTTTTTAAAATTTTATTTTACCGTTCCATCGATTCCACGTATAATTGAAGACTGAAAACCGTAAAATATTGACTGATAGATAGGTCGTCAAATCCGCGTGGAAAATATTTCGGGGGGGGGGGGGTTTAAAAGGGATGTTAGACGAAAGCCAAGGAGGATTAGTGTGATCATTGAATGAGAGCTTTTATCCTCGATCTCCGTTTGTGGGTGAGTTCCGGTGACCTGATGAGTCATTTAAATGCCTTCAATGTGGTGAAATCGACTCGTTGTACTTCAGGGCGAAGTGATAAGGGATGGAATGGACAGAGATCGTGCTGATCTCGGCCGAAATGGGAAACATCGTAAATGATAAATGAGTGATCCATCGAATAGTTCATGCACTTCGTAACCTTCGGTATGATCTGATCATTCGCAGAGACAAACTTTCTCCAGTCTCCGTTTTTTTATGACGATCATGATGCCATTCTAGTATGTTTCTTCACAAATTCGAGGTCGAAATGAGAAATCTCTCCCTTACGTATGGGAGACATTTCTCACTTCTACTAGTACAAAGAAGAGGAATTGGAAAATGGAGAGAGGGCGACCCGAACTTCGACCTCTATCTCAGCCCTCTCATAGTTCGTCACCAATTCGAGGTAGAAGTGTGACTTAGAAGGTGGATATTATTCCAGGACTATGATCAGTATCATTTCCTGCGTGTTGGCGCTCAAGAAGCTGCGTATTCTGTACTCTGACTTTTTCGAGAAGGATTAGAGGAGGATTTCGACGATATTTGTCAATCTACGCCTATGAATCACTGATCCTGAGTGATTGCTGTTGCATAACGGCGCAAAGGATCAAGAATCGGAGGACCTTGACCCGGAGGACCTTGACCCTTGAATCGGAGGACCTGGTTGAGTATTTGCTGCAAAGTATGCTAAGTTCCCTTACTGAAATTGAGAATCAGAGGCGTCCACAGAATGTCGGAGAGCGGAAGAGCACAAAGTGAATGAGCTGTAGTCGGAAGTCGTATCCTCGACGCCCCCAATTCAGTCATTTTGTGTAGGAGACTCATGCTGATGCTGTAGTGCGGACCCGCCGATAAGGGGGTTGGATCCGTGGAGAGAGGGGAAGTCAGAAAAGAGAGTGAGCTGTGAGATGATCATCTGATAAAGCGTCATGACGCATAGTTAGCTACTCCCCTTATCTTAACCATGTGTCTTCACTCCTTTTATACGGCTGTTTTGGTGGTGGGAGTCACTCAGGAATGACTCGCTTCCTTCTCCCATCTTTCCTTCTTCTCCTCACTCACTCCCACGCACAGAACGTCCCCCTCTTGTCTCGATTAGTCAAGAACAACGAGCTATGGACCAACACAATTCAGGTGAGACCAGTAGTTTCTTTGAAAATGATGCGGTTATCACAATGCCAATCACGGCAAATAATGAGATAGAGCAGAGCAGTTGTGGTCGAGCATACCTGAAAGCCATGATATTGAATACAGTGCAACCTGAATAGAGTAATGAGAAAAGATAGAAACGCTGATCATTTCAGCACAATCACTCGTATTTCTCCGAGCTGAGTTCAGCTGATCAATTGTTTGCCTTCGATGACCTACTCGATGCTCTGGACGGCCATCGATTAGATTCGCTTTCCCCTGATTGCAAAGAGGTTCGAATTCGGAGTTCAAATTCAACTTAGACAAAAACACGAGTTTAGGACATGGCGGCGCTCATTTCGGCACGTCTCGGAGCAGTCGAATACCCTGAATTAGTACAGGAAGTGCTGTTGCCGAGTGAGCGTTTCTGCATTGACCCTTATTGTTTAATAGTCTTGTACAGAGCAAATTTCGTACAATTAAAAGGCGAATACTCGAAATGCGGACTCTGAAAATTCTTATTCGTTCGTTTCAGTGCGGGATTCCTCTGGGAAGATTCATCAAGCTATCCTCAAGGGGCACATCTACTTCGCCGGTCACTTCTCTGAATGCGTTGAGATCGACGCTAAACTGACCGGGAGAGACAGATCCTTCAAGGCAGACTATTTCAAGTAGGTCAAAGAGAGGACAAGCAATATTGATCAATCAATCACAGAGTCAACGTCGACATTATGTTCCGCTCGAATGCGAGGAACGACTCATGTGGTGGAACTGGTATGAATGAACTCACACTTTATCGAAACTTGATCGCAAACCGGTCGAAAGAGCGTGCAAAATAAAGAAACGAAAACCTAATGTGGAACTCTAGTATGAATGCACAAAAATCAGGAAAATCTGAAAATTTGCAAAAAAAAATTGAATTCCTTCAGATGTCGATGGACAAGTGATCGGATGGTCACTGGGGGTCTGCCTGCCCGCTTCCTGTTCGAGTGCGGAGCTAGAGAGCATCGTCATTTCGGGTGAAGGCATTAGAATGATATCTTTTTCATTTTCTCATGGGAAATCTCGCTAGAGTTCCCAAATGTTTCAAGATAACCTTGTTAAAAAGATACTGGGTTAACTGAATAAATTGCAGATGAGGCGAAGCACAACCCGATTTGTGCCATCCATCGAACTAATGATTTGCTGGACGATCCCGACGTCGGCTCCTACATTACCATGTATGCAATAGATTTTCAAAATCGATAATACAGTAATTTCCAGATCGATAATGGGCGTGGTATTCGTATTGTGCGTGCTGTCGGGAATTATCGACTTTTTCTTCTCCGATATGATTAGTGGCAAGGCTGTATCGAGAAGTAAGTAAACGCGTGCTATAAAATGAACGAGAAGAAAAGGAAGAGAGGAAATGAGGGTCCTCAATTTATAACAAGAAGAGAAGATCGAGGGAGATATCTGTCAATTTACCAATCGCAGGTCTTCCCTGGCGTCTGCTCATGAGTTTCTCGCTCTACTCAAATGTCGCCTCAATATTCGACACGAAGGGAGGAAAGAAGGTTGAAATGTCCTTACAATCAACTTGCTACCCTACGATGATATAATCAACACATACTGGACGAGAAACGGACAGAATACGAGCAACGCAAAATGTTTGCAGGAGGGACAGATATCGCCGATTCACTGCATGCGCTTCTTCTCGATGTGCTGGGTGGTACTCGGGCATCTGATTGGAGCCATCGCTGGAGTTGTTGGTAAGAAAGAACTTGAGAACACTGTCGAGAATGCATTCACTCAACTGGTTGATGTTCGAGATATTGAATATAATAAAGAGGACTTGTTATAATTTTCTTTTGTTCTATCGAACTGTAAAGAAAGGTTAATTCAGCGAATCCGGTGGACATCGTTGGCATCTTTGAAGACCTGACTACTGAGTTCATCCTCAACGCCTACTTCTCCGTTGACTCATTCTTCTTCATCGGAGGATTATTGCTCACTTTCCTTTGGTGAGCAGATAACGGCCAAAGCACAACGAAACACAACGCATAAAACGACATAAATTACCTCAGTGGTAGTGCTCTTGTCGCGTGATCGAAATGGTTCGAATCATGGTTGTCCACGGCGAGAATAAACAAAAAGTTAACGGATGGTATCAAGATAAAGATATGCTAATGGTCCGAATCGTCGGAGTTACATACTGGGCAACAATGAAAAAACTTCTTTCCTTTTTTGTGCACTCAACATTGAAAATTTAATTCCCTTCACAGGTTCAAGAACTACCAGCGAAACCCAAGACAAACAAACTCAGCCGGTGCTTGGATTATGTTCTACGTTCACAGAATCTTGCGGTTGGTGACCGAATTAGGATTATTCTGAACTAATGATTCAGATTGTCCCCACCGTACTTCATGATGTTGGCATTCTACGCACTGGTTATGAACCAGACCTTCCGTGATTCGCCCTTCAACCTCAACTTGATGGTTCAATCCCAAACGGATATGTGCAGGTTTGATTATTAGTTCGAAAGATGGTCTTTGAAATATCGAGTGTGCATAATAAAGAGCCCGTTTTGTCCTTTCTCGAACTACGGAAATTTCTTTCTTAATTAGAACCATCATCAACTGACATTGCTTGTCAGATAAAAGCAAGCCATATTATTGATTAATTGACTGGATAATTCATTCAGAGGCACTTGGTGGGTGGAGTTGACCTACCTGCAAAACATCATCGCTAGGGGCCATGATCAGGTGAGCATTTCGGCTGAAATTGATGGGATTACCCTGATTGTAGTGTCTCGGAGTGAGTTGGTATCTGGCTGCGGACACCCAAATCTTCTTCTTCACTCCGATTCTGATCCTTCCGCTGGCATTCAAACCGATCCTTGGATTCGCAGGCAAGTGCAAATCTTCCTCCATCCCAATCCTGAAGACGAGAAGTGTCTTTACTTCTGCAAACTTCATGAAATATAATCGGTTTTTCTCATATTTGAGTAATACTTTAACTAAACATTCGACAGAAATTCCAAAATAAATTGAAAACAAGCCAATTTGCAGTTGCCGCAGGAATCTTCATCCTGAGTTCCGCATGGAACATCTTCCTGGTCTACCACTTCCACTGGCCGGCCACTTTCTCCTTCTTTGGTGCCTCCGACCCCGAAGCGACCAATTTCGAGTAAATTTTGCACGTTGACTGCTAAAATGAGCTTAATTTCAGTAATTACTCCTTCTTGATGTACGAATCGCCGATCACCCGTTGTCAGGTGAGAATTCACTAACCGTTACTTTATTTTTTCATTATCATCGACACCATTCCCAAATTCCTCCCTTCTCCCTCCGATCTTCTTGCACATTCCGCACTTGATGACATCCTAGTGGTGTACGATCAAAAAATGATATAAAAATAAGAAATTATTCTGTATTTTTCAGGTATACATCATCGGGATGCTCGTAGGCTGGTTCCTGCAGACAAAGAAGAGAATGAGGATCAATCCGGTACAAATTTCGATTTATTTTCGATTCTTCACCTCATTCTTCAGATCCTCAACCTCGTTCTCTGGATTCTCTCTCTCGCTCTCATGCTCACCCTCATTCTCGGACTGCACTCGCAAACCAAAGGAACACTCATCCCTATCTTCTGGAGGTTTGCCCTTCCTCACCAACATTGTTAAATCAGAAATGCCGGATCTCTGGTCTATGTTCAGTCATATTGAAGACCTTCGACAGATCGTTCAAAATCGACCCTCTGCTAGCCTGTTCGAGACCTTCAAAAGTTCTAATTATTTGAAGAGCTATGTACTCTGCGTTCTCGAAACCAGCCTGGGCACTCTGTCTCTCCTGGATCATCATCTCCTGCTACTATGGATATGGAGGTATTGTTCTTTTAATGTCATCAATGATCTGGTTATTCAGGCCCCATCAATTCGTTCATGTCCTGGGATGTTTGGGTACCTCTTGGCAGGTTGTCCTACTGCGGGTATCTAGTGCATTATCCAGTGAGTTTCACCTGTAAAAGGATGACAGAGAAATCATATCGACCCTCTCATCATATTCTCGAAATACTGCAAAATTACAAGTGTCGCATCTTCTTCTAACCATCATATTCCGCTAATTCGTTACTTTAATATCATCAGCAATATCAATACATTCAGATGATCAACCTCGTGCTCGCGCAAGTCCACGATGAGATCTACTTCTCGTCATTTATAGATTTTGTAATTAACGTCAATTTCTGAACTGCCAGCAAGGTCCATTTTCAGGTAATTACTAGGCTTATTCCGGTCATCGCGTTGACCTACTTCGTGTCAATATTCTGGAGTGCCTGCTTCGAAATTAGCTTCAGCAAGGTTTGTTTTCGTTTATTTTCTTCTGAAATTTGCGAAGCGGAGAAGAAGGGAACAAGATAAATGCATCGAGGAGAAATGAGCTTTAAAAAAATGAATTTTCGTTCAGATGGAAATGCTTCTACTCGGTGGCCATCGCATGCGAGTAAAGCTCGAAGAAGCACCTGTGAAGCGAAAATTGTCCAATGCTGAGAATACTCCAGACGATGCAGTGTACATTAAGATACGGTTGTGATAGTCGATTATGTACAGTATTTATTGATGCGTGTATTGACAGCCATGTCGGTTTGTTAGGTTCCATAATGAGATGATAAAATAGTTCAAAATTTTATCGATGCGACTTCACACCCAGACGGCTTTAGCCGAGACTGCGGCAGAAACGGGGTAATTAACAACGCGATAGAGCATAGGAGTGACTATCTGAGAGAACTGACCAAAGGCCGTACAGCGAAAAATAAAGTTCTGATTGTAAGATGCCCTTAGGGGTAACTTTTCACGTAGAGTTCGAAAATCGACCTTAGGAAGCCGTATCTGTGACCCCTCATTTCGTATATTGCGCTGAACCCGGGTGGTCGGTTTTTGTATTTTTTGAACGGCTCATCCAAACCTCATCAATGCATAGTAATTCTGAAAGATATTGACGAGATAAGCATTTTTACTGTTGGAAGTGAGAAGCTAGCTCTTCTGGGAAAAAATTATCGCCATTCCAATTATGAAATTGGTCGTCCTAAAAATGTTACATGCGAGGCGTACTTTTAAGTAAGTTCATTAAATTTCCCGTAAAAAGTTACCCTAGGAAACAACTTTTCGTGAAAAACTTCGTGTCTCAAAGGAGTCTCCTGAATCTCAGAAGAGGAAAAGTAGTGATTTTTTTGCAAATATGTCTATTTTTAAGACGAGCAACTGTGAACTCCGATTAAGTCTAGTCAGTTTATAACTACACTTTGATAGGGCACAAATAAAACGCACAAAAAACGGACATTATCTCAATTCGAAAAAATCGATTACCTTCATCTCGATTTTTCTCATGTTTAGGCACATGTTACTTTTCCTTTACGATCCGAGTTCTCAATTTTCTGAGTAAATCTAGTAGAACGGGCCAACATTTATCAGAAAAGTTTGAGCTTAGGGTCCTCACCAATCCGGAAGGTAGGTATATTTTTCCTGAGGACATATTCAATTCATTTCGCACACTTTTTTTTCGGCACTCTAGAGAGTGTGCGAAATTAAGGTTCTCCGAGTCGAGTACTGCCGGAATGCTGCGTACGAGGGGGGACTTGTTGTTAATGCACATTCTGTAGTGGAATCGCTCAATTTGATTGTCCAGCTGCGTTGTGAGATCGACGGAACGAATCACACATGTTCCTTCGCCCACGAAATCAAATAGATTGAAGCGTCTGAACTCGCTCGATCTGGTTGCATATAGCTAGTTCTTCGATGTTCGTGTTAAAAATAGATGTTCTTGTTCTTCTGCAAGTAGAAAATTCGGAATTATTTGGTCGGTTTAGAACCCCTCTCGCCATCCAGAGTGCTCATACGTCATAGCTCCTGAAATTACTGCTGGTGTTTCCGAGGCGCATTCATTACACATTATTCCCGAGTGCCCTGACAACTCGACATTTGTGACGGGGTGTCGATTGTGAAAACCCCCGTCGTTTCACAACGCTTATCGTCGACTGGCGAGTGAATGTGCACCGCATGTGTACATTCTCTCGCGGTGCGCACAAAACAGTGTAGTGTGCACGACGAGAGACAACGCGGAATGAAGAGAGCAGTCGTGTGGTAGCGAGAGAGGTGCCCAGAATAAATACGCCTGACGAGTAGATTTCCACCATTCTTACCATGTCACTGCTTCTGCTGGCTCTTCCTGCGATCGTTCTTCTACTTTATTTGTGAGTTTTCCTCTACTTTCTTCTACCTTTTACCTCTTGTTATCTGTTTTGACAATTTGTTTTCGAATTTCGCTCTACCGCAGATTTTCTTTTAGCCACTACGCTCAAGCGAACAAGAAATGGGCGAAGCGGGGACTGAGTGGACCCGAGCCGGAGCTGTTCTTTGGCAATCTTCGCCAGGTGTGGGACTACGACAAACCGCGGTCGATCGTGATGAGAGACTGGTCCAAGAAGTATGGCAAGGTTTGCTTCTGACACAATTCCTCGAAAATCTCTTCGGCTTAGATCTATGGTTTCTACGAGGGGCAGCGGCCGTTCATCGTCACTTCTGACTTCCATCTCATCAACGAAATTATCGTGAAGCAACACGAGAATTTCAGCGCGCGAGCGGTGAGAGCCCTTATCTATCATAATAATAATCTGGCCATTTCCGATTGTAAAAATCCCAATTTTCTCATTTGCTTTCTTTCAAAGTCTGGGAAAGTGTAAAAAGAAGAGTGAAGTCATTATCTCAATCTCAGAAATTCGTGCTGCAAGAACGGAAAGAGGGTCCGAACACGAAGATCGTCGAGGCTCGAGGACCTCACTGGAAGAGGCTGAGAACACTCGGCAGCATGGCATTCACCAACAAGTCACTGCGAAATGTACGTCACTTCTATGAATTGCTTCGAACCATACTATAGGCATTTATGGCGCATTTTCATTCAGTTCTTATCTTGGTTCATACTTTTTTACATCTCGAGCAATTTCGAAGTCCAAATTTCAAGCTCATTTTCAGGTACTCTCAACGGTCGAAAACTCCGCAGAGATGGCTGTTGAGGGGATGGCCAAACAACAGGGAGAGATCAACATTCTCGAGTAGGTTCCTTCATATATCGTTCAAGAGTGAGGGTTCAGGTTCTTCCAAGAGTTCACACTGGACACGATCTGCAAGATCGCCCTCGGATTGAGAGACGTGAAGATGTTCAGCAACGAGTACATGCCCGCCTGCAGGGAGATGTTCACGCGGTGAGCGAGAGGGACCGAATAGTCTACTCTAGGAGAGGTCGAAGTGTTCTCATACTACACTCTCAGCCGGTAGAATTTACTGCTCAACGACTGCTTAGATAGTGTCATGAACTAGCATGGCACAATAATTAGGTGAAGTGAACGGAAAACTGTGCAAGATTGTTGCGTTGAGTCCTCTTCGTCACCCGATCACCGTCATCGCTTCGCTCTTCCCCTTCGCCGTCGACGAATTCCGCGCGCTCCTCATGCTTCTGAGTAAGATCCAGCCGGTGATTGGTCTATGAGATGTACACGTTACAAATTTTATAGACGGTGTGCATTCGACCAGTGCCGTCCAGCCATTTTCGAAAGTATTCGACGAAAGATCTCGAAAATATTGATTTCAGCGAAGGTCGTTCCGAACAAATCGCCGTTCGGCATTCTGACTACGATGCTGAAGAAGAAGATCGAGGAGAGGAAGAAGGACAGACAGAGGGAAGATTGGGACGATAAGTCGAGGGATTTCATCGACATCTTCCTCGACGCTGAGGTCGATCCGAGCGAGGTCGACTTCGGAGAGAATGCTGATGTAAGTGGAGAAGTTGGCGCATCGATTGTGTAAACTGCACGGGGATAATATGCATACTGACATGAGGGTAAAAAATCTAAATTTCTGATGCTTGCAGACCTCTAGGAAGCTGTCGGCTGACGAGATCGTCGGTCAATGTCTGGTGTTCCTCCTGGCCGGCTTTGATGTGAGCCAGCTCCTGTTTTTGCTTTATTGTGCAAGAACTGATAAGCAAATTAAAGTTGTCTTGCATTTGAATTGTCACTGTAAATGCTGATTGCAGACAACTTCTAACTCGCTCTCCTACCTCACTCACTTCCTCGCCAATTATGAGGACGTGCAGAGGAAACTGATTGATGAAGTAGACTCGTTCCTGGCGGAGAACGAGGTGAGAACATTTTTTTCTTATTTATTGTACACTGCAAGTGTGCTTCAGCAAGTTCAGAACGTTAGTGAAAATAGGGGAGGGGAGGAGGGGGGGGGGGGTGATTATCCGATTCAAATGGTGGTCATTTCGAGTAGACTGGCGAGAGAACACGCTGAATGGAGAGACTCATTTCTAGCGAAACCATCTCTATCCTGCAGACTATCGAGATCGAGCGTCTAGTCGACCTGAAGTACATGGACGCCGTCATTAGGGAATCACTTCGGCACTACCCTCTCGGCAGCGTGTGAGCACTTGATTTTTTAGAACAGTAAAAACAGGTGTATGATGTACCACACTGCGGTCGTTTTCTCGCGTTACAGAAAGCCCTTTCATGTCAAGGCAGAGACAGATGAAGATGCTCGTTTCTCCTCGATGCCATAGTTTGCAGGGTGGTTACTCGCGAGTGCACTAAAGCCTGCGAGATCGGGGGATTCCGCTTCGAGAAGGGAGACACCATCGCCACTGACACGTGGAGTATGCACATGGACGAGGAGGTGTGGGGAGAAGACGCGAGCGAATTCAGACCTGAACGGTGAGGACTTCATTTCCTGAAGACAAACATGAGGAAAACTGATAGATCGTGATTATTTGTGAGAAAGTTTTCTATTTCTTTGATGTGCGAGACGTTGCAAAATTTCTCAAAGAGAGAAAGAGATCTATTTATCGCTTATACATAGGCGTTCAGGAAGGTAATGTCATATAAGCATTGCAGTTGGTTCGAGTCCTCGGATCGTCCCCGTACGGCCTTCCAATCCTTCGGAGAGGGACCTCGGATGTGTCTCGGAATGAGAATCGCCTACATGCAGGAGAAAGTGGCGCTGCTCAAATTACTCTCGAGATTCAGAATCGAGAAGTCGGAGAATACGGTGGGAAAATCGTTGTAGAAATATTAGGTTGTCTCAAAAGTTTCTCCCTATTATATTTTTCAAGTTCTTCTCGCTTGCTTTTCCTGTCGATAATTTCCATTTAGTGCAAGTTGGGGTTATGTAAGTAGAATACAAGAGTAGGTTTGAATCGTTTCTAGAAAGAGTTGTATGCGAATAATTATGCAATATCTCGAAAACTAAGAAAATGTCCATTTTTGGGTGCTCTTTTTTCGTCACTACAATTTGAATACGAGCTAACATTTGAATATGCCCTCTTGAAATATGATACTATAAGAGTTGCTCTTCAAGATTATAGCAAAATATCCGGCATTCAAGACGTATTAAAAGCAGGGTAGAGCAACAAAGGCTGATTTCGAAGGAAAAATTTCGCCATCTAGCTTTCGAATAGTACTGTTCACGATCAGGTTGTTATAGACTTCCCGAATTTAAAGTTTAGAACAAACATGCCGAGTACTTCACTGACCACAACAATTGAGCTGGCTGGGTCAATCGCAAAAGGAACAGCGCTATGCAATGTTTATCAACAGAAAACTGCCTAGCGTGATTTTACGAACAAGAGCTCATCCCAAGTGGGGATAATCAGGCCTCCTCACTATAATACATACATCAACATGCCCATATATCGCGCTTTACAATAGTGTGTCAGTTACGTGCCTATCACAATTCTCCATCAAACTACGAGCAAATAAAAATAATGGTACTGGCGCAATTTCGCTTACTTTGAAAGTTTGCTGTGTTGGCATTACTAATTATGTAGACCTGTGATAGCGTATTTTCGAAAGAGTAACCAAACACTATTCGACTACTGAAGGACTTGTGGGGATTCATCAACATTGAAGGTAAGGATAAATAAAAATCTAAAATTGGTAAAAAAGGGAGAAACTTTTGAGACAACCTAATACATGAAGAATTCAAGGTAGTAGGGATTCCTAAATGACATAGAGAGTTTCCACCTTTGACCGTAATAAAAGTTGCAGAATCCGTTGAAGCTCGTGGGCTCCATCACAGTCAGCCCGGAGAGAGTGATGGTGAAGTTGGTGAAGCGATGAATGGGATGAATCTAGTGGCCTCAATCATTTGTAAATATCCGACGCGCAATAGACTGTGTGTATCCGTGCAGAGTTTGGGGATGTCCTATTTATCAAACTGTATTCATCTGTTTACTTCCGTTAAAATCGATGAAGTTGCTTGAGATTTCATAGCATCCAATCATCCATCTTTCCAGTGCACATGCGAGTTCATTTGAGATAAATTTGTGCACGCAACACTTTATTCATTGCAGCACATGTTTGCTCAAATCAGACAAATGTGTAGGGTGAGTAGTAGAGGGGGGACTCCTTATGGGAGTTCGAGCAAGGGGGGAAATACTACAAAGAAAGGGTTTGTGAGAGATTAAGGGAGATGGCTCTTCTATCCTTGCTCAGCTGAATTCTCCTCCATGATACTTGTTCCTGCAATCACAAATTCCCTTTACAACTGACATATCCTCACCGAGCACCGCCAAGATCTCGTTGAGACGAGCCCTCAGGTCCATCATATGCACCCCCTGCCAGAATCCCTCCTTGTTGAGTGCCTGAGGGTAGATTATTGATTGGGAGAGACGAGGGACAACGGACATTATCGATAATCTCCAGCAATCTCGTTCTATTCTTCTGCGTATTGATCCACTTGTTCTGTAAATTGGAACTGAACTGGGGTGAGGGGATAATGAACGAACATGAATGAGGTACACGAGGAATATGTTTGCACCCGCGAATGATTCTTTCACAGTAGTGATCGGAAGCCATTCTTCGAAGAAGCGAAGGATGAGCTCAAATTTAGCATTGTCCATACTAGCAACCTTTGCTCGATACCTTGTAGTCCATATTGTCCACATTCTCGCGATTCAGAATACTAGCGTGAAGAATGTTGACGAGAGAGAGGATGGCTATCTCCCTGATCTTCGTCTCCTCCTCGTCGATACGAGAAGCGTTACGATCGATAATTGCGACGAGATCATATGTCATACTGGTAGAAATCTTTCTCCACTCCTCATGCAAGCTGCTCTGCAATTTGATCTATGCTCCGATTAGCGAGGGACAACTCACAGCCATTGCCCTGATAGTCCGTGCCGTCTCCAGTGTGTACTTTGGAACTTCACCGCGAGCACGCGAGAGGACCAGCTCGGAGATGGGCGTCTTGTAGAGGAGAGCGTGCTCAAATGTCTCAATTACTCTACCAGCTGAGCCCTTGTAAGTAGAGTTGGAGAAAGAATGGAATGGCCCATCATTCTATGCACTCCCTAACCACCGGTCGAGAGAGTGATCCACACGGTAAAATGAAGAGACGATTGGCCTCATGTCCAACTCTATTCGTTGTCCTCACATCGGCCGCCTCCTTGATCAGAAGAGTCGCGAGGGCGAGGGGAGTCGCGATGTTGTAGAATAGAGTGGTGAAGAATCGATCGGTGAGTGGCATGACAATCCCGCACGCGGGTGGTCCCATCTCCTGCGAACAACATCATTCTATTTTATTTTAATTACATTAAATATTTTTATCACCTTGATCAGTTCAACGACGAAATTCAAAGTGCAGAGGATAATGTTTCGCTAAATTTCGAAATTAAAAATCACAAATTGGATGCTCAACTTCACCAGATCAGTATTCTTAGACTCCTGTAAAGAATACGCGAAGAGCGCCCACTGGAGCTTTTCTTTCATCAACTCTACAACTTCTTTGTAATCTTTTTCGAGAACCTGCAATTGAGATGCCAGTGACGGTATCCACTCTTCCCCTTACATGACTACCCACGGCAGGTATGCACTTCACGATAGCCTCGAGGAATCCCAACAACTTGACCAGATCATCCGGATTTTCACTGTCGTAATTCCTCATCGCGATTGCGAACACATCCTTCCACAGTTTTTCCCACACCGTTCTCAGTTCAGGTCCCGTCTTGTATCGCAGATTCCACAAGATCTCGACGACTGCATCAACAGCAACGTTCGCATTGTCATCACAGCGTCGAGCAATGTCCAGCAGCAAGTCCGTAGTTTTCACCTCGTAGCCTTTGTACACAGCTGCAAGGGATGCTTCAGTCTCCTCCACTCCCTCTCCTCACTTACATCTCTGCGCATCCTGAATGACAACTTGACACGCATGGGCTACTCGAGACGAAGGCACTAAACAGGGGATTGCCCTTGCACTAGTTCATTCTTCGATCACCTTCTTCCCATCTCGCGAGTGTGTAGATGCTCAGATCTCGCAGTGTCTCCTGCAGCTCACACAGGATTGGCACGGCAACAACCCCCATGCCACAGTCAATCATGAAGGAGAGAAGACCGAGCAGCTGAATCCGGATCTTCCAATCTGCGTCGAGTGTAGCCCAGTTGTCATCCACTCTTCTTCTCGCGGGATCTCTCATAGGAGGAACATGGATGAAAACGGGGTTGTGAGGGAAGAGCGAGGGACACGCCTCGCACATCGAGGTGAGTATCTGAAGGAACGACTGAGAGGGTACGGAATGGGAATGGAGACCTCTCTAGCATCTTTTCTGAATGCCTCCTTTCCGACTGCTTTGACAAGGTTCGCAACACACGCGAGAAGGTTGACTAAGCGTAGATTCTGAAGAAAGGCTAGGAGAAAGCGAGAGTCGCCCATCATGAGCATACTGCGAACATCTTCGGGCATGCAGTGATTGCTATCTTCAGCTGTTTCATCATCTCACCGTACTCATTCTTCAGATACTCCTACAACGAAGCTTTTGCATTGCACGTTTCACTCGGTCCTCATTCTTACAGTATCGGCTGAATTGGTGAATACTTTCAATGCACGCGCAGCATCAGCCGCCATACGATGGTCTTTATGGCTGAGAGCAATAAGAAGGGCAGGAACCATCTGAAAGCAACGGATTGACTCAGAGCCAGAGATCGCTGAGGTATCGATCAATCGTATCCTACAGTATACCGAGCGACATGCGAAGGCTCCAGGGATCTCCATCGAAGAGAGAGACGAGGCAACCGATTCGGAGGAGAGAGAATGAAGAGAGTAAATGAAGAAGGAGGGGGTGAGGAGGAGGAGGAGGAGAAGAGAGAGAGAAAGAGGGGAGAGAGGAGTCCGGACAAAGGGCAATCAATGAGAAGAAGAGGATTACAAAACAATATATTATTCAAATATCAGAGATAGTGAAAGTTAAAACAGCGAAAAATCAAAACCATTGGAACAGAAATATAATGAGATAACGGTGAGATTTACACATTGAAACGTCGTTCCATCATCGATAACAATGTGATCGATAGGGAGGAGGTGGTGATGGGGAGGTTCAGATGCAGTTTAGCTGTATCAGATCACTGCAGTTGAGCAATCTGCACTCGCACTTGAGAGAAAAGTGTTCGACTTATCGGATGGACAAGACTGAATTGCTCATCAGTTGGTGGAAGCGGATATTCTTCGAAAAAAATAATGTATTGTAAAAACCAAAAACGATTATTCGCTCTCGTTTATCACGTATCTCATGTAAAATTGTACGAACCGATGTAACAGAAAATATACGGGTCGCGGATTCCGCTGAAATCAGTGAGACTCACCAACTTAGTTATGGCGAGAAAAACGTCTGCCCACTTCTTTCAAAAATATGAATCAATGAGGCCCGTATCTTGGCACTTTTGACATAAATCGGATCATTTTTTTCCATAAAAGCGTACTCGGCAGTTGACGCGCGATTGAACGGATCAACTGACAAAACTCGTAATGACCATAAATGATATTGCATCCTCTAAACTGGAATGAAATCTGTTTTTATGCTATTTCTAACTATTTAATATCCTCTCTAATTTATAATATTTTTTCTAACTATTTTATTGTCTGTGCTAGAGCTATGCGGATACTCGATTCTCGAACACAGCCTCGAATACACAAGGAGCGCCAGAGGGATGTTATACTGCGTCTGATACTGTAGTTTTGTGTGGAGAGGACGCCAACCATGCGAGCTCTGAACAATTCTGAACAATGTTCGTCGCAGAATTTGAAGACATGGTGATCGTCTTTATAAATCTTCCGCGGTACGCACTTGAGCGCATTTGCCTTCAATTTAATCAGAAGTCTTTGTTCATCATGAGAGAGGTGAGACAGCCGTAGCTGCAATGCCCTTCATAAATGTTTTCCTGCTTGAATATGCTATTATCATTTTTTTCATTTGCAGGTGAATAAAACAATAAAAGGAAAAACCGACAACATTATTCTTGCTAATAGTAAAACAATTGTCCGATCAATCTCACTTTCCAATTATATTCACCAATTCGAGCTAACGCTCTTTTACATAAGCCGCTGTGGCCATGTATTGTGGAAGATTTGTTTCAAGGAGATGCAAAGGAATTTCTCTTCTCTCAGGCTAGCCTTCAATGATGACTATCGCGTGAGTAACATCGAGACATTTTAGAATAGCCATAATTCAAATTACTTATGGACTGATGTGTATTTCGTTGTTTTCACTATCATCACATCAATAAATTTCAGTTTATCGATGTGAAAATCGGCTGGGCTGAAAAAGAAAGCTTTTTCCAATGTCTTAGACCATTTATTCGAAGTTCAACGGTACTAAAATTGAGTCTATGGAATTGTGAACAAAAGAATTTACAAGAGTTCTCGAGATTATTCAGAGATGTTGAAATACACAATATGGATCTGAATTTGGAATCTATCTCATTGTAAGTTCTTTTTTCTCAAATCTCGCTTGATATTTTCAGTGTTTCTAATGAATTCTTGAATCTGGTGAGTGATATAAGGCCGAAATCTTTTCACTGTGATATAATTATCACTAAAGGTGATCTTAATTCTAACAATCAAAAAGTCAAAGAATTTCAGAATCAATTGAATTCATTCAAAAGATTTCTCAGTTTGTACCATCACTTTTAATTCGAGTTGGCAAGAGAATCGATCCGAATCTCAACATACTTTCGCTTGTTCGAAAAGTTCTCATTCGAAAATGCAAAACATTAACAATTATAAGTCGCTTCGCAACCATTCCCCAAGAGGGAGCAGAAAAAGTGATTCAGGTCTGCCCTTCGTTGATTATTTAGTTGTTTACCTCCTAAATGTTTATCTTTTAGCTCTTACATCACATGTCAAAGCCAATATCCTTGACAATTGAATGCCGCGATTTCCCAGCTGAACTTCAAATCGGCATGTGCGCAGTGAAAATTCAGACGTACGGGCCAATTAGAGACATTTCAATCAATCACATGGACAATGAATAAATAGGAATGCATCTCTTCAAGTCGCGTGCTCTCTCGCTCGTTGCCTGACGTTCAGAGTCACTTGGCACTCAGCCAACTAGTCGTAGCGTGCTTCAAATAAAATAAGTGAAAATTCGTACAATAGCACTCCTCTCACATGAAGACAACACAGCCGTAGCATGAAATTAAGAACTTTCGGAGAAATCCCCTCATCTGAACATTCCCCACCATCTCGTGCATTTCACCTGTCTAGAACAGTCTCATCTGTAAGAGTGTTAGAAGCCATTCGCACAATAGATATTGTTCTTCTGGATCGAATTAGTTTCAAATTTTTTCTCAGCACTGTCACTTCCTCTTGCAAATTCCTGATCTTTGGGAACTCCCATAGTGAAGAGAATCGAATATCTCATCATCACGGCGTTGGTGTGTGCGATTCGTCTTCGTGTGATAGAGAGAGGGGGAGGCTTCTACCGTTCGCTCACAACAGACTTCTACTCACTTACGAGTGTTGAGCAAAACAACCCAGAGTCATTCAACATTCTTCCCATTGATTATAATTCTCGCATTCTCTCTCGGCATTCTCCCCCCTTACTTCTTCTCTATAACTTGCCTGTCGAAAGTTTTTTGATTGTAACATTTATATTTTGCTTCAGATGCGGATTCGAGCTACTCTTTGTACTATCTTTGTTCTCATCAACGCCGAGTCATTCACCAATGAAGGTAAATGCACTCAACTTCAGTAATTAGTATACGCGCTCTCTCCCTCATTCAGAAGAGTCCCTGGAAGCTAATCAGCGGCTTTACATCAATTTGTTCAAGAATTATCTACCATACCAGAGTCCGTACAACACAGGTTGTCGTTTTGTTGTCATCATTTTATCACGCAATTTTGTTATAGGCAGTACAGGCATGAAGACTGGTCCGGGCAAAGTGTTCATCTCACTTCAATATCTCCATCTTACTCAAGTCGTAAGTCGACTCGATAAAGCAAAACATCCAATTGTTTTTCACAGATTGAAGTGCAAATGACGCACAACCAAGTGTTCGGAATGGAACTGGTAAGTTTTGTCTAAAGGATCTTGTTCTTCAAACTGCAAGGCTTCAAAGGATGCATCCATTCAAACTCCTAAAATTCATCGAAAAATGTGGTACTTGGCCGGATGACATATTTCGCAATATCGCCCTGACTTCTCATCCGACCTCGCACGGATTGACAATTCACCATATTGAGATCTGGCGCGATCCCCGACTCACTTGGGACCCCGCATCGAACAACAACATCAGCTACATCTACGTGCGACTGCGCGATCTCTGGATGCCCGAGATGACTGCCTGCGAGAGGTTTACTCTACCTCTTCTGTACAAAATATTCCTTCCCATCAATATGCCGACATAGAAAGTGGAAAGATTCTTTTGGTGCTGGCTTTGATTTTGATATATTAATGCTTGTTGGATTGTTTCGCATTTCTGTTGCTCAACACCTGTTCTTCTTCCTACTTTATTTGTGTGCAGAAATATAGAATGATGATGTCATCCGATTAGCATTTTCCAGTTCTTCGTTCTCGGGTCTCACATCGGAGCGTCGTCAGAAGGCGAAGGTGAACAGCACGGGCCACGTCGAGGTCTTCCTGATCGGCCACGCCTCCTTCATCTGCGAATTCGCCGTGCGTTCACCAGATTCTCAACTTTGAAATCATTGTTTACACGTCGTTTTCCAAACATACCTTCTGTGAAAGGCAATCGTACAAGAAATTATTAAAGTTGGTGATTGATGCAAAATGACATCATTGCAGGTCCAGAATTTCCCGTTCGATCAGCACTGGTGCTTCTACTGCTTCGCGCTGCCCAGTTACGAAGATAACGAGCTGATATTCGTGGATGGTCATCCAACATCGCAGAGTGTGCTGGTGAGGAGCCATCGAGCCAATTGAGATCGCTGCGCTGCAAGGGAGTAGAGGGGAATCGAGAGAGGGATATGTTATGGGTGGAAATCGGGAATCGAGATCACAGTGTCTTCATTCTGCACACTTTTTGCATCTCAACTGGTCTAGAGAGTGTGTGAAATACAGCGAGACCCATATCGGACTTCTACTAACGAGGACAGATCTTCCTTACCATTCCATCCCTGTGAAGAGGAGATAATGTGACCGACGGTCACTGGCAATAGAGGATTTGCGAACTCGAATTACCAATAATTTCTTTTTCAGGACTCGAGCGAGTGGAAGATGACGTTTCACGGATCCCGGTACAAGACGAATCACCTGACACATAAGAAGGATCCCACAAAGGTATATCTGATGCCATGAACATAGATCAACATTCTGATTCAGATCTACTTCGATCTCCTTCTCTCACGTCGTTCGAATTTCTGGATTTATCTCATTATCATTCCGGCTTTTCTCATTGGTTAGTCAGTAATTTCATAAATGATCAAGGCCAGAATGATGACGAAAACAATTAATTTGGATCAGGTTTCCTCATTCTTCTCGGTCTTTTCTTCGGCAAGGATCGAAATAATCTCAACGCTTCGGTGAGGAGAAAAACGAGGATGAAATTTCCACAAAATGAAAATTGAGGTTGACCTGGGCCTAATCGCCTTCGCCTCCTTCACTTTCATCATTGGAATACTCGCTGATTCTCTGCCCCAGTCCGAATCCATCTCGATCATCGGTGAGAAAAAAACAAGTTTGCGAAGATCTAAACAAGTACAAGGTCTGAATTTCACCGTCAGATGATAACCAAAATTGCACCATTCCCTCAGTGGTTTCTGAGTAGATTCTTCCACTGACAGAAAACCAAATGCGAAAATACTGGAGAAGTATTTCTAGTCATCATTCGAAAGGTTATCTGTCGGTGATCATCCGACTTGGTGCCCGAAAACACTTTGCGATAGCATTTTGTCTATGTTTTTGCTACAAAACGGAGTAGAATTGTTCACTGTCCGAAATTGTGCATTGTACGGGATCCTCTTGAGGTTGGTACATCCTCTACGAGTTGCTGATCATCACTCTGGCCATCCTCACCGTCTCTCTCCACGGGGCTCTCTCCTCTGCTGCCATGGCAGGATACACCTGGTGGAGTGGAGAGAAGTGAACAGATTCGATCACAAATGCTATTGGCAATCCCGTTACTTTCCTTATTTTGAACGTTCTCTCTTAGAAATTCGAGTGAGCGTGAAATAATGATCCTTACGTGCTGATCTTCAGCAATAGTCTCAACAAGTTAAATGATTTCTGAAATTACCAGCGATATTTTTTCCGCGATATTTCCCTGCTCAGCATCTCATTGCTATCACCTTTCGCTTTCTGATCAATTTTCTAATATTAGAACCGAGGGAGAGTCCCACACAAGTAATTTCACAATCCACCGTTGAACTGAAGTTTATGCATGAACAGTTCAAATATTGATTGTGCTCCAGTATTCAATCTTTCGAATATTCTTTGCAGAAGCAGTGATGGTCAATCTGAGGAGAACGCTAAGCCTCAATCTGCTCCAGGGATGGGCAGACAGACTGCAGCTAGTGTGGCGAGGCACGTCAAGTTTCTGAAAGGTCATCGCAACCCCTGGTTGTTCTTCTGCGTGGAGAGAATGGTGCTGAAGGTATAATTTCATAATCAATTATTCATATCTCGTTACACCGTCGAGTGTAAATAAAATGAATCAATATTAGGGACTGATCTACTTCATCGTCTGCCTTGTCCTCCACGTCGTCAACCTCGCCTATCTGATGTCGTACGCGTGGAAGGAACGGAAGGAACCGCCCGCCGACTATCTGGTCGCCAGAGAATAGAAACAGAAAATCACGTGAAAGTTCTCCACGAGATATCAATCACCAGACGAAGTTGCTCTCATACAGATCCAAGTACTTGTTTTCACACTACCCTTTTCAAGTTTTCAATGGATAAAGTATTTGTCTTGAATATTGAATTATCGAATTTTCAAGAATTCTGAATGTTCTAAGAATTAATAGAAAGGATTGCAACAGATTTCATAAGTGTGAATGATTATGCTTCCTCATCGAAATTGTCCAACTTTATTCCACTATAGCGTGCAGGAAGGTGCAACGTCGATTGTGCACTCTTTTTGTGTGAAATTGCTTCCTGTCTCTCTCATTATTCCTCACAAACTACACTTCTCTATGTATTACCCGTGCCTTCAGTTCTGGTCGCTCTAATTGCTTTCATTCCGTTTTTCACGGATACTTCCCTGAAACAGCAAGGAGAATTTTGGTGATGTAGTGCACTTTTCCTCATTTATTTTTGATAATCAAAATCTTCTCAATGGATAATTCTTGCCAGAATTTCAAGACAGCTTTTCAATTTCAACTATTTCAAGAAGAAATGCCAGTTGGCAAAGAATTTCTGCTCGGTTGCGGGAACAGAGAAAAAACATGCGAGAACTATTCTCATTCTCACATTTATTTCTTCTCTCTGGTTTCCAGAACACTATTTTGCATGGATGCATGGTTATTTTGAGTGTCACGAACAAACAAGATTTATCTTCGATTCAAAATCGTTGACGCAACAGATAAATCGTCCAGTTCGTTGGGGTTCTGAATAGAAATTCGTCATGAGCTTACTGTTAGCCAGACATCGATTCTCACCGTCTCACTTCTGAATGGGTGTCGTCGCCGAGGAGGCATGGGGGGACGCGGCCTCCCGAATGTCACCTGACCACGACGTTTTCCAAATGAAGAATGTTTTCACTCGCACCGTTCTTCCCTCACTCTCACATTTCTCGAATCCCACTGAACAATACCTTGCACCAGGCAGTAAACATAGTTTGAGAAATAGTTGCTAAAAATCAAGGAGCGAAAAACCAAATCGGTGAAAAGTAAATAGAAATAAATTGGCCCATTGATCTCCAAGTATTAAAAGTAACGTACCCCCCAGTCGATGAAGAAGTTGATGGGGAAGAGGCCATTCAGACAAGGAGTGGATAGCGGCAGTAGATTAGTAATGACGAGAATTAAAAGAACTGAGCTCATTCTCGTTTCAGAGTGGCAGTTTTCGTATGAAATGCACACTGTGAACGACTACGATCAATGTTTCGGTGTCAACACACACTTTTATGTGCGCGGATTATTCTTTCACGAGTGCGTTTAACCTTGCGAGAGATCCAGAAATGAAATAACAATTGCCTGGTGTCGCGAGAAGGCCCAAAATGCGAAAATAATGAGGTCATTCGTCAGTAATTTGAAGATAGACCTTGTCTGGGATACCAATGACTGTCTGGGATACCAATGACATTTCAATTGAACCATGTGACCGATGCATAAAATGTCGAGAAAATATCTAGATGGATTGTGTCCTTCGAGGGTAAATTTTCTGATAGAGGTGGCGTAACGAAAAGAAAGGTTGGAGGAAATTTCCAAAGGACAAATATCAGGTTAGCGTTATCACATTTCGTAGGAAAAGTTCACTTTTTGCACCAATTTTTCAGAAAAATTCGCCATGTGGGATGTCTAAGCGGAAAAATATATCTTGCCTGTTTTCCCCTTATTCATTGCTGGATATTTTTAGAGGCAATGGATTCTTGATTTGTTGACAACTATCAGAAGGTCTCCTCTCCCCTCACTGGGAAAACACTGGGATGGGAAACTTTTACTCAGGAGGGGGCGCCCAAGTTGGAATCAGCCCTATTTTATACTTGGCTGCCACCCCCTACGCTAAAGTCACTTTACAAGTTGGATCCAGGGCAGGATCCAGCTTGTAATTGACTTTAGCGTAGTGAGAGGCATCCAAATATAGAACAGGGCTGATTCCAACTTGGGAGCCCCCTCCTGGGAAATCGTCAATTTGATTAATCTTAATTCAATTACTCGTGAACTGAACTTTCCATTTTACGTTTACTTCTAATTTGGCCAGCTCCTTTGTTCTCGAGTGACTCCCTCGCTCTTCTCCATTCATTTCCACTCCTTTCTCTATAGTAGCGCCGCTTGTAATCGGAATCGTCGCATTTGAAACAACTCTATTTCTGGTAAAAGAAATAACAACCAGAAAGGTAGATAGATTTAGCTATCGGAAATACCATAGAGTCCAGATTCCTAGCTTTTGCTTGTTCCTGCTTAGCAAGCTCCGCCCATTTATCGTCCAGGGCGTTCACCCTCGGATCGGAAAAAATCGTGTGAATTGAAGCTAGAAACCAGGATTCCGTGTATATTTTTTTTTTATATTTCCTTTTAAAATCGCTTGTCGAAAGTTGAGAAATCATTTATGGGTTCGTTATAAACTCAGTTATTGATCGCAGGTCGTCGTGAACGGTCACATGTACTGTATCAACGGGACTGGACAGCTGCAACCGCTACACGCGCACGTCTACCTCTATGAGAGGGATTGGGGCTGGTGGGGTGACAAGCACGACGAACTAAGTCAGGGACTCACCTCGGATGAGGGCAATTCAAGCTCAAGGGAGAGGAAACGGAGGTACGATTAATTAACTCATTAATATGACTAATTGGATTGAATGTAGACCCCTGGAACTCCGCGGTTCTTCCTCCGAGCCTACATCCTCTGCTGGGATAACAAGGAAAAGCAAGGACCTATGTTTCGAACCTGTGAGGACACGGTTCTCCAAAAAAGGTTAAAAGATTAACTAGAGAATAATTTGAAAAATTAGTTTAAATGATAATAATATGAACATTTCCTTCAGATGCCAAAAACCAAGAGACGACAATGGGTTCAAGTGGGCAACGTTCTATCACAGTTTCGAGCACGATCCGGCAGGAAAGAAAGAGGTTGGAAAAGGTGAAAAATGGTACAATCTGGGCTGCACACTCGGATTCAAGGAGTCCAGTGGAGGTTCGATACAGAGAAATTTATCGATATCATACCATAATTTGTTAAAGTTACGCTGGGTGGACTCAGTTGCACCGGTGGACTCAAGGATGGACGATGCAGTGAGGAAGAGTGTGGAGGAGACCCATAGATATCATTGAAGAAGATGACTCGTAGACGAGTTCCCTCTAAACTCAGTATAAAAAACACGTGGTACTCACAACACTCTACTAGTTGATTCAAAAGTTATGCCTTCAATTCCCGTTCCTCGTTCATTATTATTCCTATCGTCAAAAATGTCGTAGCGTCTGTCTGCCTGTTCATCCGTACGTCCGTCCGGATGTATGTATGTCTGTAATGAAGCAGTTTGCTTCCAAGGTGGCGTTTGAATTGAATATGGTGGAATCTGATCAAAGAAGAAAGGCGCTGTTCGGGATACCACTCATTTCTATAGAACCATGTGCTAGACGCATAGAGTGTCTGGAAAATTCATAGATGGATTGTGTCCTTCGATGGTAAAAGAGGGGGGGGGGGATCCGGCCTCTGCGTGGTTGGTTTGTTGGTATGATTCTAGAAAAGAAAGCATGTAAATGGTTTAAAGTTTCATTTCTTCGTATGTGCCCCCACCAATTCCCCTCCTCCCTCCTGTGGAATACGGCACACATTTATAAAATGTAATGTAATGCACAAAATTACACGCCCTATCGACTGACAAAGAGGAAAAGGGTGTGAACACAACACTCGAGCTCAAATATGCACACTAATAGAGGTACAAGTTGATGGGAAAGAGGCCATACAAGGACGGTGTTGAGATCAAGAGATTCCTGCATTTCCTCCTCGTATTCAGTACCTTGTTCTCGCTCACGGTAATAATTATCAGTGTTCTCTTCTTCTCCAGATACCTCGTTCTGTACAGGTTGGTAATAAACTATTCGGGTTTATTTCATAGACGTCACTCCCGCCTTCGGCGGGAGTTCGCCTTTGAACTAAGTTCAGTCAGGGCTCGCCGCTACGCGGCGAACCGGGACTAAGTTGTTCTGAAATTACACCACCAGTCATTCCTTCATAGCGTAATCTTTTCAGTCCGTTCATCCTCTCACCTCCGCTCTCCCCTCACTTGCCTTCGGGTTACTAAGTTGTTCGAAATGATTCGCTACCCGTCATTCCCTTATAACGTTATTTCCCCAGTCCGTTCACCCTCTCACCTCCCCTCCCGTCCCTCCTCACCTCCGCTATCCCTCTCACTTGCCTTCCGGTTACTAAGTTGTTCGAAGTGATACGCTACCCGTCATTCCCTTATAACGTTATTTCCCCAGTCCGTTCACCCTCTCACCTCCCTTCCAGTCTCTCCTCACCTCCACTATCCCTCTCACTTGCCTTCGGGTTACTAAGTTGTTCGAAATGATAAGCTACCCGTCATTCCCTCATAACGTTATTACCCCAGTCCGTTCACCCTCTCACCTCCCCTCCCGTCCCTCCTCACCTCCGCTATCCCTCTCACTTGCCTTCCTGTTACTAAGTTGTTCGAAATGATACGCTACCCGTCATTCCCTTATAACGTTATTTCCCCAGTCCGTTCACCCTCTCACCTCCCCTCCAGTCTCTCCTGACCTCCGCTATCCCTCTCACTTGCCTTCGGGTTACTAAGTTGTTCGTAATGATACGCTACCCGTCATTCCCTCATTAGATTATCTCCCCTCCGCTCTCCCACCTCCCCTCCCCTCCCCCTCTCTCCTCCGTTATCCATTTCACCTCCGCTCTCCCTCTCACTTGCCTTCGGATTACTAAGCTGTTCGAATTGATACGCTGCCAATCATTCCCTCATTAGATTATCTCATCTCCGCTCTCCCACCCCCCCCCCCTCACTCTCCTCCCCTCCCCTCTCTCCTTCGTTATCCATTTCACCTCCGCTCTCTCACTCGCCTTCGGATTACTTAGTTTATTCGAAATGATATTACGCTACCCGCCATTCCCTCATAACGTTGTTTCCCCTCTGCCCTATCACCTCCGTTCACTCGCTCACCTCCCCTCAGTCCCCCTTCACCCGAGCACCCACTAACTTTCCTTCCTTCCTCCCCGCTCTCCCTCCCCCGGCTGAACTCGCGCGCACCGTCGCTCCGCTCTACTTAACCGCAAAAGGAGGAGAGCTCCCCAACTGTTATCGTGGCCGAGTCTCTCTGACTCTGACCGCTGGCTACATCCACATTTCTGATACGGACTCGCTGAAAAACTGCGGACGCGTCATCAAATATCGAGACGAAAGAGTATAAAGAAGGGATAAAGCTGCTACATTTGCCCATTTCTGGAATCAGTAAAATTTGGCTCTTTTAAAACTTTATGCATGAAATATTTCGAAAATATAGATTCTGAATCCTCTCGTCACGCCGGTTCTAACCATGCAAAATGCTAAGGTCACTTTTGCTTCTGAGAAAAGATAGATTTTTAAAATGTATTTTAAAAATTCATGAAAAATGAATTGGATAGGCGTAATCAGTATGAAATTCTACCCCGGAAACCTTATTCACCTAATTTTAGCACATTTTAGAGCAAAGTAATAATAGGTGTTTTCTACGTGATGTCGTCTGGAGCCAACGGAGACTCTGAGGGCAAAATGGATATGCTCACCGTTTTCAGCACCTCAAATAACCCCAAATCACGGAGTTACGAAGAATCGACGTTTCGTGAGCTGTGCCAGAATTCTCTAAATCTGCTCGATTCTTAGGTAAACGGCCTCATATCAAGCTTCCGATCTCCGACGTTTGTACAATATCGATGTACAGACAAAGCCTATGATCATTGGCGAACATTACGTGTGTTCTGTTTCGTTCTGAGACATTATTTGTATTTTGTCTAAACTCGAATATGCAAAGAACTATACGAATACCGTTCAGATTTGAATACAAATCCGGCAAAATAATGTGTACGCAAGTTACGCAGATCTAATGTCTGATTGCCAAGGAGACAGGCACTACAATGGTCGAGCTGTTGGCGGACTGTTGCGATCATCGGTTCTGGAATCGGCTTCATCATCTTCTGCACTCTGCGCATGAATCGATTCCTCACCAGCGCCAGGAGTCACTCTGCTGCTGCGAAGAGATTCCATCGAACCATGCTCATCATACTCATCGTTGAGATTTGTGCTCTTGAACTGGTCGGGAAGCTTTAAACTTAGCTGATTCAGTGATTTCAACACTTTCATTTGCTCGTTTTTCTTTCTTCTGGATGCTGGGGCGGTTCTGCTGCTGATGCCTGCCCCCAGAAGGGCGATCGCATCCATTCTCTGCACAAAGTGCGTATGGAGGAAGACTGAGATCGGCCAGGCTAGCTGCTGGGATTGAGTGAGAGACTCACAGTGAGCCACACTGCATCGTTTCTTGGTCCTTTCTCACAGCACCAAGCATTTGATGATACATTTCTGGGGCATTCCGATTGCGGACTATAGATGGCAAAATAGGTGGATGAAAATATGCTGCATCTCGGTGTTAAAGGGAACTATTATGCTAAATCATGCTTTTCGCCTCTGTACCATTCCAGGAAAACACCACCGCTGCCTGTATACTGTATTCTTTCTTTGCAGTTTCATTCTACGAACGGTGGCTCCACGTAGTTCGAGTCGAGTTTCCAGCATTGGGAGGAGTCATGCACACCTTAGACATAATCATTTGCGCAGCAGAAGAAATAATAGATCGATAATGGAAACGATGTTTCATTGAATATCGCACTGCTGTCTCTTAAGAGCACGTTTGCGTAAGACTCGGACAAAGTCTGGCACCATCAAAAAATGGTCATTCTCTGAAACTTTGTGTTTTGATGTTCTCAAGTATGGCGATGACGATGGGCACATTTTTTTTTTATTGGAATGGTGAAATGGGTTCTAACCGGTTTTGAGCACCCTGAGGCATGTCTGAGTGGCCCTCGAAATATTGTTGTGCATACTTCATTTTGGAGCTCCCTACATAGGGTCGGATATCGGCATCACCCACTTTGAGAGCACTTTTCTTGGATACGGTGTAAGATAGAGCAAAATTGACCTCTGAGTGACCCCGACTCATTTTTCGAGCTCTATCGATCTGTCTAAACCATTTTCTTTAAAACTCATTTTCAACGGTGGTACACTTCAGGCCAATTTTCTCAAAAATGTAGATGCAGCTCAGCGAGAGCTTTCCAATGAATGGTTTGCGAAAAATATACGAAGTTGCCGATGAGAGTTTCACCCTTTTTACTTCGTCAGGATCGTTTGAATTATTTTTTCAACAGACGATTTCATTTCACACCGCACTCTTCCAAGTGCGCGGCTGAAAATGATCGAAGTTCAATCGAAATGTCTGTTGAAAAAATAGTTCAAACGATCCCGACGAAGTAAAAAGGGTGAAACTCTCACCGGCAACTTCGTATATTTTTCACAAACCATTCATTGGAAAGCTCTCGCTGAGCTGCATCTACTGTGAAAATTTGAACTGCGTCTTTACCTGCATTTTTTAGAAAATTGACCTGAAGTGTACCACCGTTGAAAATGAGTTTTAAAGAAAATGGTTTAGACAGATCGATAGAGCTCGAAAAATGAGTCGGGGTCGCTCAGAGGTCAATCTTGCTCTATCTTTCACCGTATTCGAGAAATCGGCCCTTGATGTGAGTGATGCCGAATTGCGATCCGGTGTACTAAGCTCCAAAATGAAGTCTGCACAAAAAGACTTTGGGGGCCACTCAGGCATGCCTTAGGATGGCCAAAACCGGTTAGAACTCAATTCCCGATTTTCCTCCATTCCCATGAACGGCAAATTCAGCTCGATTCTCTTGTGAGAGGCGTGATATTTACTCATTTCTCAAGCCTAAATACCCCTAAAATTAAGAGAATTGGTTTCCGGGGTCAATATTTTATCGCGAATATGATTATATATTTCATTTTTCAAAAATATTAAAAATAACAGAGAAATCATAACTTCTCGTAGAAGCAAGGGTAATCGGTGAGAGAAACACCAATCTGACCTGAATGATGAGAAAAAATTTATTGTGTTTTTGAATTTTCAAAAATCCATCTGGATAAGGATTTATGCAAAATAAAGTGAGTGATCTTGTATCTAAATCTGAGGATTCTCTTCTCCTCGATCCCTTGATCTCTTCCTGCCTCCTCTGACTGTCTGCACTCTCTTCCCTTCCCATTGTCTCCCAAAGGCGAGAGGCAGAGGAGGGAAGAGAGGTCAACCCGAGGCAGAGACTCGGGTAGATCAAGGGATCGAGGAGATGAGAATCATCAGATTTAGATAGAAGACCACTCACTTTATTTTGCATAAATCCTTATCCAGATGGATTTTTGAAAATTCAAAAACACAATAATTTTTTCTCATCATTCCGGTCAGATTGGTGTTACTCTCACCGATTACCCTTGCCTCTACGAGAAGTTATAATTTCTCTGCTATTTTTAATAATTTTGAAAAATGAAATATATAATCTTATTCGCGATAAAATATTGACCCTGGAAACCAATTCTCTTAATTTTAAGGGTATTTAGGCTTGAGAAATGAGTTAATATCTAGTTTAGTCGCGACGACGGTTGATCTACGATCAAAATAAATGTGCCCATCGTCATTGCCATACTTGAGAACATCAAAACACAAAGTTTCAGAAAATGACCATTTTTTGATGGTGCCAACTATAGTCGGATTTTGTCTGGTTCTTAGGCGAACGGGCTCTTAAAGAGAGAGACTCTCTTTCTACTAGATAGAATTCAATTCCAATGGTTTGAAATTTTTCGCCGTTTCCTTTTTACCATTCAATATATCTCAAGCGCTGTAATCCTCGTTTTCTCACTGACTGACAATTGTCCTCCTCCTCCCCCTCCTCCTTCATTCATTCTCTCCATTCTCTCTCCTCCGAATCGGTTGCCCCCCCTCTCTCTTCGATGGATTTCAAGATTCCTGATGACCCTACTCAACGGAGACGAGTTATGGATGACTAATTGACTTGGCCAATTCGTTCATTCGAGTTGTATCTGCACCTTCTTGAAAGTGACCTCAATAGCCGCGACTCTTCGACGGCAGTGCTTGCAGCACGCGTAGTGAGAATCGTCCTCCCATCAAAAGATTGTAAGGATGAAGGTTAAGCGAGACGATAGCAACTTCTTTATAGCCGGATCTCAAAAGGGATTATGCTTACACTATGGGAAAGCTGAAGCCAGCAATCGCTGCAGGCAAGAAGAGCTTTCAGGTATGCTCATGATGGTCAACTTCAATCTTATCCCTCCTCAGGAGCCACGCTTTGTCGATCTTGTAGCGAGTACCATGGCCCTCGCAAATGCAGTCGGAAAGGAGGCATTCAAAGATGATTCTGGAGAGGTTAGGCAGAGAGACTCTCTTTCTACTAGATAGAATTCAGTTCCAATGGCTTTAAATTTTTCGCCGTTTCCTTTTTACCATTCAATATATCTAGGGACCACAAGGGGTATAGCCGAAGTGAACCTATGCCACCCTAACTATGCTCAAAATGCCTGCAGGGATCCAGATAAGATCACGCTTTTGGCCGTTTGTCGATATCTCATCTCTGAATCGCGCTAGAGGTCATAAAGTACGTGAAAAGGTGTCATCGGAAAGCGGCAGAAAAGCAAGACGAGGAAGAAAGGGGAGGAGCCAATTCCGCCGCCTCTCCAGTCAAATCGCCAAAATTTTGGCAGGGCTTTGCCTTTTCCCGGATGCGCCTCACCCCTAATAGGTAAGACGAGGAAGGGATGCAAGCGCGCTCTTTTGTAGGCCAAGGCGCTCTCTACACGCGCCGGGGCAGAAACTGGTGCAAAAGATGGAGGAGGGGAGAGAGAGAGAATTCACTCCGCTCTCCCCGCTTGATGAGTGTATCGCGGACTGGTTTCTTTTGAATCACAAATCAACGAAACAATATTTTATCGATTTTTCTTGATAGAGGTACTAGCATACCGATAGGCTATCAGGCAAGCCTTGGCCCGTATGTCTATGTTCGCTGAGCGCCCCAAACCAGCGTTTTCCAGCGTTTTTATGTTGACCTATTCTGAGAAAACTTTTACCAGCGGGCCAGGGCTATATCGAAAGGTAATGGAAAGAGCTTTCAAATCCTTTTTTGAGCGAGTGATTTGGTTGAGAATGAAGCTTGTGATCCCTAAATAGGGAAAAGTGTCAGAGGAAAGTGGGCGGAGCATGGGGAGTCTAAATATATCTCACGCGCTGTAATCCTCTTCTTCTCACTGATTGACAATTGTCCTCGTCCTCCTCCTCCCCCTCCTCCTTCATTCACTCTCTCCATTCTCTCTCCTCCGAATCGGTTGCCCCCCCCCCCTCTCTCTTCGATGGATTTCAAGATTCCTGATGACCCTACTCAACGGAGCCGAGTTATGCATGACTAATTGACTTGGCTAATTCCTTCATTCCAGTTGTATGGTACCTTTCTTGCGAATGGTCTCGATGGCCGCAACTCTGATATTACTTTGCTTGAAGCACGCGTAGTGAGAATCGTCCTCCCATCAATTGATATTGTAAGGATGAAGATGAAGTGAGACGATAGCAACTTCTTTATAGCCGGATCTCAAAAGGGATTATGCTTACACTATGGGACGTCTGAAGATAGGAATAGCTGCATGCACGAAGAGCTTTCAGGTATGCTCAGGATGGTCATCTTATATATATATATATATATATATATATATATATATATATATATATATATATATATATATATATATATATATATATATATATATTTTATCTACGCTCTACGGCGCAACGAGAGACGAATAATTATTTATGTGATATGGTACAGTATGACTCTCCTCGCACTGAGGAGGAAGGGCAATATTTGTGGGGGGGGGGGGGGGGGTGCAATAAAAAAGTGAAGATCTAATCGACTGGTCTCATCTGTCTTCGTCTGGTCTGATGGGAGGGATACCGAGGAGGAGGCACTCGGGCAGACCAGGTAGACTCTGCTCCGAGAGCCAGTGTCAGAAGATCTCTCTGGAGAGGGGCGAGGATGAGGGTAGGTGAAGAGATACGCTAATGGGAAATAGTGGTGCGAGGAAGAGGATATTATTGGAAAATATATTTACTGAAATCAAATTATAGGGCTCTTAATCTCTTTTTATAAACATGAATACTAGGTGATGACAATACATGAGAGGGAAGGGCATTCAAAATTCTAGCAACTCTACGAGAGAAACAGTGGTATCGAGGTGTAGATTTAGTTTTCTCGATGTGGATTCCAAAATTATTGGTCCTTTCTCTGAGGGGTGCAAACAGAAAAAACTACTTCTGTCGAGTATGGTGTCACCGTGCATAATTCTACGGGCCAGGACCAGATCATAAGTGACTCTCCTCTCAAAAAGCGCTTGAAGACCAAGGAAAGACAGACGTTGAGAATAGGAAGGAAGACCAAGAGGATATGATGGAGATGGAAAGCATCGATAGTATAGAACGCGAGTGAATTTCTCTTGGATTTTCTCAAGCTTCTGACTCTGTTTCTTAATGTAAGGGTTCCAGAAAGGGCAAGCGAATTCAATGTGAGGGAGGACATATGTGAAGAAGCATTTGATAAGGATAGTGGGATTATTGACGGTTATAGCACGAAGCATAATATGCATGACAGTGGTGGCTTTCTGAGCACGATCATCAATACTGGCAGAGTTATTAAGAGTGGGCAGAACTTGGACGCCGAGATCACGTTGTTGGGGGACTTGCTCGAGGATAACATTATTAATGAGATATTTAGGAGCAGGAGAAGAACCTATGTGGAGATGGGTGCATTTAGATTCCGAGAGAGATAATTGATTGGATACAGTCCATGAATATATGGCATCTAAGGCATACTGTAGTTGGGTAGTGCAAAAGGCTTTATTTTTATTGGAGTAGGAAACATAAATCTTAATATCATCAGCGTACGCTTTTACACGCACATCCGGGAAAGGAGCAAGGACATATGTTATATCAGAAATGTAGAGAGAGAATAGAATGGGCCCTAGCACAGAACCTTGAGGAACACCGGACAGAACAGGGAAGGACTTGGATACTGTATTTCCTAGTCGTACGGAGAAATGCCTATCCGTGACGAAATCAGAAATCCAATTAAGAAGGTTACCATCAATACCGTAATGCAAGCATTTAGAGAGAAGTTTAGGAAAGGGGACGGTGTCAAAAGCACGAGAAAAATCTAGAAAGATCACATCGGTTTGCTCTTTACGAGAGTGCGCAAGAATCCAGTCATTTTCACAATCTATAAGGTTGGTGAGAACAGAGGCACCGGATCGAAAGCCATGTTGGTACTTAGGAATAATATTGAAACGATACAGGTAAGGTGCAAGTTTATGCTTGACAAGGCGCTCCATTGTTTTGGACGCAGGAGACAATATAGAGATTGGGCGATACGAATCAGGTGACTGGGGATTCTTATTAGGTTTGAGAATTGGGGTAATAAGTGAAAATTTTCAAAGGGATGGAACGATACCAGATTGCATACTGAAGTTGAAAATATCACAGAGAGGAAGGGCGAGAGCGTGAGCACATTTACGAAAAATTATCTGAGGGATATTATCATGACCAGATGAACAAGAAGGGGAAAGCTGCTTTAATGCCTTGTGAACTTCATGAGGGAGAAAGGAAACATTTCGGAGGTATGAGGGAGAAGGGTGTGAGGAGACAGAGGGTAAGAGTCCGTCATCAAGTGTGAAATGCGAGGCGAAGCGAGACGCGAGAGTATTGGCTATGTCTATAGTGCTAGTTACGATGGCTCCAGAAGTGTCAACGAGTTCTTTGGGAATGGAAGGCTTAGGTTGGGTGAGGGTACGAATATGACGGTAAAGATCCTTAGAGTTTTTCAATTTTTTATGTTCGCAAAATTGGTTCCATTTTTTGATTTGGTATAATAGATCTTTACTGCATTTTTCGTATTGGGATCTAATGGATATAAGGTCAATCTTTGTGAATAGTGTATTCCTATGTTTAATAAGTTTCTGGATATGAGGGGGTATGCATGGATTTTAGACTTAGGCTGATGATAGGGAACGAAAATGTCGATAGCATGGTGAATTACAGATACGAAAGAGCAATACATATTTTCGGCATCTGGTGCCTGGGAGAATAGGAAGAACCAGTCAATATTGAGTAGATACGATGATAGATCATCATAATTTGCACGCGAGAAATCTCTAACTAGTGATTGGGAGGGAGGGAGGAGAGTTGACTCAATTGAGAAAGATAGACCAGAATGGTCAGAAGATGGGAAGGAAGGGATTACTGATGGATTGTGAACAATGGAAAAATCGCTTGTGAGAAGCCAATCAATGCACCTATCATTCCTAGTTGGGTTGCGAATGAGATGAGTGAGAGTGGATGCAGCAACGAAGGATTGAAGGGGTTGCTCAGTGGAAGGAACAGTGTTGGAGAGAATGTCACTATTGAAATCTCCGAGAATAATAATAGGATAGCTGGAGGATGAAATCAGATCAGAAAGACAATCAACAAGATTTTCATTTTGCAATTTACTATAGTTAGGGGGGCGGTAAACTAGTGAAATGCGAATGAATGACGAGGAGGTCAGTAAATCGATGGAGAGACATTCAATATTACTATGGATTGCACTTATAATTGAGAAATGAAAATGGTCACGAAGTAATATGATAGTGCCACCACCTCGTCCACTGGACCGATCGCGTCTGACAGCTATATATGGTAAGTCAGAAATCAAAAGTGATGTGGGGGTACGGGTCGTAAGCCAAGATTCAGTAAAGAATACAATATCCGGTTTCTCTATCCTGACCAGGTGATGTAATGTATGAACCTTGTTCACGAGAGATCTAGCATTATAGTACAGACAAGAAATTGTGTTGCTAAGAAGGGTAGTGCAAGAAGGGGGGAGTGAGGTAGACGGTTGGGTAGACTCTACATGGGAGAGGGAGGATGGATCAAGGGATGGGGAGACTGATTGCAAGAGGCTTTGGGAAGAGGATGGGCAAGGGGGTCTGCAGGGAGTACTCAGTTTCCCCCGTTGAAGAGGGAGAAGGCTGAGGTCACCTGAGAGAGGGGAGCAGGCGTCGGGACGCGGGGTCTCGTCTTGAACGAGGCCACTTCTTCCTTCTTCATCAACTCACCCGCGTAGATCACGTAGACCGCACCACCTGAATTGTTGAGCTCCCTCTTCTTCTGCCTGAGATCGTACTGATCCTTCCTCTCTTTCTCCGAGAGAGAGGGACGGATGCGCACCGATTTGAACTCCGGCGCATCAGTCACCTTCTTGAGGCTCCGCAGGAAGAGCTGCTGGGAGGACTGGCGGGGGAGAACCACCTTGAGTGGCCTGTTCCTTCCTTGCTTCTTCTCGCCCATTCTGAACCAGGTCTCGGCACGAACCTCGACTCCGGTCAGGTCGAACATCTTCTCCACGGCGGCATGATCGTGCTTGAGTCTCTCACTGGGCAACTTGAGGCTGCTCTCAGGGAGGTTCTCGATCACGATCGATCGGCGCCTCTTCTCCTCATCCACCGGGCTCTCGACAGGGGTGAGGTACTGTTGGTGGGCGACCTTCAGCACCTCCACACACGCCTGGAGAGCCAGGTAGAGAGAGTCAGAGGACCGACTCTTCTCAGAGTCGAGGAAAGCGTCGAGGGTGGAGGTGACCTTCTCGAGTTGGGATTTCGCTGCACTGCGGAAGGCCTCCGACGACTCAGTGGCACGACGCTTGCCTCCACCGACGGAGGAGGGGATGGGGATGGGGGCGGATGAGGCGAGAGATTGAGACATTGTGTGGTGGAGGGGAGAGAAAGAGGCCGCGAGAGAGACAACGAGAGAGTACAGGGAAGGGAGAGGGATTAGAGAAAAGAGAGCGATAACACGAAATCAAGGGATAACTAATTAATAAGGAGTGATTAAGTCATAAAAATGGGGGAGAATGTGGGGGACGAGAGTGCAGAAGCTTGAGACCAGAAAAATCAACAAAAAGTAGGCTAAGAAGCCTTAATTAACGCAGTTAATAGAGAGCGCGCGGGAAAAGACCTGTCGCAACAAGAGGGCGAGAGGAGGACAAGAGGGCGAGAGGAGGATCTTCAATCTTATACCTCCTCAGGAGCCACGCTTTGTCGATCTTATTGCGAGTGCCATGGCCCTAGCAAATGCAGTCGGAAAGGAGGCATTCAAAGATGATTCTAGAGAGGTTTCCATTCCTAGTCCGAGTCCTCTCCAGTCGTTCCTTCAGATACTTCGAGCGATGTGCGATGCGTGTCCCTCGCTCTTCCCTTACGGACCAAACGAAAATCCGCCAGACTCTGAGAACCCAATTTCTCAAGAATTAGTAATGCAGTCAATGTTGTTCTATGTTGGTCGCTTGACTGCTTCTGCTTCTTCCTCCCTCGCCCTTCTCTCCACAATGGCCACTCTCGTGGACGGGGATGCTCAGCCGGAACTGCTGCAGCAGCTGATGGATGCAATCCGAGATCTGAGTCTGCTCGTGCTCAAAAGACGGGAAGATGGTGATCGGTGGATCCATAATTGGAATGATACTCGTTCATTTCAGTACATCCAGCAGCAGTGCACTCTACGTGTGACGTTGTCAAGATGTGGGCGTCCAAGTGTGAGTGAGCAGGGGAGAGATACGATGACACATCATTCAAGCCTTGTTCACCGGCAGCGAAACGACCACCGCGGAGATGCTACTGGAGATTGGTCGACGTTCTGATGCCAATGCCGACTGTGCTATTCAAGCAGTTATCTCCCTCTTGACTGCCGTGAAAGACAAAACTGCGCTTGGAAAACTGTGGGACGACCTATACGCACTCGCTGTTTCTCGATGTAGAGGAAACTCCGATGATTTGGAGAAGTCGTTGGGTTACATGCTCGCTATCGAGAAGTGCATTGCAATGGTGGGCAGAGAGGTAAGGGGAAGAGTTCACTATATCGAAAGAATCTCGACTGAGGCACGTGAATCCGATGTCGAAGGAATTGTCGAGTTGCTGAAAACTAAACTCAATTGGGCGATTGAGATCTTGAAGATTCCTAAAACTGATGAAAATATAAAGAAAAATCAAGCGATTGCAGTGAGAGAATCCCAAATTGTGTGAATTCCAATTTTTGAATTCAGCTAAACATTGCTAAATGCACTGTGAATGTCGTCTGTGAACTGATCAAAGTGATTATTTATGTTTAATACATATTTAACATGCTGTTTTAAAAAATAAAATGTTGCCCGTTACAGATGATGGAACCGTCCGTGTGTCAGACTGTCAAGCCACTAACCTATCTATTCTTCACCACTCCCTTCATTTCTCCCCTCCACCTCGCCACTCTTCTCATTCAGAAGGACCCCGATGTAGGCTCTCGAGGAGTTAAAGGGAGTGTAGGGCTGGCCATTCATGTCTGAAAGAACCGTTCTCCCGCACGCGTTAGGACAGGAATGAGTCTGAATTAATTTGCACTCTCTCCTCGAAAAAAATTGTGTGAATTAAAAAAAATAGTAAGGGGAATTTGAGAGTCATTCCAACAATCAAATACTGTTTCGGATACAAATGTGCCTCAAATTTTGTGATTAATTAGTGTCTGAGACACGCCTTCGGGCACAGAACTGGAGTGTAGATGAGATCATTTGAGCACGCCCTCCTCTACAAGACATCCATCCCCGAGCTGGTCCTCTCGTGTGCTAATGGTGACGATCCAGAGTACACACTGCATACGGCATCGACCATCGCAGCAATGGCCGTCAGTCACCTCTCCAACCATGGAAATAATTGAAAATTCAGAAAAGCAATCAGAAGTGGAGAAAGATTGCGATCGCTATGATAAACGATCTCGTCACCATTATCGATCGTGTTGACTCCCGTGTCGATGAGGAGAATACGAAGAAAACGGAGATCGCCATCCTCTGCCTCGTCAATATCCTCTCTATGGAGAATGCCACGGATGAACTTGGAGAGCAGAGATACAAAGAGGTCAGCCACTGTGCAATTTAATGTCTTCATCGCCGAAATACTTCTTGTTTGATCGAATTCTAGGAAAAGTATTAAAGGAGTGCTCCGGGGAATTCATGAAAGCTCTTGCAACGAAAATTTAGCGCTCTCAAGTGAGTACGGTAGTGGCTTGGCAAGTAGCCAACAAATCGCAAACTGAAACCGTCATTCGAGCATCACGGCATTTTACGGTCCGAATTGCCGGTTGACGAAACGACTTACAGACCCCCAAACGCACGCGTCGACGTTTGTGCACACCACCGTGGGAATAATAAAATTTTTGAATGTTACCTTACCCATTAACTTTGCGCAAGGGATTTCGGCATAGGACCAAAAATCAAACGATATTTTCAATCGATATCAGGGTTTCTGCTATGGCTTTTTTTTCCGGCTCCGGTCTTGTGTGTGGCGGCCAGGTGCGCGCACCATGCCGCAACTTGGCGGTGGTGTAGTGGGCGGAGTCTTGGCTTTGTGTGTACGCAAAATGCCGTGAGCATCAGTTTTTTTCCTCCTCTAATATTTGTTTTTGCTGTATTTTCATTCTGCGTTTATTGAATTGTGATTATGTGATGCGTACTCTATCGATTTTTATAGCGTTAACTTACTTGGAGCACCAAAATCGTTCGAATTTCGACGTAGCAATGTAACGCGTTTTTCTGACCATTTTAAACGCTATTTTTGATTGGCAACAGCGTTAAATAGCTCTTATATTGTATAAATCGTTTTCTGGCATCTTTTTTTATTACTATGAAGCTTTTCCAAGCTGTAGTTGACTCACTCGACCTGCGCTGGAGCCCCATTTGTTAGGTGATCATGTTATTTTCCCACTCTCTTTGTTATCATGTATTGTCGTTCCTGTTTAATCGGTATCTAATTATCGTGTTTCGATTATTTATCTTGGTTTATATCCAGAGGAAAGCGAGGAGTTCAAGATACGAGTGCGTGACCATGGAGAAGCGAAGAAGCGCAGGAAGGAATCGAATTGGCGGATTGCTAAAAGTGAGTCGCCACTTGTCCTATCACGTTTTCCTCACCCAATACCACGCAAGAGGCGTATCCGGTTGGTTCTTATGATAACTCGTAATATGTAGGGTACTGAGAGTAAATATTCTCCTTAAAAAAGTATCCCACTACTGAGGTAATTTACTTTTTGGAAGTAGGGTGAGAGTCTTACAACTAATTTACTTTTGCGACGCTAAAAAATCGGACCAGAGAATAGACTTCCCACTCAATATATTGTGTCTGCTTCTAGGACGCCCCGACTCCTGGAGTGAAGAACATCACGGAAGGTATCGGCGGTGCGGCGAATCGTCCACACTCAGGTAGTTTTGTGGATTTTTTTGCTTATTACTAGTTCAAAATGCACTTACATGGCATTTGTGGAATAAAAACAATTTCGTTCATAAATCACCCTCGCATGTGATGATGTTGCAGGACTCGTCGCTGGCGCCACCAAGGTCTCGCTCGACAACGAAATCTGGTCGCTCTAGGTCAGCACTTTTCCTTGTTCAATCTACTGCAATTCGTCTGTTTCTTTACTTGTTTTTTCCCTTCCGTTTTTTCCTTACACATCATCTTGCCAATAATATTTCCCTCTTGCAGACGGAGAAAAGCTCGGGCCTCTAAGAGAAGCTGAAAGTAATGGATCGAGCCCGGCGCCACCGCCTACAGGGACAAGGTACCCCTGTTCCTTCTTTTTAAATAATAAACTATCCCGATCACTCCCCTGCCTTTCGCGGGTGCTCCCGTGCGTTGGGGAGTGGCCCACCTACTGGTTGGAAGAAACCAGAGTGTTTACGCGCGCTCTCTGTTTCATGACCGATTGCATATCCGAATAGACGCCATCACGCTGCGCTTTATATATCGGTATAGGATAGTGGAGGATTCATGCTTTTGATACTGGAATGCCTTCGGGAAAATTGTTTAACGACTCCCCGCACAACTATCTACTTTCAGGGCGTTCAAGGCCGTGGGATTCGTCCAAGTTCAGAAGAACTTCGATAATTGAAGATCGCATCTCGTGAAGGAATGGGATTTCGAAGAATATGGAAGAGCTAATGGAGACATGACTGCAACCACTCGTGCACTGGATCGACCATCTTGTTTTGTTGTTTTTGTTGTTGCTCCACCTTGTTGTTCGCAATTATTTGTTGAATCCTCAAGTTGTTCTTTTATTGGTGTTTTGAGTCAGTGATAAACAAAAACCATTGAACTCGCTTTAAACTCGAAGGGAAGCCGACAATTTTTCTTACAGAATCCAGAGCGAGTAAGGAAGGGTGCTCTTCCAATCTTTTACCAAATTCTTATTCTTCTACTAAGAAGGTGCTGAATATTTTAGTAAAAGTGTTAGTTGTTTTTTTCCAGAGTTAACCCGTATTTGTTGGTGACCGTTGGATTTTGGGGGGAGATAGAGAACCACAGACAGCCAACGAACATCTGACAATGTGTCCTAGTGGATAAGGTATTTGTCTTGTGATCAGGCGGTTGTGGGTTCGAGTCCTATCCAAAGCGCCTGCTTATTGCTAAAGTATCTTCACTTTTCGAACTCTTGTTCATCCTCAGTACAGTATCCCAAATTTAAAAACTTTCGAATTTGCGCGCATTGCCTGCGCTGATTCAAAGCTTTGAGAGGCCATAGCAACTCTTAGAGGCTTCTGTAGCATTTCGTACAAAGTGATCTCTGATCGGATGAGTGTCCTCTACAACACCCTTTTGCCAGTTCGGGTGGCTGGATATTCCCCGGAGCACTCCTTTAAGTTAGTATAGCTTTCTTTATTCACGGGAGGGTAAAATTTGGGCAGTAAGGTTGTACAACACTCAATTTAAGCTCGTCACTGACTTCGTCGAAAAGTGGCTTCCGATTAATATTGTGACCGAATCATTCCACAATGTATTCTCTTTCCTGGCTACTCTCATTGAGGTTCGCTATCTTTTCCCTCATCATTTTCAATTTACTGCATTTCAGTCCAAACCGGAGGCGATCAATCTCGAGAAGAATAGAGCGAGACTGCTGGAGATTATCGATAATGTCCGTGGTCCCTCGTCTCTCCCAATCAATGATCTACCCTCAGGCACTTAACAAGGAGGGAGTCTGGAAGAGAGAGCAGATGGAGGGACTAAAGGAGCGACTCAACAACATCATGGAGGGTTTCGGTGAGTGATTAGTCAAATATTTATTGCTCATATTAATGACAGTTAAAGTGTGCTTGCAGGAGGAAGTAACATACAGAGATGAGAAGAGCTCATCGTGGAGAGAAGAGCCATCCCCTCCATCTCACAAGCCCCTTCTTTGTAGTTTCTGAAGCCCTCTCCCAACTCCCATAAGGAGTCTCCTCGACTACTCACCCAACCCATTTATCTTAGTAGTGTAAACATGTGCAGCAATGAATAAAGTATTGCGTACAAACGGCTTTACCACAAATGAACATTTAGGTGCACTCGAGAGATTATCAATCGATTGAACACCAAAAAAACCCTCAATTATTAGGCAACTATTAGGCAGTAGAGAAATGATGCACAATGAACAAACGGAGACCTAATTCCAAACTGAAAAACGCATATTCCAGTTTTTCCTCCTCGTATACTGTACCTTGTTCTCGCTCACGATAGTAATCAACTGTGTTGTCTTCTTCTACTGATATCTTGTTCTGTACAATTTTAGCGAATATTTTTAGTTTCTGCATTTATTCACATTCAATTTCCAGACATACGGGATCTCATTCTTCTTCAAGTCGAAGTACTTGATCATCCTTGTTCTTATTGCCGCCTTGGAATCTGCAATTTGGTTCGTTTTACGGAAGAATAACGCGCCAATTACCACCCGCATTCATGATCTTGATAGTGTGGTTCGGTGAAACAACCGCGAAGTTGACTATGACAATGTATTCATAATAATCAAACAATTTATCAGTTTAAAAAATTAAATGTGGGCGACTTCTTCCATTTCGCACACGCTTAATTCGAGAATTGAGAGAGTGTGCGAAATACAGAGACTGTAGCCAAAATTCCATTCCTTGTTAGTTGTCGCGAGCGGTCCCTCTCCCATTTCTCTAGGATTTGGAGTGGTTTCCCCTAATACCCCTCCTTCCGCCTTCGACTCATCAAGAAAGGAATCCCCATCTAAGCCGGTAAGACCTACTAAGATGTTTGGTTCTTCAGAATCTAGGCTCGATCATGTCGTTGAAAGATTGATCATCGAGTCTGGAGGATTCGAGTAGAGAAGTTCTATAACATGCAAGGCTTCGATTACGACCTATAGTGAGATTCTATCTATGCAATACAATCCAACATCTTCTCGCAAGCTCACCGCAAATGACCATCTTGAAATGAGAAGGACGACCTTTATTTTCCCCACATCTTGATATGTGCCCAGAAAGCGACAACAGATAATTATTGTATTGTATCGTATTGTATCACCAAAATCTCGTAATAAGTTAGACATTCCTCCTCCCTTTCTTTTCTCAGTGATAAGAGATTCTGAAATTTTCACGTTTTTGTCTCTGCTCTGAACTGAGCTATCGCAACTTGGCTGAGTTCCAGCCATGGACAGCAGGGGAAATAGCTCAGGGAAGCTACGAGAGAGCGCGCGAGTGCGAGAGGGTGACCCTCTCGTTTCTGTAAGAGCGCGCGGTTGCAGAGACTCCTCCTTTAATGCTCTTTGTCAAAAAATAACGTGATTTTCGAATTCTCCATGAAAAACTGCATAAAATATTCAAATTTCATGAAAATATAGGGATGCGTTCGGAAGCAATGTATTTCAGAACAAGTCGACCTTAGAGCTAACTCGCAGAGCAAAATGATCCCAATTTGTCCACAATGTGGAGTGGACTCCACATAGTGCCGAATGGCAGTTTTGAGCTAATAAACTTGTTTTTATAACAAATATAATAATTGAGATGAGCAGGCAATTTGGAGCCTTAATTTTGAAATTTCAATTTTTGGAAATTCCGAATTTCACGCATCTCACAAGTATCGATATTTATCGCGTTAATTTGGTTTGCAAATTGCAATCATCGGAAATGCATCATTTCAATATATTATTATTTCTTATGCTTATGCACATCGTCTTTGTGCATTTCCCGCTCAATTGCACTAGCAAATGATTTTAAAATTCGGGGAAATTTCCTAACTTGAACGCAGAAGAGCGCTCTTGCAGTATTACATTGTTATCGACTATGGAAACGACGTTTCATCCTACTTTAAAGGAGGGCTATTGGCAAAGTAGCCACCTCGATAGAGAAAAGGAAGGGAGTTTCCACCCTTCAACCATCATAGCGGGAACTAGGAGGTAGACAAACATCGGTAGCATAGCTCAGTGATAGAGCAGCCGTCACGTGATCGGAAGGTTGCGGGTTCGATTCACACCAGTTTTTGACAAATCTTCAATATATTTGAATTCGCGCACTTCCCTGTCCCACAAGCGTCCATGGCACTCAGCCAACTAAACTTATCTCTGTTGAGAGTAGAGATAAAAAGGTAAAGGTAAAGGTAAAGGTACATCCCGTCTTCGAGACTGGGCTCGCGAGAGAACACTGCTAGGCCAGTGTTAATATGGGATGATTCAGTCTGGAGTGCCCACCTTTTCGCCAGACCTATTTACCTGCGTGATCTAGTCACGACTACCAATTCCCCGTCCCCAATGGGTAGGCGCCTTGGTGGGGCGGAGACGGTGTCACGGCCGGGAATCGAACCCGGGTGGGATGGAATGGGAGGGTGCGCCATAGATCACTACACCACTTCGTCTAGTAGAGATATTAATGTAATTTTTTGGAGCCTTGATCGTTAAGAGGAGCTAGGATCCAAAGGAGCTAGGATTCATAGTTATGAAAGGATCCAAAGTTGAACATTGCCTACAGTCCTCCTTTAAAGAAGGAGTGTCAGCAAAGTTAAATTTTTGACGCTGTCATAACCATGACCTAGACAATCATCCAACGATCATAGCGCGAGCTAAGAGGATAGGCAAGGGTCACTCGCATAGCTCAGTGGTAAAGCAGTCGCAGCGTAATCGGAAGGTTGCGGGTTCGAATCCCACCAGTTTTTGAAAAATCTTCTAGATATTTGAATTCCCGCACGTCCCTTCCCTTCAAGCCCTCCTTGGCTTTCTGCCAACTAATGATAACTAGGTTCAAAATAGAGATATGAATTTGAAATTTTCAGAATCTCTTATGGTTGTACAAAGGTCGGTCATGGTTATGACAACGTCAAAATTTCAACTTTGCTGACAGTCCTTCTTTAATATCTTTCTACTGAACTCGAGTTACAATGGTTTGAGTTTTTCGCCGTTTCTTTTTTTTACTTTCAATATCTCTCAAACTCGATTACCCTATAATCCTCTTCTTCTCATAGATTGCACTTTGTCCGGAATATTTGCATGCTCCTCTCTCCCGTCTCTCTCTCTCTCCTCCTCCTCCTCCTCCTCCTCCTCCTCCTCCTCCTCCTCCTCCCCCCCTTCTTCATTCACTCTCTTCATTTTCTCTCCTCCGAATCGGTTGCCTCGTCTCTCTCTTCGATGCTGCAGATCCCTGATGACGTCAACCAACGGAAACAAGTGATTGATACTATGTGATTTGGCCAGTTCGTTGATTCCAGATGCTTCCCCTCCTTCTGAATGATCTCGCCGATCCCAACATTTCAATCGCTGCAGCCAATGCATGCGGATTGCAGATTGTCATCCTATCAGTTGACGTGGTAAGGATGAGGATTGATTGCGACGAGAGTCTCTTCTCTTTAGCCCTTTCTCCAGAGCCAGTACGCTCATATAATGGGAGCTCTGAAGGGAGCAATCGCTGCATGCAACAAGAGCTTTCAAGTACGCTCAGGATGGCCAACTTTAATCTTATCTCTCCTCAGGAGCCACCCTTTTCCGATCTTCTTAAGTGTGTTGTGTCCCTCGTTGATAGAGTTGAAAAGGATGCCTTCAAAGATGAATCTAGCGAGGTTTCTATTCTTTGTCCGATCCCTGTTCAGCCGTTCCTTCAGATACTTCGGGCGTTGTGCGATGCGTGTCCCTCTCTCGTTCCTGACGAACAATCATCGCACTATCCTCTTCAATTGATTAATGCTACTAATGTCCTCGCCCTTCTCTCCGCCATGGCCGATCTCGTGGACGGGGAAGCTGCGCCGCAGCTGATGGATGCAATCCGAGATCTGAGCATGCTCGTACTCAGGAGATGGAGGAATGGTAATCGATGCACCAATCATTCCAATCATACTGTTTCCTTTTAGTGCCTCAGAAGGCAGTGCTGGCTGCGTGTGCAGTTGTCAAGGTGCGGGCGCCCACTTGTAAGTGAGAAGAAGCAGGAGAGAGACTGAAGGATTCATTCAAGCCTTGTACACCACCCACGAGAGTGACACCGCGGATATGCTATTGGAGATTGGTCGAAGTACTGATGTAAATGCCGACTATGCCAATCAAGCAGTTATCTCCCTCTTGGCGGCCCTTAAGGACAATGGAAATGGAAATCATCTGCGAACAGTGTTTGGAAAACTGTGGGAAAGCCTACACGTTCTCGCCGCTTCTCTATATAGAGGGAATTCCGAAGATTTGAAGAAGTCGTTGAGATATATGCTCGCAATCGAGATGTGCATTCCCATTGTGGGCAGAGAGGTAAGGGGAAGAGTTGAATATCTCGCAAGCATCTCACATGCAGGCACTCAAAGCAGATATCGTAGAAATTATCCGTTTGATGAAAAATAAATTCGACTGGGCGATTTTGATCTTGAAGATTGATACAACTGATGATGAGATAAGGACAAATCAAGTGATTGCTGTGAGAGACTCCCAATTGAGTGAATACCAATTTTTGAATTCAGCGAAACATTGCCAAATGTGCTGTGAATGTCGTCTGTGAACTGATCAAAGTGAGAAGAAATATTTAATAATAATATGTTATGCAATGATATTCTCCGCAGGAGATGGGACCACAAGAGTGCCAGACTCTCAAGCCTCTAACCGATCTACTGACTCTTCTCATTAAGGAGGCGCCTAATGTGAGGAGTGAACGAGAGTGATGTATTGTAGGATGGGTTATTGGTGTCTGAAAGAACCTCTCTCGTCGCTCGTGCGGATAGAAATGAGTCTAAGCTCATTTGCTTTCTGCCATCGGTGTGAATTGAGAAACAGCATGGAAAATTACAAGTTTTATCGCAATAAACAAAGACAATTCGGGCTCAGACTTGTCAATGTTTGAGGCATATTTGTGTGCGAGTCGCGTCTTGGAACACAAATTGCCACCAATAGAGTGTAGATAAGACCATTTGAGGACACTGTGATCCACAAGACACCCATCTCCGAGCTGGTTCTTTCGAATGCTAAGGGTGCAGATCCAGAGCACGCTCTTGCGACAGCATCGACTATCGAAGCAATGGCCGTCAGTTACCATATCGTTGAATCATTTAAATTGCAGAGCAGCAATCATCAGTTATGGAGAGACATGGCGATCGCTATGATAAAAGATCTCGTCGTCTTTATCGATCGTTTCAACGCCCTTGCCGATGAGGAAAAGACGAAGAAAACGGAGATCGCCATCCTCTCTCTCGTCAATATCCTCTCTATGGATAATGTAGTGAATGAAGTAGGAGAGCAGAGATACAAAGTGGTCAGCCACTCTTCCATTTCACGTCTTTATAGCCTGAAATACTGCTTGTTTGTTCGAATTCTTGCATTAAATTAGCATAGTTTTCCTTATTCACGGGACGGTGACATTTGGGCAACGACAATTGGTTAAATGCACGTAGGCAGCAGGGTTGTACAACACTCAATTTAAGCTCGTCACTGAATTCGTCGAAAAGTGGCTTCCGATTAATATTGTGACCGAATCATTCCACAATGTATTCTCCTTCCTCGCTACTCTCATTGAGGTTCGATTTCATTTCCCTCAACCCTTCCAATTTACTGCATTTCAGTCCAAACCCGAGGCGATCAATCTCGAGCAGAATAGAGCGAGAATTCTGGAGATTATCGATCTTGTTCGCAGCTCGCTCATCTCTCTCAATCAATTATCTACCCTCAGGCACTCGCCAAGGATGGAATCTGGACGGGAGAGCAGATGGAGGGACTACAGGCCCGTCTCACCAATATCATGGAATATCTCAGTGAGTGCTTCCTAACGAAGAATCAAAGTCATCTCAGAGTTTGTGATAGAGTAGTAAACTATTTATTTCTCATGAGAATGGCAATTAAAGATGAAGTGTACTTGCAGAAGGACGTAACATGTAGATGTGAGAAGAGCTCATCGTGGAGAGAAGGGCCATCCCCTCCATCTCGCACAAACCCCTTCTTTGTAGTTTAATAATTAGATGAATACCACATGAGAGAAGTGAACATCCGGTTGAATGACGAAATCTCCTTAACCTCATCACGATTCGCTTCAGTAGCAGCGTCATTCTCCTTTATGTAGGGGAGTCGCATGCCGATCCCATGGATGGGCAGGGGTTGAAGCAGCTGACTGTATAACTGTGGGGATGGGCGTAAAAATGGGGAGGAGGAAGGAAGGGGTGGACAAATCCGAGGTTCCTCACCGAAGGAATGGAACGCAGACGATATGACTGATAGGACTGAAAAAAATATGAAAATCTCCTTTCCTTCCCTCGCTCATTATTATTCCACAAATTGTCCCCCCTCCCCATTGGATTTGGCGATACGATGAAACCAAAATGTTAACTCATGTGCTTTATTGATCAACGATGGCTCACATTAACAATGCGCGAGAATTCACTTCCAAAAATAGAGCAAAGCCCTACACTGACAACAAAAACAACGAATTCTGGCGTTCAAATTTGAAGAATCAATGCTAGATAACAAAATTGATAGCTTCAGGTTAGGGGAGCTGCGATTAGAATTAGGGATGAGAAAATAGGGTGATTAACATTAGCATGGTGTAAATAAATTAGCAGATCGATTGATTCCTAAGAAGTGTGAAGCAGTTAGCATAAATGAATTAGAAACGAAGGTGAATTAACATTAGATAATTAGGAAATTAATTAGCACGATATCATAGGTACATTCAGCTTGCATTAACGAGAGGAGGAGGAGGGGAAGTAATCATTCTTGACTCCCTGGGGGTCGTCATAGTCGAGATTCTCCTCGGAATGCTCATCGACGATGTGAGCGAAGAGAGATCGATCGTCCGACTGCAATCAACAATCAATAATAAGAAATAGGGATTCAAATTTTCTGAGGCAATTAGCCGACGAATCGACACTGTTCCAACACTAGTAGTCAAGCCAAAATACAAATGTCTGAACGTTCGCATAGTCAGTCAGGAGGAAGGTACTCAAATTTTACGATCAGAATCCGAATGTTACCATTTCATTTACAAACATTTGAATGAGTTGCATAATATAAGACAGATAAGCAGTAAAGTGCTCACGGAAATATTCTTCGCACAGACTCCGCATTGCGAGTGGCCAGTCTCCACTTTCTTCGATCGCTTCGAGACAATCTGCAAGGGGAAGGAGATTGTATTGGTTCCACAAGGAATATTCGGAAACCAGTGCTGGCTACTTGGGCTGTGCAAGCATGAAATGGAATGGACGGGCGAAAAGGATAAAATTACTGGGAATTTACTTCTATTGGGGTGTCCGGAAAGTTCGTATAATGCTTCGGAAAAAAGTCAGTTCGCGATCAAATGCAGTGATTGCGCAATCTGTTTGTCAACAATGTATTGCATCATTCTGACGTTGAGTAGTGAGAGGATTTAATCAGTCTCCTAGTTGCTACATTGATTCTTGTGATGGACTCCCATCTCTACCTCCGAGCAGTTTTACTTCATTACTACCGTCTTGGCCGATCCGTGAAGGAGGCCCACTCTGCCCTGGCCCAGTCGGAAGGAGCTGACGCCCCCTCCATACCCTTCTGCTATAAGTGGTTCTCCCGCTTCAAGAAAGGGGAGTTTGGAATCGATGATCAACCCCGCTCTGGACGCCCTCCCTCCCTCGATCAGCCTCTCGTTCTCCGCACACTGAAGCGCAAGCCCATGGCCAGTGTGCGTGAGTTGAAGAAGGATACTGGTACTCCCAGATCAACGGTGTCCGATATCCTCCATCGATACGGGAAGAAGCCGAAACTCCCACAAGTGATTCCCCATGACCTCTCCCCCGAACAGCTGAAAAATCGTGTTCAAGTCTGTCGGGAATTACTCCATCGTAGATCCAATCTTTGATGGGTAAATTCCATCATCGCTACAGATGAGAAGTGGATCACGTACGATAACCCTGTGAGGAGACTGCAATGGGTGGATGCAGATGAGAAGCCCACGCCCGTCCCGAAGAAGGAAGAGCACGGAAAGAAGGAACTCCTCTGCTTCTTCTTCTCAGTGCTCGGTCCCATCTACTGGGAGATCCTCGCCCCTGGCACCAGCATCAATGCCGACCTCTTCTCTGAACAACTGGAAGAAGTCGCGATCAGAGTCCCTCCCAGACTCCTGAACCAGGGCAAAATTCTTCTTCTGATGGACAATGCTCGCCCACATCGAGCGAAGATGACTCAGAAGAAAATGGACGAGCTGAAGATCGAGAGGATTCCCCATCCACCGTATTCCCCGGATCTCTCCCCATGCGACTACCACTGCTTCCGCTCTCTCTCTGACTTCTGCAAAGGAAAGAAGTTCAAGAATCGAGATGAAGTTGTGAGGGCTTTCGTGAACTGGGCGGTCTCGAAGAAACCCGCATTCTGGAAGAGAGGAATCGAGACCCTGCCCAATCGCTGGAGGGAGGTAGTGAGAAAGAAGGGGGCATACATTGGTCACTGAGAATTGTAAAGCATTGAATAAAAAATAAAAACAAAAAATTATACGAACTTTCCGGACACCCCAATAATATATTTTACAGTTTTATTTTGAACTTCCACCTGTTCACCCTGTTTCAAGCTGTCTCACCCTTTCTCCTCCTCTATAAGCACTCGCCTTCTCGTCTCCTCCACATGAAGGGAAGCACTTCTTCGTCCACTTCTCCCACAGTGCCTGTCTCAGCTCATTCTTCAAATCGATCTTCTCACCCACATTGCCCGCGTGTTTGTGGTTGAAGTGATAGTCCAACTACAACAGAGGTAAGATGGAATAGGCTGCCCCTCTCCCCCCAAGAAAATTCCGCACGATGGGTTTCACTTCGTATACAGTAGCGCTCATAAGTCATGGGACACTTTTTGCCCAGGAAAGTCATCATTCTGGCACTAAGGTAGGATGTACCAAATCCATTGGAGATTATGCTCATGATATTGGGGTATGACGCAATAGCCTAGTTATTGCGCAGTGATGACGCAATCAAAATGTACTTTTTCAAAACGGCATTATTCTTACATGGATTTTTTCCAACTCGATAAACTTTCTGAGGTTAGAGACAAGCCCGGGGTCTCCCCGGAAAATTTTTTTGAAGTTGCTGCGCGGCCGCAGATTTGCTGCAGCCTTGCTGCAATAAGGGGGTCTGAAATTCAGAACTCAGCTCCCAGATTAGTTAGAAACTCGTTCAAAGCATCAAAATGATCGCTATCATGAATAGAGATGATCCTGAGGATATGAACACAATATCTCATAATTTGCCCTCAGGGCATGAAATAATCACTTTTTTGCATGACCATTTTTTGAACATTAATAAATATGTGATGAGTGTAGGTAAAAATCAGTTTTTTGCACAGGAATGTTAACAATGTATTAAAGATCTGATTCCCAACTTTTTAGAGCGATTGGAGGTCTTTCCTGCCCGCGGCGATGGTTTTTCGGAGGTATACTAGGGTCGGGAAACACCATGTTTACCACTATGGACGAGATAGTGCAGACGACGAGAGTGCGTAAACAGGGCGTCTCCCGACCCTAGTATGAACAATAATTCGGCACTCTATTCGGAGTGACGAAAATTGCGAGATGAGAACAAAGGGAATTCGGCAACGATTTCGGCATTTCGGAAATTCGGCATCGATTTCGACATTTCGGAATTCAATTTTCGCGTTTCTTTCGAGGATGGTGAGAAGTTACAAGCATAGTTGCCCAGCACTGGCGGCGAGGTGTTTTCAGACCATGACCCCCTATTCATGGTTGCGCACTGCTCCCCTCAAATAGAGGGGAGTAGTGCGCAACCATGAACCCCGGATCATGGTCAAAAAAAGGTTGGTAGGTCAATGGTAGGTCAAGACTAGGTACCGTACCCAATCGATAGCACAGTACCCCCAGATACCGTATACCACTACCGTAACCCACGATTATCGCAAACTAACTTTATTTTTAAAAAGTCCCGGTACCGTGCCCAATCGATTATACAACCCAAGTAACTACCGTAACCCAGTTCCTTGGGTCAAACATTTTTCTAAAAATTCACAATCGAGCAAAAAAATAATTTGAATTATCCTTCCCTATATCTGGATTACGGTAGTTACCTGGGGTGCTAGTGAATCAATTGGTCACGGTACCGGACTTTTGAAAAAAACAAGTTAATTTGTGATAATCGGGATTACTGTAGTGGTATACGGTATCTGGGGTACTCTACTATCGATACCTTACTATTGAATTACCTTAGGTACTATTGAATTCATCGATGAAACTGCAGATGTAATGGACAATGATGTGGTGATCTTTTCATTTTCGGACATTCTTAAATCGATAATTTTTGACCGGACCTGTGCCGTTGCACTATGCTTCTACGGCTCGTGCACCTCGAATGAGACCTCAGAAAGACAACGAGAAGGTTATCTCTGCTCTAGAGAAAATGGCTGCCGAGCAAAAACATCAGAATGAGCTTCAAGAGAGGAACAATGAGCTGCAGGAAGAGACAAACCGTCTCCTTAGAAAGCTGATTTCTAAGCTTGAGTGATGTTAGCTACATCAAACGATCCACTTAATTTATCGAGATAAATACTATACTTTCGTATTTCACAGTTGAGCAGTGAGGAATGCTCGTGGGTCAATAGTGCCATTCGGAGGAATCTGCAGTGGCTGCCCAATCGCATCTCGAACCGTGTGTGGGACGTAGTAGGGGTACCTCCAGTCAAATCTGCGCCAATCAGGTTTTATCGGAAATTTGTATATAATATATTCACCTGCAATTGTACAAGACTATGCATGTAGCTACGACCTTGCTAAGAGTCTCAGGAGTGATGCGTGCGATTCGACCGAGGATAGGGAATGCGGCTTTGAGCCGTCGCATCACGTTCTCGTTGACAGTTCTATTGGGATTCATTAACTTCGTATTTAATTAAATGTTACCTAGCTTTACACTGCCACTTGTTGAAATTAGTCTTGTCTCGAGTCATATTTCCCGTTGCTGGGTTTTTATGGGCAGGCATGAGCCAGTGCTTGCAGGGGAAAGCTTTGTCTCCGATAAGTGCATATCCATCAGGCTGTCGCCCCTCCTCAAACGTCCAGAGATCACTCTCCTGCAGCACACGGCTGTCATGGTAACTAAATATATGTCTATAAATTGTATTTTTTTAAAGATTTACAACCTGCCAGGTGAGGACGCATCGAAGTACAACACTTTTCCCCGGGCATCACAGACAATAATAACATTGAGTGCTACTTCTTTCCTCATGCGTGGTCGGAATACATGTCTAAATCAAATGAGATTATACACGCAATTTATCGTATGAAAACCGTAGACGAGCAGGGCTAAATACAGTTTGCAGTTTGATAATAGTACCGTCGACGCTGCCGTACACATCTTAATTATTAATGTAAATGAATACGAAGTTACCACATTACTCGGGAGATGAGATGCCTGTAGAAATCCAGCCGACAGAGCAGCTCGTTCAGCAGTGGTCGTTGGGTATTTTACATATTCCTTAAAATATCTATAATTTCATTGTAATTAATTTTTACAATTACCTCTACAACAGGAGGAGATGAGAGCAAATTGACCAACTTGATGAATTTGCGAGAAACAGTCGCTTGAGACATACCCAATCCAGAGGCAAGCCACTGCTGGTGGCTGTTGCTTGTAAGATAGGCTAGCGCCGCAGCGAACTGCATGTGAGGAGCTATATCCGAATGCAATGACCAACATTGTCTTGTCATTGCCGTTATAGCCATCAGCTCGGGCTCCGTGATCTTGAGTTTGTTATAGAAAATATTATGATTTAGACGATACTGCAGACGAAAATCCACGCGTTGTAAGCGAACTTGAGGATGTTGATGTGCTCGTTGTTGAAGCATTGGACCGCGCGCGAGAAAAGAAAATGAGTGAAATGAAATGAAAAATTCGGCAATTTGCCGAAAATTTGGGAATTCCGAAATTTTCGGCATGCCAAAATTCGGAAAAAGAATACCACCCCAGATCTTTAATACATTGTCAACATTCTTTGCAAAAATCTGATTTTTACCTACACTCTCCACACAGTTATTAATGTTCAAAAAATGGTCATGCAAAAAAGTGATTATTTCATGCCCTGAGGGCAAATTATGAGATATTGTGTTCATATCCTCAGGATAATCTATATTCATGATAGCGATCATTTTGATGCTTTGAACGAGTTTCTAACTAATCTGGGAGCTGAGTTCTGAATTTCAGACCCCCTTATTGCAGCAAGGCTGCAGCAAATCTGCGGCCGCGCAGCAACTTCAAAAAAATTTTCCGGGGAGACCCCGGGCTTGTCTCTAACCTCAGAAAGTTTATCGAGTTGGAAAAAATCCATGTAAGAATAATGCCGTTTTGAAAAAGTACATTTTGATTGCGTCATCACTGCGCAATAACTAGGCTATTGCGTCATACCCCAATATCATGAGCATAATCTCCAATGGATTTGGTACATCCTACCTTAGTGCCAGAATGATGACTTTCCTGGGCAAAAAGTTACAACAAAAGCAAAAAGTGTCCCATGACTTATGAGCGCTACTGTACATAAAGCGCAGTGCGCATTGCGAAATAACCCTCAGAGCAAACGAGTGGGGTCACATGCATTGATTACGAATCAGCTAGCCCACAGCCTGTGAACCCCTGTCGAAGACGGGGTGAGTGGGTTGCAGATAAATAAAGAAATGGGTAAACGATCACATAGCCTGGTGGAGAGGATACAATTCTTGTTAATTAAAATGGGCTCACGTTAGTCTTTTTGACGCAAGTGTGAGGGCAGAGAGAACACTTGAATTGATTCTCTGCGCAGTGGATCATCGCATGGTGTCTGATGAGAGTGCGACTGATAAGGGAACAATCATCATTTGTAGAATAATTCTCAACATAATTTTTAGCTATTGCCATAAGTTGAAATCCATGCCGAGCATTCCTCGCACTGCACCGACTTCTTCTGCTTCGAATCGACCACTGGGAAAAGAAAAAAGGATATCAAGGATGTGCACGTTTAAAAAAAAAAGTTCAAAAGGCCATGTAACCCACAACCCTTGGCCTTCCTCTTGAGAGCACTCTTGAGTACGGTAGTCCCCCTCATCCATCCATTCCTTCTTCATCTTCTTCACTACTCTTCGCGTAGTTTTCGGATTACGGTAGTCGCCCTCATCACTCGACTCCTCCACTTTCATCATCAAATTCGCGATCTCCTTCTTCGCTGCTCTTTTCTTAGCTGTAAAAAGTCAGGATGTGATTTTTAAAGTACCTTTTAAACGAGACGATAACATACACTACCATTTTAGTGTTGTACTCGGAAATCGGGAAAATATGACTGACAACGTTGGTAAACTTCTCTCTCGGGCTCGAACACTTCGGTTTTGATCAGTCGACGATTGAATGAACAAGGCTTCATCTCCATAAGATCTGAAGAAAAACAAAGATAGGGAAAAATTTCATTCAATCAAAATAGTTCAAATTCAAAAATATTTCCATGGTAGTTTTTAGTGTAAAATTCGAAAAGTTAATTTAAAAAATACCTGACGGAACCTCAGCAAATAGAGAAGCGTTCGTGACTTCACCAATCTGGAATGAAAAATATAATCGAAGGAAGTGATGAAAAATACGAAAAAGGACCCAATCTGAAGAAAAAGATGAAAAAAAGAATGGACCTGATCGAGAAAGCCAGGATTATACTCGTCGTCGAGTTGTTCCATCGGTTTGTTTGTAATTTTGACAACCCTTAACACGTGGGCTTAGACGTGTATAAAATCTCGTACCCGCAAAACAAATTTGAATGGTTTCGCCCGAATATTACCGTGTTTAATTCTGCGAGGTACTGTCACACCATTACACCATTTGCGGCTACAGTCCGAGATAACTCGTGTGCGTTTGCACGTGCGTGTACCGATACTCACTCAAGAGATATATCACATTGTGGGTTGTGACTATTCCACACTGCGAATATCTCAAATTGAGTCTCTATCTCAAACCCTTCTATGAATAGCATAGACATTGTGGGTTGCACGGTGCCGAGCGTGCAAAAATGCAAATTGGCTGCTTTTTCCTATACTATTTCCCGGATGCATTTGCAGACGCAATTTTTATATTGATTTTTAGCTTGTATTTATATCAAAATATTATTTTAGTTATACCACGATATACAGAATATGTTTATCTATCATCTCTGTAAACGTATTAGTGATATAGCTAAGTTGCGGCATGTTTTAGAAACGATCGAAATTCATCTGACTTCTATGACCTACATCCACCTTCCCGGGCTTTCCCACCTAACCAAACCAATCCTATCATGCCAGTCATATCCTTAGCTTTCACAAGGTGCATAACACTAGAATTGGAAGTCGTTGGAAATTGTGATATTTTAGTTTGAATAACTAAAACCAGCTGAAATCGAGGTTATTTTTGCCTCTCCGTGATCATAGGCTTTCCCACCGAACAAAACCACTTATCTCGTATCGGCAATTCACTGAGCTATCACGCAGTGTATAACACTAGCCTTGAGATCAGTTGGAAATGGTGATATTTTCAGTTGAATGACCTAATCTCAAAGTTAGCAAATCGTGAATTAGTCTTGTCCTATCTGTGCAAAGAGCATTAAAATCAAATCTATTCTGTTGAAAACGTATATGCACATGTTTTTAAGCTATAAAATTCAATAAAAAGTTAGAAGAATAAATGTATACATAATTTACCTAAATCAATCACTTGCATGACCCAACTTACCAACACAGCTCAACATTCCTTTTGCAATTTTGAAAAATCGCTCTATTTTTGTTATTTTTAATAATTATTATATTCTCTTTTTCTAGATCGTTTCAGCATCGTCGAATACATAAGTGCATTTAAAGGGAACATTTATTTACAGTCTTTGTAAAATACCCATTGCCCTTGCTATCTATGAAGAACTTTTTATGAATGGGAATAATTCTTTTAAACCCCCGTGCTTAACTATGTTCACGTAGATACTTGCGAAAACATTATGCGAAATGGAGGTTGTTAACTTCGTCATTTATTCAAGAAAAATGAGTGAAACATACGAACCATATCGGCGAATCCACCAAAAGAGAGGTCGAATGGTTCCTCCTTCGGCTCTATCACTGGCTGCTTGGGCACCGTCCGATTAGGATTCTCAAGAATTGAATCTATCCCGACCAGATTATGAGAAGGTAGTAGGATGCAATTATTGATCGTCCTATATGTTACAAAACATAAGCAAATTAAATATTCTGCTCACTCCAATCCAATCCACTTCATCGTTGCATTCAAAGGAGTCGTTTGCATATTCAGGCCATTCGAAAGCATCCGAGAGAGAAGTCTACAATCAATGTCGGATTTTATATGTGCAGAGATCGCAAACGGTTGAAATTCGAATGGAAGACTAATGTTTTAGGTGCTATAAAAAGAGTTCGGGTGTTGCATTCTGGTTTATTTCAAATTTCCATTTTTTGATGAATTTTTCGACAGTAAGTCTCGATTTGTGTGTACAACTTCGATTAAATTGACCTTAACTTGTCACGAGAAAAATAGCTAACCCTGTTCCCGATCACTTTCACTTGCGGCTGCACCTGAGTGGCACAGTGGACGCGCGTAATCGGACCGGGAGAAACCGTCTGGAAGAAGATGATTAGCTCTAGAACAAGCAGGATTACTATTTCAATGCACAATGAAGATCGATCAAGACCGCTATGAAAAGATAAATATGGAAGCACTACATCCTTCCTGTACAATTTATCATGATTATAACATATGGTAAAAAGAGATATTTTTTGTATATTTTTGAACAACTGTGGTTACATATTTTTATTTCCAAGAAATTACATATTAGAAAGCCAACCTGAGTCTTCTGTATCAGGTTCCACCTGGATTCCAGTAGTCATCACGATCGAAACGGGAGTCTGAAATGTTCACACAATGAAAAATTTTATGCTTTGAAATTTGGAGGACTACTAATGCACGTCATTATCATGATTTATATGTTCTACCTATAAAAGAGTCCAAGGAGGCAAAATAAATCTGGAATAAGAAGGAACGCTTACAGTAAAAAGTGTACATTTAGAACAAAAATTCATAAATAAACACGATTTAAAGGTGAATTGCGATTTAAACTCATGGGTTTTCGATAAAACGAACCTGCGTTTCCTGCGCATGCACCTTTGGCGCCACTTGCGTCTCGCAGTGTTTGACGGAGAGAGGAGGAGGAGGTTCGCTCGAGAAGAACCGGAGAGTGACCTCATCTTGGGCGATATCCGAGGGGCGACGCAGCCAAAGCATTCTACGATTCGCAATGTTGTCCAACTGAAAACAGTAAGATACATTTATAGAATATTTGATGGAATACACTGCCTCAACGGCGGCTTTCTACGAATAGAGGAATGAATGCGAAATGAGAACAATTGTCAAACTAACTAACCAAATCTTGCTCCATCTCAAACTCATCAGATCCATTTACGGGGACCAGTGCGTATTGCACTTGGTGAGACCGATTTGGATCGGCTGGAGTGCCGTCTTCATTGAAGAATCTCTTCTTGACGATAGCAATAGAGTTCATCCTGAAATGAAAGTAAATTTGACAGCCAAATAGTATTCGACTGCTCATATAGTAATAATAAAGATAGCACGAACACTATTAGCGCATAGAGATAACGCTGTAAGCAATAAAAGAAGTGAATAACACGGAATTCAGAAAAATAATCGATAAGAAAAATATTTGAAGAGAGCCGTTGTTTACAAGTTACCGGCTCTCCAATAGCCATGTCTACCTTTTAGAAAGCGCTTCGGGTGTGACTAAAAGCCGGCCCTCGGCCCGCAGAGTGACTAAAACTCGGCCCTCGGCCCTCGAAGTGACTAAAACTCGGCCCTCGGCCCGAATTTTAAAAATGTATTATATTCATTGTTTTATCTTTTCTTTTGCTTGGTGAATCAATAAAATGATTTATTATTGAATGTAGAGCACAAACGAATGGTTTGGTTATGAAGATAGATCGAAATTGTAAGATAATACGACAAAAGATAATGAAGGAGCAATCAATGGAATACATTTGTTCAGTATTGTTGCTGTTGTCGTTATTTCTCGGTGATAAAAAAGATATAAAGAGATTGTGAATTATCTAATCAAGTGTGGTCCCCCGAAATTCTTTTGCCCTGTTAGGAACGATCGATACTCGAGGCATGATAAGACTGTGGGGGGAGGGTGGGGGAAAGGAGTGATAAGTGCACTGTGAGGAAACGATGAGACCCAGCAATCAGGGCATCTATGATTCACTCTCTTTTATCACAACTTCGGATACAAATTTATTTTTCGCATTCTGTTTTTTCTCGTATCACAGTATTTGCCAGCATATCGCATGTGGAGAAGATGAGGGACCTCGATGAAAGTGAAGTACTCGGCTTGTCTGCTCTTGGGCTGTTCTCGATATTAGGTATTTTTTCGGAAAGAGTTCCTTGTAGTGCGAGTTTTAGGTTGCCATATTTCAGTTGTTCTCTTCATAGCCGTGAAGTGTCTACGCTCTCGTTCGTCTGCACAGGGCGCTGTAGGAAAGAGGATGTGCATGGCTCGAGAATGCGAATCGGGAACATCTCAATCTGCTGCTAAGGATAGCTATCCTTATTATTCTTATCGTAGTGATCGTCCTAAAGTGTTCAATATTAGTTTCGTCAACTCTGAACCCCTTCCCCATGTTCCACTTAGAATAGGAAATCGTGTAATTCCAGGGTTGTGGGATACAGGTGCTCAGTGTAGTTACATCACTGATACTACAGTCAAATTGCTTCGTTTAAGAAATATCGAACCCACCTCCGAACGGGGAAGAACAGCCGATGGTCATTTTTTCAATTTTATCGGAGAGTTGGAATGTACTGTTCAACTAGGCAATCGCGAAGTTTGCTTCACATTTCTTGTTTCTGAGGATGTTCACTGCCCATCGAAAATCCTCCTAGTTTCATAAGACATTTAGAGAATACAAAAACTGTATGTTGTCTGAGCATCGATAAGGAAACGTTGATCATTGATAACGATGTAATTCATCTCGTCACGAAGAACGGTAGTCCCTATCCTTCTAAAAAAAGATCGTTTCTACGTACGTTTAGATAAATTATACTGAAGTTTGTTACAGTCTGTTGTTTGTTTCTATGATACAAGTTGTGATTAGGTCATAATTTATCCATGGAGTAATTTCGATGTGTTGATCGTGTTGATATATGTTCTGATAAATGTCGATTTTTATCCAATTCTATTTCAGGAAAAATGAACATTGCAAGCTTTAAATGATTCTAAACTTTCCGATACGAAATAGATATATGATATATGAGGTATTGGTTGATGGGGGCAGTATTGCCAGGTATAAGCAGATGAAGTTACTTCTACAGAAAATAGGAAAGGATGTTTTGACAAACAGAATACTAGATAATGTGTGGGCGTGTGGGCAGAGTAGTGGGCGAGGAGAAGAAGGTGGGAATGGAGACCGAAGAGATGACTGGGATTCTTCCTGAATTGTAATTGTATTACATGGTCATTAATGAGTCTATATGAATTAAGATGATTGGAATTGCTATAATTTGTATAGTTAGATTATTTTTCTGAAATCTTCTAAATTGGGTAATTGCTTACTATCTGTTCCTATAGTCGAAATACGGCTGATATTGTTCTTCGACGTTGACGACGTTGACTCCCAATGCTTTCTTCGCACATACGCAGTATTTCACATAGAAATACACGACGGCTGAAATAGATTCATCTTTTACTATTAATATGAATATCTTTTCAATTATTGTAGTATATATAAATATATATATAAATAGAGTAAATATCTTACCCAAAAGAAAGAAGATGAAGAGCACAGGCAGCATGAATCCAAATGCAAAATCGAACCACTTGCTTGTGATCTTCGAAGCCCACTCTTCCACGAATGTCATGGTCTTGTTGGCAGCTCCCTGCAGAATGAATCCAAGGTCCATAAAGTCGCTCGTGTCGAGAACTCTCAGTTCCGACAGTCCCTGTAGGCGTAGAGATTGCAGCTTCGCCCCATATTCTACGGCTATACTCATAGGGAAATTTGATGGGGAGACGTTGTCGAATAGGTTCGGTGAGGTGAGATCGATGGAGGGGAGGCTGACGTCATTCTTGATGAGCCTGCCACTATCCATCTTGTGTACGTCCACTTCTCCGTCGATACTCGTGTATGCTCCCTCTTCATCCTCCCAGATGAGGGGCGTCACATCGCCGCAATTAACCGTGGGACTTGAGGGAGACAGGTCACGTGTACCAGGCACAATGTACATGGTTGCGTTGTCCTTTGTGAGAACAGGGACGTGTGCGAAGCATGTGTTACCGATCTTCTTGGATTTGAACACTTTCTCAACGGGCACGGGTTGACACTTGCTAACAGACAGCACTGTAGATCCCACAATTGAAGCGACAAAATCCTCTCTATTCATTAGAGAACGTAGTGCCGTAGTAGCATCGATCTTCAGCACTGTCCACCACAGCTGGAGCAGTGTATTCCGGAGTTCACAGATCTTCTCATACACGTCTCGGAAGTGCTGTCGAGTTGCTAGTTGCAGTTCGTGAGCGGCGAAGTTTGTCTTTCCGTTCAAGTTGGTTTCGGAGTGGTTCCTCCGAATCTTCTCTTCCGCATCGAACATTTTCTTGATGTACTCATTGTAGGCTTGCGTACCAATAACTCCAGAGTAAGGGGCGAGTGAAGGACCGGGGACCAGCACTGTCTCGTTCTTATAGCTTGGGTCCACAGGGTGCAACTCGTGTGCGAGAAGATGCTTCCTTGTGATAACGAAATGGTGGTCGGGCATCTCCATGGCATCAGTAGATTGGGTTGTTGCTGTCAATAGAGAATGAGCCACCTTCTCTACTGGGACTTGCTCATTGAGCTCAGGAAATATGAGAGCCACTCCTGCAGTTGTCCAGTATGGAGTCCTCTCAAAGCAGCCGGTTGATGAAGAGGGGGCGGGAGATGAGGAAAAGGTGAACAGCAGGTGATTCTGCGGCAAGAGTACAGTCGTTGAGCCCACGATGGCTTGATACTCTCCAGCCTTAGCCCATTCGCACGGCGAGTTCTTGAGAAAGCTAGCATCCCATACGACGACAATGGTGGTGTCTCGGCAGTGACCCGCCGAAATCTTGCAGTGACGAGAATTGATCATCAGGGGAGTGATGATTTCTCCATCTCCCATGCTTGAAATGCTGCTCTTCTCGATCACCATCTTCCTCCCGATGACGCATTTTGCCCTCCAGATGGGTTCTGCAACAACCGGGACTTCTGGAAAGTTATAAATTTATTTATTACTTTCCATTGAGACTATTTACCATAGTCATCTGGAAGGATTACGTTTTCCTCGACCCTCCAAACGTTATCATTTTCCATTTGGCCATCGCTGACATCGATATATTCGGCTTGTATGCAGAAATTATTGATGCAAATTTATCTCACTTCACCTTCTTCTCCTTCTCTTCCAGCCGCTTCATACTCGGGGATTCTCAAATCGGAAAAATTAACTGAAATGGAGTATTTTGGGGATCTCTTTTATCAAACTGACAGCTCATGTTGCTCTTCCCCTCTTTGCCGTCATTTCCCTGATATTCCGCGATATCCTTATTCCTTCCCTCAGAACTGATATCGGAATCTTCTTCGCTCAACTTCTCGCGATCTCGATCTTCGCTATCCTCAGAGTCTCCGGCCTCGCTACTGGTCGTCATCTTTTTTCTTCTTATCTGTATTGTACTACTTTTTTTCATCTTTTGTTCCATGTCAAGACTCATGTCATTGTAGGGCACTATCGATGAGTTCGCCTCGGCCATTCAACGTGCTGCAGAATACGCCTTCCCAAATCCCTCATTCGAGGAGAGGGAGCTCGCGATGGTGGCTGCCTTCGTTAACGGACTAGGCGAGAGAGCCAGAATCTCAGTGAAGGCTCTATCGCCTAAATCAATGGAAGAAGCAGTCGATACGGCTCGCAAAGTGATGGATGTTATCTGCGAAGAGGATGCCCTGAAGTGTGGAGGTAATAAATAGAACTACAAATTAATTAATATCTAACGCCGTTAATTAAATTAATTAAATTAATTAATAACAAATTAATACTACTCCTAGCACACCGTAGAGGATTAGACCTGAAAAAAACCATTTTCCCCATTCCTACTTCGATGGACCCATCTAAGGAATATATACTCGATTCTCTCGGAAACGCCGCAGCAGCACAGAACAAATGGCCTAATGTTAGGCTAGCTAATTATCCCCTCTACTGTTATTGCTGCCGACCATTCGAGAGTGAAATATTGGACGAAACGAAGAAGGCTCTCGAAGCTTCCGATCTGATCAAGTGTACCGAGTGCGGATGGAAGTTCACCTCATGCGAAATTGCTCAGCCCCCCGAGCAAAGAAAGAAACCAAAATGGAAGTGTACAAAATGCGCACAGCTTTGGGATACGGTGAAATGGGCAGGCGAAACAGTCATCGATGGAAAAAAGTATTCCTTCACAATGACGTGCCCCCTGGACAGCATCCTTACAGTCATCAGCATTCATCACCATAAGGACCCATCCATATACGAGTAAGCTTAACAGTGCGTCTGTGAAAGTTTTACCGCCCACAAATTTTCAGGAGAATTGGTACATTCCATAAGATGGAGAAATGCCTCCGTTCCTTCCTTCTCTCTACTGATCTAGACGAAGCCAAGGGATAACTTATTGTAAATTGCTACCCTGATAGTTTCAACGCCGCCACGGTAATTTTACGATTTAGATTATTTGTGAATATTGTTTTCTTCAGTCGACGTACGATCTTTATGGAGGGGTTATGGAACACCTCGAAGATTTATGCAAACACACAACCTGCAGTGAAATCATCTTCACCGTGAAATGTCGCAAGTGTAGTAAGAAGCAACTGGTAACAAGACAACGATACGAGTCTGCGTGAGTTCTGGGTACATCTACTAAAATATACGGAAGTGTCCATGTTACAGAAAAAAGGAAGAAGGGGAGTCATCGAAAGATATGATAAATCGAATAGTCAATTGCATTGAACGTTGCCCGATTAATCAGAACGAGGAAAGCCAGTAAGTTTAGCAAAGGATGATCAAATTATTCAAATGTAGTCCCAGGAGTAAAAAGTGCAATGGACAGCGAGACCTTCTCTTCGTTGACGCAAAAGCATGGATGCTACCCATTGAAATTTCATATCATAAATTATCGGGCACACTCGCTACGACTTTTCCTGAGGAAATCAAAGTGAGTGCGCAAGCATTATGATTTTCTCAACAATTACAAAATTGAGATGGGCGAAGCTCTTTTCCAATTGGGCGGTATGGTTCTTCATTCACAAAGCAAGAACCATTTCTATTCCCTCATCCCCCATAATTCCGGATGGCTTCTGTATGATGGAATGGCACTCACCGCTAGGCTGAAATACACGCCACTCATTACGACTGTATTTGGCGACAGAATTATTGATACCTTGTTCTACTTTAGAAAAAAATGAATTATTCTCGTACAGAAGAGTAACTCGATTTCTCGTACAGAATTCTCTTGTTAATCCCTTATTGTTCCAATTCTTCGTTATCATTGCTCATCTACATAAAATATTGATCTCACATAAGTTGGATTCTTAGATAAGATATCTAAATGATATCGTATAGGCGGCAAGGTCGACTGCATCTTCTGCTGCACCCCCACCCATACGAAGCGGCTGTACGAGTAAAGCTTTATTCGTGCAGTCGTGTCGTGCCCCCCCCCCACCCTCCTCCCTCCTCCCTCCATCCTTCATCCTCCTTCCCCGTTGCTCCCCTCCTTCCCCTTCGCTCTGCCCCTACATCAACAATGAACAGACGATTAGTTAGAATATGTGGGATAAAGGATCAGAAGGGATCTCAGGTGTACTGTTTTTGTAGAATCAGTTGCCCCAAGTATACTATCTGGACCTAACTGATTGATCCCTCATTCATTTGCTTTCGTCTCATCTTTCATTATCTTACATCATCGATCCATACTCATAACCATTCATTGATGCATTACTATCACAAATAAATCAATTGTATTAATTAAACAGCAATATAAATTATAAAATAATGAATAAAATAAAATATTAGAAATCGGGCCGTATTCAGGCCATTCGAAAGCATCCGAGAGAGAAGTCTGCAATCGGATTATGTGTAGAGATCGCAAACGATAGACATTGGAATTGAAAAGTTTTACGTGCTAAAGAAAGGGTTTGAGTGCCTAATTCTGCTTTATTTAAACAAAATTCGATCCTTTGATGAATTTTTCGATAGTAAGTCTCGAGTTATGTGCACAACTTTGATTAAATTGACCATAACTTGGCACGAGAAAAATAGCTAGCTCACCCGGTTCTCCATAACTCTCACTTCTGGCTGCACCTGAGTGGCACAGTGGACGCGCGGAATTGGATCGGGAAGAACCGTCTGGAAGAAGATGATTAGCTCTAGAACAAGCAGGATTACTATTTCAATGCACAATGAAGATCGATCAAGATCGCTAGTAAAAGTTAAATGTGTACTACATCATTATTGTACAACTTATCATGATCATCATCCATTGAAAAAAAATATTTTTTTTGTAAATTTTTGAACAACCGTGGTTACATATTTGTATTTCCTAGAAATTATATATTAGAAAGCCAACCTGAGTCTGCATTATTTCTGTATCCGGTTCCACCTGGATTCCAGTAGTCATCACGATCGGAATGGGGGTCTTAAATTTCCAATATTGGATCCAATTAATAAAAATGTTGTGTGTTGATATGTGAATGATTACTATTGCACGTCATTATCATGATTTTTTATGCATTTTGCAATGCATTTTTGTTCTAGCTATAAGAGTCCAAGGAGGCAAAATAGATCTCGAGTAGGAAGTAACGTCTAAGGTAGAAAGTGTACATCCCGAAGAAAAATACATAAATAAACATGATTTAAGGGTGAATTACGGTTTAAAATCATGGGTTTTTGATAAAAACGAACCTGCGTTTCCTGCGCATGCACCTTTGGCGCCACTTGCGTCTCGCAGTGTTTGACGGAGAGAGGAGGAGGAGGTTCGCTCGAGAAGAACTGGAAAGCTCCCTTATCTTGGGCGATATCCGAGGGGCGACGCAGCCAAAGCATCCTCCGATTCGCAATGTTGTCCAACTGAAAACAGTAAGATACATTTATAGAATATTTGATGAAGTACAGTGTCTCAACGGCGGCTTTCTACGAATAGAGGAGTGAATGCGAAATGAGAACAATTGTCAAACTAACTAACCAAATCTTGCTCCATCTCAAACTCATCAGATCCATTTACGGGGACCAGTGCGTATTGCACTTGGTGACGCCGATTTGGATCGGCTGGAGTGCCGTCTTCATTGAAGAACCTCTTCTTGACGATAGAAATAGAGTTCATCCTGAAATTAAAGTAAATTTGGCAGCCAAATAGCATTCGACTGCACTTATGGTAACAATTACCATGGCACGCATACGATTAACGCATAAAGATAACGCGATAAGCAATAAAAGAAGAGAATAACACCTATTTCACAAAAATTAATCGATAAGGTTAATATTTGACGAGAGCCGTTGTTTACCAGTTTCCGGCTCACCAATAGCCATGACTAGCTTTTAGAAAGTGCTTCCGATCTGAAATTGATGTTATTATTTTTCACATTATTTTTATATTCCGCTTTTTGCGTCATGTTTAGCTTAGCTTCTAGAGTAATATCGACTTAATATGCGTAATTTTTGTATGAGAAACGAGGAATGTGCTTTATTTAGGATTTTTAGAAAATTGTTTGACCCAAGGAACTGGATCTGACCCATGGAACTGGGTTACGGTAGTGACTTGGGTACTGTATAATATATTGGTCACGGTATCAGGACTTTTTTAAAAATAAAGTTCGTTTGCGATAATCGGGGTTACGGTAGTGGTATACGGTATCTGGTAGTGCTGTATGATCGATTGGGTACGGTAACTAGTCTTGACCTACCAATAGATTTTTCCCGGGATCCCCCCTTCCCCTAGGAGAAGCATGAAAAACAAAGTGTCCCCCACCCATTGAGTTTGGCGATACGAGTAAGTATGAAAACAAAATGATAACTCAAGTGCTTTATTGATCAACGATGGCTCACATTAACGATGCGCGAGAATTCACTTCCAAAAATAGAGCAAAGCCGTACACTGGCAACAAAAACAACGAATTCTAGCGTTCAAATTTGACGAATCAATGCTAGATAACAAAATCGATAGCTTCAGGTTAGGCGTGTCGCGATTAGAATTAGGGATGAGAAAAGAGGGTGAATTAACATTGGCATGGTGTAAATAAATTAGCAAATGGATTGATTCCTAAGAAGTGTGAAGCAGTTAGCATAAATGAATGAGAAACGAGGGTGAATTAACATAAGATAATTAGGAAATTAATTAGCACGAGATCATAGGTACATTCAGCTTGCATTAACAATGAGAGGAGGAGGAGGGGAAGTAATCATTCTTTACTCCCTGGGGGTCGTCATAGTCGAGATTCTCCTCGGAATGCTCATCGACGATGTGAGCGAAGAGAGATCGATCGTCCGACTGCAATCAACAATCAATAATAAACAGGGAATGATGCTAATTTTCTGAGGCAATTAGCCGACGAATCGACACTGTTCCAACACTAGTAGTCAAGCCAAAATACTAATTTATGACCGTTCGTATATTCAGTCACGAGGAAGGTATTGCACTAATTACTCTAATACTCTAATACTCTAATACAATACTAATACAATAATACAATAATACAATACAATACTCTAATACAATACTCTAATTTTATAATCGGAATCCGAAAGTTACAATTTCATTTACAAACATTTGAGTGAGTTGGATAATAGAAGACAGATAAGCAGTAAAGTGCTCACGGAAATATTCTTCGCACAGACTCCGCATTGAGACTGACCCGTTTCCACTTTCTTGGATCGTTTCGAGTGAATCTGCAAGGGGAAGGAGATTACAACAATTCCCTATCCTTGTTCGGAGTGGTCGCTAGCTACTGTACCTGTGAACGCGAGGGAAAGGGAGGGAAAGGGGGGGGGGCGCTGCTAGCAATTTGGAAGCAGTTTTTTAGACAAAACTCTTACTTCCATCATTTCACACTGTTCGTAGCTGTTCCGCTTTTTCTCCTCCTCTATACAGACTCGCCTTGTCGTCTCCAAAAGAAGGGAAGCACTTCTTCGTCCACTTCTCCCACAGTGCCTGTCTCAGGTCGTTCGTCAGATTGATCGGCTCGGCCGCACCCGCGTGTGAGTGCTTGATATGACCGTTCAACTACAACAGACGTTAGATGGAATAGCCGATCCTGATACTACAAATACAATTAGCTTGTAAATAGGGAAAACGTGAGAGATTGTATTGCTTGCAAAACGAAGCAAACGATCATTTAGTGTGTGGGAGAGTCCAATTTGTATCAATTCAAATAGACGTACATTTGTTGCTTGGACGGAGGTGAAGGGGCAGAGAGAACACTTGAGTTTCCTCTCTGCACAATGGATCATCGCATGCTGTCTGAGGTTACAGCGACTGATAACACAACATCTTATAATAATTATCAACATCAATTCATTACCTGTTGCCAGAAACCTTAATCCATGCAGAACATTCCTTGCACTGCATCGACTTCGTCGGCTTCACATCGACCACTGAGAAAGGGGAAATGTATATCATGGATTTGAAGGAATTTTATCAAAGTTCAAGAGGCCATATGAGTGACTATCTGAGAGAACTGACCAGAGGCCGTACAGCGAAAAATAAAGTTCTGATTTTAAGATGCCCCTAGGTGTAACTTTTCACGTAGAGGTAGAAAATCGACCTTAGGAAGCCGTATCTGTGATCACTCATTTCTTGTGTCGCGCTGAACCTGGGTTGTCGGTTTTTGTATTTTTTGTACAGCTCATCCAAACTTCATAAATGTATAGTAATTTTGACAGATCTCGACGAGATAAGCATTTTTACTGTTGGAAGTGAAAAGCTAGCTCATCTGCGAAAAAAGTTACGGTCATTTGAAAAATATAAATGTTTACCCTGAAAAAGTGTTTCAATGGGTGTCATTTTAATCAACACTATTAGATTCCCCGTGAAAAGTTACCCTGGGAGCCAACTTTTCGTGAAAAAATTCATGTCTCAAAGGGGTCTCCTGAATCTCAGAAGAGGAAAGACAGCGATTTTTTTTGCAAATATGTCTATTTTTAAGACGATCCACCGTGAACTCCGATTAAGTCTGGTCAGTTTATAGCTACACTTTGATAGGGCAAAAATTTAACGTACAAAAAACGAACATTATCTCAATTCGAAAAAATCGACTTTCATCATCTCGATTTTTCTCATGTTTAGGCACATGCTACTTTTCCTTTACGATCCGAATTCCCAATTTTCTGGGCAAATCTAGTAGAACGGACCAACATATGCCAGAAAAGTTTGAGCTTAGGGTCCTCACCCATCCGGAAGATAGGCATATTTTTGCTTGAAAATGCAAGATCGTGAGTGTTGGAAAAGATCGAAATAAATTTTGAGAATCGATTAGATTTTACTTGTATACACCTTCCTCCAACTAAATTCCTCAAGCGTTGTGCATTGCAGCTGTATATGAGCAGTTTTTTTGAAAAACATGAATTTTCTGGTGTCCAAAAAGTAATTTTTATTAGATTGAATATATGCGCCATTTTGCAAGTGCATAATACTTGACCTAAGTTTAAGAAGTTGAATAGTGTACAAAATGATCCGATAGCCATCGTAATTTCGATATTATCATGTGAAACATATTTTTTACGAGCGCGATATTGCATTTTCAAGCAAAAATATGCCTATCTTCCGGATGGGTGAGGACCCTAAGCTCAAACTTTTCTGGCATATGTTGGTCCGTTCTACTAGATTTGCCCAGAAAATTGGGAATTCGGATCGTAAAGGAAAAGTAGCATGTGCCTAAACATGAGAAAAATCGAGATGATGAAAGTCGATTTTTTCGAATTGAGATAATGTTCGTTTTTTGTACGTTAAATTTTTGCCCTATCAAAGTGTAGCTATAAACTGACCAGACTTTCGGAGTTCACGGTGGATCGTCTTAAAAATAGACATATTTGCAAAAAAAATCGCTGTCTTTCCTCTTCTGAGATTCAGGAGACCCCTTTGAGACATGAATTTTTTCACGAAAAGTTGGCTCCCAGGGTAACTTTTCACGGGGAATCTAATAGTGTTGATTAAAATGACACCCATTGAAACACTTTTTCAGGGTAAACATTTATATTTTTCAAATGACAGTAACTTTTTTCGCAGATGAGCTAGCTTTTCACTTCCAACAGTAAAAATGCTTATCTCGTCGAGATCTGTCAAAATTAATATACATTTATGAAGTTTGGATGAGCTGTACAAAAAATACAAAAACCGACCACCCAGGTTCAGCGCGACACCCGAAATGAGTGATCACAGATACGGCTTCCTAAGGTCGATTTTCAACCTCTACGTGAAAAGTTACCCCTAGGGGCATCTTAAAATCAGAACTTTATTTTTCGCTGTACGGACTATAGGTGATATTGCTCGGTTCTCTCAGATAGTCACTCATATAACCCACACTCCTTGGCCTTCCTCTTGGGAGCACTCTTCGGAGTACGGTAGTCCCCCTCATCGATAGACTCCTCCATTTTCACCATCAAATTCGCGATCTCCATTTTCGCTGCTCTTTTCTTAGCTGTAAAAAGAGAAGCATGTAATTTTTAACGAAACTTCAAAACGATAACATACACTACAATTTTATTGTTGTAATCGGTAATCGGGAAAAATGACTGACTGCGGTGGTAAACTTCTTTCTCGGGCTCGAAAACTTCGGTTTTGATCAGTAGACGATTGAATGAGATAGGCTTCATCTCCACAAGATCTGAGGAAAACAACACATAGAAAACATTTTATGCAATCGAATTAGCTCAAATTCAAAATAATTCAATGTAGTACTTATTGTAAAATTCGAAATGTTAACTCTAAAAAATACCTGGCGCAACCTCAGCAAATATAGAAGAGTTCGCGACTTCACCAATCTGGAATGAAAAATATAATCGAAGAAAGTGAGGAAAAAATACGAAAAAATAGCCCCATTAAGAATTCATGAAGAAAAATATGAAAAAAAAGAACGGACCTGATCGATTAAGACAGGATTATACTCGTCCTCGAGTGGTTCCATCGATTCATTATCGGTTGGCTCATCTTTGGGAACGAGAAATGTATCCTGAATATTTGTGTGTATTTGTGAGTATTGGTAATCTTCACACGCTTTGTTCACGCAGATACTTGCGAAAACATTACACGAAATTTAAGTTGTTACTATTGTCATTTACTCAAGAAAAATGAGTGAAACATGCGAACCATATCAGCGAATCCACCAAAGGAGAGGTCCAATGGCTCCTCCTTTGGCTCCATCACTGGCTGCTTGGGAATCATCCGATTAGGATCCTGAAGAAGTGAATCTATCCCGACCGGATTATGAGAAGACAGTATTAAAGAGAAGGATGGATTTATTGATCGTCCTATGGAACAAAACATAAGCAAATTAAATATTCTGCTCACTCCAATCCAATCCACTTCATCGTTGCATTCAAAGGAGTCGTTTGCATATTCAGGCCATTCGAAAGCATCCGAGAAAGAAGTCTGCAATCGGATTATGTGTAGAGATCGCAAACGATAGACATTGGAATTGAAAAGTTTTACGTGCTAAAGAAAGGGTTTGAGTGCCTAATTCTGCTTTATTTAAACAAAATTCGATCCTTTGATGAATTTTTCGATAGTAAGTCTCGAGTTATGTGCACAACTTTGATTAAATTGACCATAACTTGGCACGAGAAAAATAGCTAGCTCACCCGGTTCTCCATAACTCTCACTTCTGGCTGCACCTGAGTGGCACAGTGGACGCGCGGAATTGGATCGGGAAGAACCGTCTGGAAGAAGATGATTAGCTCTAGAACAAGCAGGATTACTATTTCAATGCACAATGAAGATCGATCAAGATCGCTAGTAAAAGTTAAATGTGTACTACATCATTATTGTACAACTTATCATGATCATCATCCATTGAAAAAAAATATTTTTTTTGTAAATTTTTGAACAACCGTGGTTACATATTTGTATTTCCTAGAAATTATATATTAGAAAGCCAACCTGAGTCTGCATTATTTCTGTATCCGGTTCCACCTGGATTCCAGTAGTCATCACGATCGGAATGGGGGTCTTAAATTTCCAATATTGGATCCAATTAATAAAAATGTTGTGTGTTGATATGTGAATGATTACTATTGCACGTCATTATCATGATTTTTTATGCATTTTGCAATGCATTTTTGTTCTAGCTATAAGAGTCCAAGGAGGCAAAATAGATCTCGAGTAGGAAGTAACGTCTAAGGTAGAAAGTGTACATCCCGAAGAAAAATACATAAATAAACATGATTTAAGGGTGAATTACGGTTTAAAATCATGGGTTTTTGATAAAAACGAACCTGCGTTTCCTGCGCATGCACCTTTGGCGCCACTTGCGTCTCGCAGTGTTTGACGGAGAGAGGAGGAGGAGGTTCGCTCGAGAAGAACTGGAAAGCTCCCTTATCTTGGGCGATATCCGAGGGGCGACGCAGCCAAAGCATCCTCCGATTCGCAATGTTGTCCAACTGAAAACAGTAAGATACATTTATAGAATATTTGATGAAGTACAGTGTCTCAACGGCGGCTTTCTACGAATAGAGGAGTGAATGCGAAATGAGAACAATTGTCAAACTAACTAACCAAATCTTGCTCCATCTCAAACTCATCAGATCCATTTACAGGGACCAGTGCGTATTGCACTTGGTGACGCCGATTTGGATCGGCTGGAGTGCCGTCTTCATTGAAGAACCTCTTCTTGACGATAGAAATAGAGTTCATCCTGAAATTAAAGTAAATTTGGCTGCCAAATAGCATTCGACTGCACTTATGGTAACAATTACCATGGCAAGCATACGATTAACGCATAAAGATAACGCGATAAGCAATAAAAGAAGAGAATAACACCTATTTCACAAAAATTAAGGTTAATATTTGACGATAAGGTTAATATTTGACGAGAGCCGTTGTTTACCAGTTTCCGGCTCACCAATAGCCATGTCTAGCTTTTAGAAAGTGCTTCCGATCTGAAATTGATGTTATTATTTTTCACATTATTTTTATATTCCGCTTTTTGCGTCATGTTTAGCTTAGCTTCCAGAGTAATATCGACTTAATATGCGTAATTTTTGTATGAGAAACGAGGAATGTGCTTTATTTAGGATTTTTAGAAAATTGTTTGACCCAAGGAACTGGATCTGACCCATGGAACTGGGTTACGGTAGTGACTTGGGTACTGTATAATATATTGGTCACGGTATCAGGACTTTTTTAAAAATAAAGTTCGTTTGCGATAATCGGGGTTACGGTAGTGGTATACGGTATCTGGTAGTGCTGTATGATCGATTGGGTACGGTAACTAGTCTTGACCTACCAATAGATTTTTCCCGGGGTCCCTTCCCCTAGGAGAAGCATGAAAAAGGGGTCATGGATGTCGCCGCCAGCGTGGGCAGCTATGCCCCCACCCATTGCGTTTGGCGATACGAGTAAGTTATGAAAACAAAATTTTAACTCCAGTGCTTTATTGATCAACGACGGCTCATTTTAACAATGCGCGATAAATCACTTCAAAAACAGATCAATGCCCTACAGGGACAACAACAACAACTTCTAGCGTTTGACGAATCAATGCTAGACAACAAAATTGATAACTTCAGGTTTGGGGTGCTGCGATTAGAATTAGAGATGAGAAAAGAGGATGAATTAACATTAGCATGGTGCAAACAAATTAGCAAATGGATTGATTCCTAAAAAGTGTGAAGCAGTTAGCATAAATGAATGAGAAACGAAGGTGAATTAACATTAGATAATTAGGAAACTAATTAACACGAGATCATAGGTACATTCAGATTGTATTAACAACGAGAGGAGGAGGAGGGAAAGTAATCATTTTTGACTCCCTGAGGGTCGTCATAGTCGAGATTCTCCTCGGAATGCTCATCGACGATGTGAGCGAACAGAGATCGATCGTCCGACTGCAATCAACAATCAATAATCAACATGGAATGGTGCACATTTTCTGAGGCAATTAGCCGACGAATCGACACTGTTGCAACACTAGTAGTCAAGCAAAAATACTAATGTATGACCTTTTCCTAAAATATACTCATGACGAAGGTACTCCAATTTTACAATCAGAATTCGAAGGTAAAAAATGAGATGGATAATAGAATACATATAAGCAGTAAAGTGCTCACGGAAACGTTCTTCGCACAGACTCCGCACTGCGACTGACGAGTATCCACTTTCTTCGATCGCTTCGAGAGAATCTACAAAAAGAGTCAAATTACATTGGTTCAATAAGAAATAATTGCGAACTAGTGCTGGCTAATGAAGCGACACAAGCTGGAAATGGAATGGGCGAAAGGGAGAAAATTGCAAACAATTTCACAATTGTTGCTGCCACCATAATACTTGCGTCATTTCACACCGCTTGAAGCTGCTTTACTATTTCTCCTCCTTTATAGACACTCGCCTTCTCGTCTGTTCCAGAATTGAGGAAGCACTTCTTCGTCCACTGCTCCCACAGTGCCTCCCTCAGGTCGTTCTTCAGATCGATCGGCTCGGCCGCACTGCCCGCGTGTGAGTGGTTGAAGTGATAGTTCAACTACAACATATGTGAGATGGAATATTTGATCAATCAATCAATCAATCAATCAATCAATTTATCATGTCAGGCAATAGGTGCTCAGATGAGGATGGGGCGGTACTCTTCATAAGTGGCACTTATGAAGAGTACCGCCCCATCCTCATCTGAGCACCTATTGCCTGACATGATAAATTGATATTTGATCATATTCTGACAAAAAAAAGTGAATACAATCAGCTTGTAAATATGAAATGATATTCTCTTGTTTACAAAAAAAATGAGGAAACGATGATGCAGCCTTGTCCAGACTGTCTGGGAGAGAATGTACAATTCGTAATTATTCAAATAGGCCTACCTTGCGTGGTTGGACGGAGGTGTGGGCGCAGAGAGAACACTTGAATCGCTTCTCTGCACAATGGAGCATCGCATGGTTCATCAAGTTGCGACGCCTGAAAACATATTGTTTATAAATAAATAATAATTCAAAATTATTTACCCGTTAGTATTTATAATCAATGAAGAGCATTCCGTGCACTTCGCCACCTCTTTCGGCTTCGAATCGACCACTGAGGAAGGGGAAATGGATATCATGTATTTGAAGGAATTTTATAAAAGTTCAAGAGACCATGTAACTCACAATCCTTGGCCTTCCTCTTGGGAGCACTCTTGGGAGTACGGTAGTCTCCCTCATCCATCCATTCCTTCTTCATCTTCTTCACTAATCTTCGCGCAGTCTTCGGAGTACGGTAGTCGCCCTCATCACTCGAATCCTCCACTTTGATCATCAAATTCGTAATCTCCTTCTTTGCCGCTCTTTTCTTTGCTGTAAAAAGTCAGGATCTGATTTTTAACGTACTTTTTAAACGAAACGATAAGATATACAACAATTTTTTATTGTAATCGGAACAATGACTGACTGTGGTGGTAAACTTCTCTCTCGGGCTCGAAAACTTCGGTTTTGATCAGTCGACGATTGAATGAGCAAGGCTTCATCTCCACATGATCTGAGGAAAAACAACACATAGAAAACATTTTATGCAATCGAATTAGCTCAAATTCAAAATAATTCCATGGCGTTCGTAAATTTTAAATGTTAATTTAAAAAAATACCTGACGTAACCTCAGCAAACAGAGAAGAGTTCGCGACTTCGCCAATCTGGAATGAGAAATATAATCGAAGAAAGTGAGGAAAAATACGAAAAAATAGCCCCACTAAGAATTTATGAAGAAAAAATGGAACGGACCTGATCGACTAAGACAGGATTATACTCGTCCCCGAGTGGTTCCATCGATTCATTATCGGTTGGCTCTTCTTTGGGAACGAGAAATGTATCCTGAATATTTGTGTGTATTTGTGAGTATTGTTAAACTTCACACGCTTTGTTCACGCAGATACTTGAGAAAACATAACACGAAATTTAAGTTGTTACTATTGTCATTTACTCAAGAAAAATGAGTGAAACATACGAACCATATCAGCGAATCCACCATAGGAGAGGTCCAATGGCTCCTCCTTTGGCTCCATCACTGGCTGCTTGGGAATCATCCGATTAGGATCCTCAAGAAGTGAATCTATCCCGACCGGATTATGAGAAGGTAGTAGGATGGAATTATTGATCGTCCTATGGAACAAAACATAAGCAAATAAATTATCCTGCTCACTCCAATCCAATCCACTTCATCGTTGCATTCAAAAGAGTCGTTTGCATATTCAGGCCATTCGAAAGCATCCGAGAGAGAAGTCTACAATCAATGTCGGATTTTATATGTGCAGAGATCGCAAACGGTTGAAATTCGAATGGAAGAATAATGTTTTAGGTGCTATAAAGAGTTCGAGTGTTTCATTCTGGTTTATTTCAAATTTCCATTCCTTGATGATTTTTTTCGACAGTAAGTCTCGATTTGTGTGTACAACTTCGATTAAATTGACCTTAACTTGTCACGAGAAAAATAGCTAACCCTATTCCCGATCACTTTCACTTGCGGCTGCACCTGAGTGGCACAGTGGACGCGCGTAATCCGATCGGGAGAAACCGTCTGGAAGAATATGATAAGTACTAGAATAGGCAGGATTACTACTCCAATGCACAATGCAGATCGATCAAGACCGCTATTCCGGAGGACTGGATAAAAGTTAAATATATAGATACTACATCGTTGCTGTACGGTTTCGAGTGATGATCGCACACAGAAAAAGGTTTTTTTTGTAAATTTTTGAACAAGCCTGGTTAAATATTTTGATTGGCTAGAAATTATAATATGCTAGAAAGCCACCTGAGTCTGCATTGCTTCCTTATCAGGTTCCACCTGTATTCCAGTAGTCATCATGATCGGAATGGGGGTCTGAAATTTCCAATTAATGAAAAAAATTATTTTGATATGTGGAGGACTACCAACGCACGTCATTATCGTGATTTATAATTCATTGATGTTTTAGCTAAAAAAGAGCTCAAGGAGGCAAATTAGGTCTGGAATAAGAAGGAACGCTTACAGTAAAAAGTGTACAGTTATAACAAAAATACATAAATAAACACGATTTAAAGGTGAATTGCGATTTAAACTCATGGGTTTTCGATAAAACGAACCTGCGTTTCCTGCGCATGCATCTGTGGCGCCACTTGCGTCTCGCAGTGTTTGACGGAGAGAGGAGGAGGAGGTTCGCTCGAGAAGAACCGGAGAGTGACCTCATCGTTGGCGATATCCGAGGGGCGACGCAGCCAAAGCATTCTACGATTCGCAATGTTATGCAACTGAAAACAGTAAGATACATTTACAGAATATTTGATGGAGTACAGTGCTTCAAAGGGGGGGATTCAACGAATAAATGAGGAATAAATGAGAAATTACAATAATAGCCAAACTAACGAACCAAATCTTGCTCCATCTCAAACTCATCAGATCCATTCACGGGGACCAGTGCGTATTGCACTTGGTGACGCCGATTTGGATCGGCTGGAGTGCCGTCTTCATTGAAGAACCTCTTCTTGACGATAGAAATAGAGTTCATCCCGAAATGAAAGTAAATTGACAGCCAAATAGTATTCGACTGCTCATATAGTAATAATAAAGATAGCACGAACACTATTAGCGCATAGAGATAACGCTGTAAGCAATAAAAGAAGAGAATAACACTGAATTCAGAAAAATAATCGATAAGAAAAATATTTCAAGTGAGCCGTTGTTTACAAGTTACCGGCTCTCCAATAGCCATGTCTTACTTTTAGAAAGCGCTTCCGATCTGAAATTGATGTTATTACTTTTTAGATTATTTTTATATACCACTTTTTGCGTTATTTCTAGCTTAGCTTCCATTGTAGTATGAACGTGATATGCGTAATTTTGTATGAGAATTGAGAAATGTTCTTCGAAACGAGATTCAAAAATATTGGCAAACTGCCAAAATTTAAATGTGATTACGTCACCGCGACTTTTCTGATGCGTAAATTTGAGCTACAGGCAGAAAATCGATCGGGGTCTCGGCAGGATTATCGATCAAGTGTTGTTGTTCACTCTTATTTTGTTGCTATAACGTCGTTCCCGGGCTCTTCTTTGGCATTCAGAGACCACGGTGTAACTATTCGATTACCCCGTTGCTATCCTCATTATCCACTTCTGAGTTTCGAAGTCTAAAGACGGCTGAAGATTGGGGTAAGGCCGCGAGCGAGAGGGCATGGAGATTAGAGAGATGGTGGGTAGACAGTTAGAGAGTGCGCGAGAAGCCCTTCCCATGTCGCCGACCCTTCCACCATTTCCCGCTCACTTGCGCTCTGGTTTTGCACTTTTCACGTCGTTGTTTCCCTATTACATCGCTTTATTTATTGATTTCTTAAATAAGCTTCACCTTTTTGTCATCGATATACACAATGTGTTGCACGTGTAGCTTCCTCATGCGTCATGGGTCTCATCGTGCTCATTGGCTTGCCCGTAGTCCTCCATATAAGCAGATAGCCGCTGCACATTACTTGTTTTTGAATCGTGAATTTGATAATAGATCATTCATGCCCGCTATTTGTTCAATTGGATAAGTGCGTGCTATAATCATAATCTCGATTCTCTTTCCATGTTTGCCGTCGTATTAGTGTAACTTTCTCTCATTCAGTTGTTATCGTATTCTTTATGTAACTATTCATCATCTGTAGTTTCTTGGGATCCGCCGAACAATGCCCGTCGAGTGTAACGTCGGCCTCGCCATGGCACGCTACAACACGGGCGAAGTGGTTAGTGATTAGATGAGTGTCCGCCCCTGACGCGTCACTTTGAAGCGTCTGTCTCGTGCGGATGAAGTTCGTCGATCGCGCTCTCGCTGCCTCTCGGTATCTTCGTTCTGTGGAAGTCTGCACGATGAGGTTGAGGAGTCAAATTCTATGGAGGGCATCCTCACCAAGGGGTTCGTTTGTGTTTGCTGTCATCGTAGCTTGAATTAGCCTGGTTTGTTATCAATCGCTTTTCCACCATTTTATGTTTTATTTGATTCGTTCAGACTCAACGTTCTCTTGGATCCCTCCACTACCGATTACCCGGAACGAAAGGGAAAGGTGCATTCATTCTGCCAGATGTCATCCGAGCGAGTGTGCTTAATGATCTATAATCTTAATCCAGAATGTCGTGATTAACTAAATTAAATGCAGGCGCAGCTTCACATTCCCCTCGGATATGCTAGCGATGGAGAGATCGTTCCAGGAAAGGAAGCGATGAGGAGAGTGAAGAGGAAGAGCAGAGCAGCCACCATCGATGAGTGAGTGAATGAGAGATGGGGGTGACTTGTTTTGATTATCTTGACAAATGAAGACTGTGGCCTATCGCTATTAGTATTACATCAATAGTGCCAGCATATCATCATGCGCTGACGATAATGCACCATTTTCCTTTCTCTCAGTCGCCTCGGCATCGAAACTCCGCGCGCTGCTCCTGGTGCCATGGCTGCGACCAAGAAGGGAAACTGGTTCCAGCGAAGTCTTGGAGTAAGTTGATGTTTGATGTTTGATCTCATTCTGATCTCTAATCCCTACAGGCCATCTCCAACTTCATGTTCGATGAGCCACCGGCGCAGGATGGAACACGCACGCAGACAATCTCAGAGCAGCACATCGAATTGAAGGTGAGGGGAAGGGGAAACAGGGAAGGACAACTTCATATCATCTGATATCATGGTCACTTAGACTGCTTGGATTGGACCTCCGATTCACTTCTTTGATTTTTCAGAACGCGCGTCTCAAATTGTTCGCTGCTCGTTCTGCTCTCGATGAGCAGCCGAAGCTGATCGAGCAGGCGGTCGACCAGATCAACAAGGCTACCCAGGTACAGTTGCTATTGTTATTGTTTTGTTGTTTTGATTATCAACAACACGGGGATCGATGACTAAAGTGTAGACAAGAATTGCAGCCCTCTTCGGACGCATCTCCGGGCGCCTACTCAATCTTCACTCACCACCAGAAGGAACGAGCCAAACTGGCAAGACAGGGAAGACCAGTCGCAGATCTAGCTGTACCAGGTACGGTAGGGATTACGGTACTTGAGGGATGAACATCGGAACTGGATGATGAGTTGAATGCAGAAGACGAAGAGGCGCGCACTCAGAGATTGATGTTCGAGTGCAGATCCAATCTACTCCTCAACGAACAACTACTGTATGATCCGAAGTGAGTGGATAAGGGAGGGGGGGAGAAGGGGTGACACTCTCTAGCAGATGTCTAATACTTCCCTTGCCAGATACGACGAGAAGTGGAAGACAAGATACACGGATGTACTGCTACAGGAGGAGGGACGGGGCAAGAAGAAACCAGACAACAGACAGGGATGGGTCGTGCCCCTCAGACGAATCGCCGAGAAGGTAGGGAAGGGAGAACAAGAATACGTCAAATTAAGGCCATTTCTGACGCATGACCATTTCGAAATTCAAATTTCACTCAGTGAATGGCATCGCATTGACAGAACTCTTTCAGGCTGGCATCGACTCCAAATTCTTCACTCACAATCGATTCGTAGAATTGCCTGAGGTGAGCACGGTAGTCTTATTTTAAAATATTAATTGATACGAATCAGGCCCGTTCCCATCTTCTGTACGAGCGACTGGCCGTTTGCACTCCCGCCTCCGAGTGGATCGCTTCCATTCATCCAGAGGCTGCCAGGTGAGACAAACAGTCGAAGGCCGTGTGGGAGAGAACTGCGCCAGTCGATAAGGCACGCTCTTTGTGTGAGACAAAACTCGTCGAACAATGAATTGGATTTGGGAAGTTTGTTTTGGGTTTATGTACTAATAAACTGTTCCCTGGTTGAGGAACCCTCTTCTGGAGAGTTGTCTCTCACTCGAATTGGACTGTCGGGCGATGCAGACGAGAGTGGCTCTCTTCCACCATCGACTGCTCACTGACAGGGACAGAGTCAGAGTGCACGGCAGCTGTGAGTACTGTAGGATTACGGGGGGGGGGGGGGGGCGGACATTTCCGCAACGGGATACCATTCGCTTGACAGAAGGAGTAGCAACATGGGAGTTGTTGCATTGTTACCAGTATGTGCTCCCCCACATTAGCACGTATAAATTTTGTTATCAGGCGATATTGAGTTTTACCCCAAATCAATGACCCTGGGTTCATGGTTTGTGGATTTCTATGAACCCCTATACCTTAAAACTCATGGCCGCCTGGTAACAAAATTTATATACGCTAAAGTGGGGGAGCACATACTGGTAACAATGAAATAACTCCCATATTGCTACTCCTTCTGTCAAGCGAATGGTACTCCGTTGCGGAAATGTCCGCCCCCCCCCCGGATTACGGTAGGGAGTACGGGGGTCAGGAGATGACTCCGGATTGGATCGGTATCTTACATGTTGCAGACTACAACAACATCTACCTGGGCAAGCGCATGTTTGGACCTGCACGGAAACAGAAGTTTACCCGGACGATCCTGGGTGGAATGGAGAGACGGTAGGAGGAGATTACGGAAGATTAAATAGATTATCGATCCGTTCTTTTCAGATTCGAGATTCTCGACAATCAAGTGAATCATCTTCCGTACACTCACCATGCGAGTGATCGCAATCCGGACAAATGCAGAAACACGAGTGAGTCGACTCGGACATTAATTAATTATGACTAATTAAAGTAATAAATAAATTGATTTTTTCAGGAATCAAGTGCCGCGACGACTCGCGTGTGATCCTTCGATGGCCTGCGGGAGGAAATGAGAGCACGGCAGAGGAGGAGAGGTGAGAGAGAGGGAGAATAGAAGAGAAGAGGGAGTAACACCAATCACCCTTGTTCAGTTTCATCCACGCCAATCGAGTCGAGGGCGGCCCGCTCTTCTCCAAGTTCATCCTCACTCAGGTGAGGGGGGGGAGAGGATGGATGGGGGGGGGGGGGGGTGGCCCTCTTTTATGTTTCACTCTAATCACTTCTTCTCAGGCGCCTCTTCCCTCTACGATCGTCGACTTCTGGCGTATGATCTGGCAGGAGAGAGTGCCGTACATCTTCATGCTCACGAGCAGAAAGGAGCCAGAGAGGTGAACAGTGGTGGAGTATCCGTGGACCATCCTTGAGATTTTCAGATGCGCTCCGTACTGGCCTCGCAAGCCGTCATCTGAGCCGATCCAGGTGGGGGAAGTCAAAAACTCACTGTCTATCTTACTGACGAAAGTTCATGGTGGGCGAAGGGAGTAATTGAGAACGAACTGTCAATGTTCAGTAGCTCTCGAGCAGTACTAACTGATGATTAATCTCTGCTTTTAAGCTTACAATTTATTATACTGACTGTCGATTAACATTTCCCTGCAGATTCCTGGCGGACTCCGCGTGGAGAATTTTGGAGTGGACGACTATCGCGACGTGCTCTTCCGTGTGACCTACCTGAGATTGATTGGACCAGATGGAGAGGAGGTGAGAGATGGAGAAGATAGAGGGATTTGCGGTCTGGTATGATAGGGATTCAGAGGATAGTGTGATACTGTTAGATTCAAAGTTGAATTGCAGCGTCACGTTGAGCACTGGCAGGGAGACATGAACAATGTCGACAATCTCGCCTCTCCCCTCACTGTGCTCAGACTGGCGAGAGCTTGCGCACTTCCCGTCGTGAGTCTGCTTGTCGCCCTATTCGGGTCAACATCCCTTGGCGCAGTAGTGGTGCCTATTCATTGTATATGAATCTAAATGCTGCAGGTGCTGCACGACTGTCTGGGCGTGTCTCGTGCGGCTTGTCTGGTCGCAGCAGAAGCAGCCATCTGCTCGCTGCTCCGTGGACCGACTTACACGGTGAGAATGAAGGACGCAAAAGAGGATTGACGCAGGGATGGTGTTGCTATCAGACTGACTCCTTTAATGATATCTTATCATTGCAGCAAACTGTGCAGAAGGCTGTCCATTGGGTTCGATCCCAGCGAGCTTTCGCCGTCGAGACACCCATGCAATTCGTGTATGTACACAGGTGAGGAAGAAGGGAGGGAAGGGGGTGACCTACTGATCTTTGAACTCCTGAAGTCTTCTTATTTGTCTGCTCACTCATTTCTTCAGAGTCGTGTGCAATTTCTTCCGCCCTCTGCTCGCACAGAGCAAATCCTTCGATGCAGACTACAAGAGGTGAGGATGGAGGGGGGGGGGGGGAGGAGAAGAAGGGAGTCGATCTTTCCCTTGGAAGATGAGCCAACTCCTTGTCAGATGGATGGAGGAGCGTGCTTCTCGGATGTTCCTCGATGATTCCTCCGATTCTCTTCCCGGCTACCGTATGCTGTCCCCTCGAGTCGATCCCGACTTGCTCAGAATGGCCAGAAGAAGGTGAGGAAAGGGATGGGGAAGGAGTATGGTAGTCTCTGATACCGTACCCTCTCAGGGAGCGTCCTGATGATCGTCGTGAGGCTCACGATGTTGTCGGTGAACTTCCGCTGCCGGTGGACGGGCCCGATGTACTGACTGCGAAGAAAAGACTGCCGAACAAGTATCCAGTCGGGGCGAGATATCTGTAGAAGGGATACTGTGGCCTAGATAGGGTACTGCAGTCAAGTAGTACTGTAGTTCACTCTTCGTTTTACCATCATTGATATTAGAACGGATTGCATTGGCCATTTTTTGTGATTTGTTGTATCAATGAGTTTCTATTTTGAAGTATGACTAATTTGCAATATAAGTCTTCCAGGAATGTAGCTATTGATTGATTCATAGTCTGTGATATACCCTTTTCTTTATTTATTCATACTTTGTGCTATATTTTCTTCATTTTTATGGAGTGCTAAACTGTCAATTTACAAGAAGTAAAGTAATATGCTAATTATTGTAATGACGTTCGTCTCACGCTCGGACAGGTCACTTATCGTCCTATACTTACATGGAATGATCGTGTTTCGATTAATAATTTAATCCCAGTTCTCATTGCTGATTCGTAATCGAAGCAGGATCAAGTTTTGCAGTTAGAAGTTGTTAGACACGCCGGCCATATGAAAAAATAGTAGCGATCTGTGGTTCAACGTTGATGAAGCAGCCTCTTTGTAATCTTCCTTGTCCGCGTTTCTACCGAGCGAGTTTAGCTTTACATTTTCAGAATGAGCAGCATTTTCTACCGCGAGTCGGATGCGGTCCCGTATAGGTGAGTAGTGTTGGAGTAACATCATAGGTTCGTGGTTTCCAGTAGCATCCATAATCACTTCGTCATACGTTGTTATGTTTATTACAATATGTTACTTAAAAAAAGCTATTCATAAATTGTTCTCAGTGGTCCATTCACGGAGCGCGATATGCTCAAGAAGAAAAGGGAGGGCAAGGTCAGCTCGACCGCGCAGATCTACGTAAGTTACTGCATGTATAGTTCTAACTTAGTTTAGGAATGATGGGAGATAATAGAAGTGCTCCATTTGGGGGACAACCGACACCACAGATATTACGCAGCTCGACTGAGAATATTCAGAATATTAACCCTGCTCATCATTTTTGTATTTTTTTCTATCACTTTTCGTGCTGATCTACCAAATGGAGCAGTTCTATTATCTCCCGGCAAGTTTCGGGCGAAGTACCGAAATCTAATGGCTAGAAAATGGGAATTAACTTTCAATTTACTGCGTTTTCATTCCAAATTGGAATTTAAAATTTTTATTTGTCCAAATTTAGCATGTTCCAGTTCACCAACGGCGAGCAGCCCGATGGGAGCATACCCAGCTACTCCCTGTGTGAGCTATTGGCCATAGAAGACCTTCCATGTGTTGGAAAACACGAAGGCTTGGAACGTTACAGCAAGGGTTCAAGGAATTTGAACCCCTAAAACCTCCCCTTTATTCGCGAAGCTGCGTGTTCTCAGTTGAACTGCACAACATCTGCGGCCTCGGTTGTCCTTTCATTGATCCCTCGCCGCTGCTGAAGAAGATGGGAAGGACTCCGACGGAGGAGGAAACGAAGATGAAGAGAGTCGAGTTTGTGCGTCCATCCAGACTGTATTACAAATGAAATCGAATACTAATTTATGGTGGAATTATGCCCATAAGAACGCCTGATCCAGATTCTTCTTACCTTTTTTACAATGCAAAACCGACTTTTGGATGATATTCTTGAGAAGCCCACGCCATGTCGATGATTTCCTCGTTTACCACAATCTATTGATTGTTGAGGCACTCTCGGGCATTCGGGCCTCGTGCAAGAACGTGAACAAGCTCGAGAAGGAAGTCGACCTGATGATCGACTACCTCAATGTGATCATTTTAATTTACTTAAATATTCATTTATTGATTATTGGTGATAGGGGATCGTCTATGAGTAGGATGAGAGAATACTTGATATGACAACAAGTATGTTGTAAAAATATCATCCCTAGATCTCAATACATTAGATTATAGGAAATCACGGTTTGTTATGTGATAGTTGACAGTGGTCGAAAAGTAGGTCCAAAATGGCATAACGTACATGGTTTTTGGGGTTCGAACCAGTGCAATAATAAAAACTATACCCAGTAAGAAATTTTTTTGTTAAAATTGTAAAAAACCAATTTTCAAGGATTTCATGTTAAAATTTTATAAACATACCTTTTTTTTTACAATTTGTGTGACCTACCCTTTCGACCACTGATAGTTGATAACTAAAGCAATTGATTGTAGGATCTGCAGGATGCCGAGTTGGGCCAGTCGAGAAAGAAGAGAAGGAATAAGAAGAAAAAGACGAAGTGTAAGCGGATTAATATCAACCAATCACTAGTATCGAAAGAATTATCATCTATTGCGTAGGCCAAATATGCTTGCCAGGCCTTATGTGCTGAGGAGGATGTTGACGTGAAATTTTTAAAAAAGTGCAAATGTGACATTTTTGAAAACTTCGAGACGATGATCTGTGCATGATTTGCATTTTAAACAAATATTTGGATTTTGAAAGTCTATCTCCGACCAGAGAATGCTCTTGCAGCGGTCTCTCTCGCTGAGGAAGAGGCGGACGAGGTGGTCACGGAAGGACTCACACCGAGCAGAGAGGAGCGACTGCAGAAACTGCTTGCTGTGAGTTATGTCATCACTTAAAACAAAAATTAAAAACGAAATGAGAGCAGATTTGAGAAAACTGCCTATGAGCAAGGGGGGAATAAATATTGTTAGCAAATAAAAATCAAATTATTCGTTATTCTTTAATAAGTGGAATTGTGTTAAAATATGAGAAGCTGCATCTAGTCTTCGAGACTTAGTTGTGAAATCTGGTATGCTATTGTGAAGAAATACAGCATATTTGAAATTTTTGAAATAGCTCAGTTTACAGCTATTTTTTATATTTTAATACTTAAAAGTATCATTTTTTGAGGACACGGCTTCTCTCCGTTCGTCGATCTTCGCTGCTCTCTCAATGGAGAAGGACGTGAAGAAGGTATTCGCACTCTTCAAGAAGAAGATGACATCAGTCATGAGAGAGAACATGGTCAGTGAAAGACGAGGGCATTGCTGATCGTATGCGGAGCCGGGAGGGACACACACTAAAGCGGGTGCAACTATGCGGAGGTTATGTGTGACATATCCGATGTATTAGATCCGAAGATATTTTATTTCAATACGTGTGATGCGCCTGTTCACGGAAACAATTTGAATCAAGCAGGAATTGCAACCTTACTGGGGAAATGATGGAAGAGAAGAGGAAGCCTAGTCAAGGGTATGGTGTGCGAGATTCGCTACAATCAATTTTCCAATACACGCGCATTGATTTATCAAGGTTTTTCAGTAGATCATCTAGACAATCTACTGTAGATGAATCGTTCCGCGTGTGTTTAAAAATGGATTGTAGTGAATCTCGCACACGACACCATTGATTACGCGTCCTGTTCTCACAGTTTCTTGAATTCGTTTCAGGAGATGATGCAGCAGTCGTGCGACGAGGAAGAGGAAGAGGAAGTGACCGGAAACGTCGTCGTCCAAGCCATGAATAAGCCGCCTGTGAGGGGCAGCAACACTAGAGTTCGAGAAACGATACCCCACTCTCGGGGGGCGGACAAAACCTAAATGACCAAAAGCTCAAAAAATCACAGCTCGCTTGGAAGTTGGGATAGGAACTTGGCAGTTGTTGCATTGTCATATTATGTCCTCCTCTACATCATCATAGTTAAATTTCCTAACTAAGCGATGTTCAGTTTCACTCATTACCTATGAATAGGGGTTCATGGTCGAGAATAGCGAATTTGGGTGGAAATCCATGGTTAGATAACCAGCAAACAGCGTAATCAATCAATTCCTATGACACTTGGCAGCAGCAGTTCCTGGGGCACTGGAATACTGATTGGTTGCCCTATGTGATGTTTATCTAACCATAAATTTCTACCAAAATTCTCAATTTTAGACCATGAACCCATATACATAGGTGAGTAGTGAAACTCAACATCACCTAGTCAGAATATTTAACTATGCTAATGTAGAGGAGGGCATACTGGTGACAATGCAACAACTCCGCAGTTCTTCTCCCAACTTACCAGCGAGCTGTGATTTTTTGAGCTTTTGGTCATTTAGGTTTTGTCCGCCACCCCCCACTCTCTTCATTCTAAAGACTATCTCGACCGGTCGAACGGAAAGAAATTGTAAAGAATAAAGAGCGTGGTATCGTTTCTCGAACTCTAGTACCCACTGGATAGCAACTAGCAACCATTTATGCAAAATATAATGACCATTTGTTCCTTCATCGTCAAAATTTGAATGTTTCTCAATAGATTGTTTTGTTACGATTCACAGCCTAATTGCATCCGCATGTATAGGTGTCATTAGTGAACAGAAACATCAATGTTGTATCTGGAGTATTGCTTGAAAAGAGAAAACCAATTCACTCCAGGTCCAAGGAGTTTCTATCGCCGATTTCGATAAGGCACCTGAGAAGGTCGGTTATTTTGTTTCAGCTTGTTTTAAGAGGCCGGATCGGTAAGAATCGACCATAATGGCCACCCCCCGGACATGCGGCACCCCTGAATGAGAACTGGGCCTCCACGCCTTAACCATGGATACCCCTTGGCCCCTTGATGCACAACATATAAGCCATTTGTCGATTCCGCTTTTCAGGGAGAAATTATAAGGTCCCAAAGTTGGAAAATCGAAATTTCATATTTTTCGAACACGATGTGATAGCCTCAAAATCTCTTTTGCGTTGTGTTAGGCATGTCTCATAACCAAAAAGGAACTACCCAGATCGAGTTGGCTTCGGTTGGAAACTTGATTTCGTGTCCAAGTTTTTCACTTTTTCCTGAATAAATTTTCAATACGGGAGGGGGGACATATCTCAACATACCTAAAATGTAGCCGGCTCAATTCTGCATCGACAAGTTTCAAAAGGAGAAGAAACCGACGTTTCCGTTTTTCTCATATTGAGGTCCGAAAACATCGTAATTCAATGAAATGTCGATAATCGCCGATTATTTTGTCTGAAACCACTTTAAACGTGCTAATTTAGTGGAATCGGTACCTCCGCAAAAATAAATTTGTAAATACTTTCTGAAAATAGCACTTTGATTAATTCTGAAAAAGTCGATTTTCGCATCATAGATTTTGTTGAAATTTGAGAATATGAAACTCAGTAATTTCAGAAATGAGATGATGATAACTATGCACAACATAAAGTAGGTTTCAATGTAGATAATGCATTTGCAAAATGTCAGGCCTCTCACAAGAGAAACGGGACAATTCGGCGTTTTCAGTTGACATTCGAATTTTCGAAAATCTTGTTTATTATATTTCCAGTCATTATTTGACTAGACTAGCGTAAATCTGAAGTTTCAGATTTTTGTCACGTGTTGCAGCTGCAGCAGGCTGCTGCAAAGTTCAGACGAAGTGCGTTGGAAATAGGTGTTTCCAGCAACAAAAGTGGTGATTTTTGTTTACGCAAGTGTTTCTATGATCAAATGAACGATTTTGATATACTTTGTTCATTTTTCATATTTGCGACTGTTGCAGCAGGTGCATTTCAGACATGTTTTTAATTTACCACGGATTTCACGATTTTCCCCCCTCTCCAAACTTTCACAGTTTGTAGAGCTTGAAATTCTATTAGGTTGTAACATAAGTTTTGTCGCATTTCGGAGGTTCACAATATTTCCATGAAGGATACTTCTCAAACATTATCAATGCCTGACCTCCTAGTATATGTTTGGGGTGTTCATGCACATTCAAACCATAGGGTAGAGCTGAACTGCGCACGCTGGCTATGCGAAAAATATTAATATGAACTGATTTAAATTTGGTGCAGATTTTATTAATTCGTTTGATCGGGTGCTAGTTCGCAGAGATGAATAATGAACCAAACTTCTACAGCATGGTGATATACCCCGTCAATGCTCTTTCAAAATATACGCCAGATATGGTGCTATGTTGAGCGGAACCAAAGATATACTTCACTGAGTGTAAGGTTAGCCGCTGATTCGTAGCCAACTTGACCAACTCTTCTGAATCCAGAATTGCAACAACAGTGACTAACATAAGTGCGTTCAATTACCACTCATGGAGGTATAATTTATCATTAAACAAGTGAGAGAAAGAACACTCCACTTGTGGGAAATTTGAATTTTTATTAATTCAATTCGCGCACAATTTTACCAAAATTTGCAAGTTTAGGTGTTTCGAATTAAAGATTGTCATTCAAAAGCTATTTATTTCCAAACTTATCCCAAGTAGATACTAGTAAGGGAAGGGTTTATGGTTCGGATGGACGCAACAAATCAGATATTGAACATGTGTGCGAGGTAGGAATATGAACAAAGTGCCGATTTCAGTAGTTTAATTTACATACCATCGTTCTGAATGGAGCCACTTATCTCAACAGAACCCAATCTACCCCAAACTTTGTCTGCACACTGACCACTTTGGGTGAACTATATTCCACCACTATTTGGATCTGGATATCTACTGAGAAGAAAATTCGGCTTGCGAAAGTTTTCGCGACCGTCACCAACCATCCACATTATACAAACTCGTCTACATTTCTAGAACGATTTTCGTTTGTCATTATCCGTGAGTGGTTCAAAATTATGCACATATGTAGTACTTTACGCAAATCACACAAAATCGGCAAATAATTTATCCTTTTCAAGAAGAGCTGATGCGTGAAAATGATTTCTAATCCTTATCTCAGTACAACTTTGTCTGACTAATGTGCCTCCTCAACTGCCTTGACAGGACTGAAGTAAAGCGCGTAAGAAAGAGTACGAAGGCCCTCACTGATGATGAATAACGAAATTGATATTAAATTAATTCGAAGAATTTCTGAGGTTAAAATGCATAAGAGATTGGACGCGACAAAACTTATGTTACAACCTGATACATATACCACATTTTTTGCAGATTTTATCCCGGGAGTCCTGATAGTCTCCCAGATCGACGAAAGTCTCGTAATGGGCTGCACGGGTCATGGTCCGTGAAATCACAATCTCAAAGTCGTGGGTTCGAGTCCCGGCTCGTGAAAAATGTTCTTTTGGAATTGATTTGCATAGTTGTAATCAAATATTGTGATATTCCTTGCCTTACCAAGTTAGCAAAAACATTTTTGCATGCACCGGGACTCCAACCCACGACTTTGAGATTGTGATTTCACGGACCGTGAACCGTGCAGCCCATTACGAGACTTTTGTCGATCTGAGAGACTATCAGGACTCCCGGAATAAAATCTGCAAAAAATGTGGTATATGTAGAATTTCAAGCTCTACAAACTGTGAAAGTTTGGAGAGGGGGGAAAATCGTGGAATCCGTGGTAAATTAAAAACATGTCTGAAATGCACCTGCTGCAACGGTCGCAAATATGAAAAATGAACAAAGTATATCAAAATTGTTCATTTGATCATAGAAACACTTGCGTAAACAAAAATCACCACTTTTGTTGCTGGAAACATCTATTTCCAACGCACTTCGTCTGAACTTTGCAGCAGCCTGCTGCAGCTGCAAGATCGAATTGGTCGGAAAGGAACTAGGATAGGCTTCTACAACCCACCCCCAATCTAAAAACCATTTTTATTTAAATATTATGTTTTTCATGTCAATTCGTTGTCCCGATTTTCTGGTGAGAGGCCTGATATGATTGTTTTCTTATCTTTAGGACCGAAATTTTGTCGGTCAAAAATGCGAGGGTCTCGAAGAAAAATGTCAACTTGAAATTTGAAGAAATTGATGAGTTTCAGTCATTTTGAATTATTTTACAATTATAAATATGAAAATCTACTCAAAAAGTTAGAACACTAAAAAGTTAGGAAAATAGTGCCTTCTCATCCTAAATTTTTCACTTTATTGCGCTTAGAAAACTCAAAATTTAATGTATTTAACTAAAGTTACTGACTGCCAAGTGATAGTAGATTAGTACTTAAATTAAATAAATGTTTTTTGGTACTTCCTGCTCAAGGCATTTCCCTAGAAATCCTTTCCAAATTTCGATAAAATGAGATGAGTGATCAGCGAAAAGCTTGCACATTTCCAATATAGTCCTATAAATTGATCCATTTCCATAGTAAATGATTAACATAAGTCAAATAAGTCTAAACATACATGTATATGTTCAGTTGAAGAAGGAATTCAAAATTGTAAATTTCCAAATTATATGAAAATCTGAATATTTCAGATCGAGGCAGTTTATGCTAACACAACTAATTTTCGAAAGAATTGATAAAGTTGATTTCGAAATTATGTGCTACTGTTATATTTTTCTCTCCTAACGGAAATGTCAGGCCTTTTATCTGGTCAAATATCTCATTTTATCGAAATTTGGAAAGGATTTCTAGGGAAATGCCTTAAGCAGGCGGAGCCTAACAACATTTATTTAATTTAAGTACTAATCTACTATCACTTGGCAGACAGTAACTTGAGTAAAATATATTAAATTTTGAGTTTTCTAAGCGCTATCAAGTGGAAAATTGAGGATGAGAAGGCACTATTTTCCTAACTTTTTAGTGTTCTAACTTTTTGAGTAGATTTTCATATTTATAATTGTAAAATAATTCAAAATGACTGAAACTCATCAATTTCTTAAAATTTCAAGTTGACATTTTTCATCGAGACCCTCGATTTCATATTTTGGACCGACAAAATTTCGGTCCTAAAGATAAGAAAAAATTCATATTTTGCAAATGCATTACCTACATTGAAACCTACTTTATGTTGTGCACAGTTATCATCATCTCATTTCTGAAATTACTGAGTTTCATATGCTCAAATTTCAACAAAATCGATGATGCGAAAATCGACTTTTCCAGAATAAATCAGTGTTATTTTCAGAACGTATTTACAAATTTATTTTTGCGGAGGTACCGATTCCAATAAATGAGCACGTTTAAAGTGGTTTCAGACAAAATAATCCGCAATTATCGATATTTCATTGAATTCCGATGTTTTCGGGACTCAATATGAGACAAACGGAAACGTCGGTTTCTTCTCCTTTTGAAACTTTTCGATGCAGAATTGAGCCGGCTACATTTTAGGTATGTTGAGATATGTCCCCCCTCCCGTATTGAAAATTTATTCAGGAAAAAGTGAAAAACTTGGACACGAAATCAAGTTTCCAACCGAAGCCAACTCGATCTGGGTAGTTCCTTTTTGGTTATGAGACATGCCTAACACAACGCAAAAGAGATTTTGAGGCTATCACATCGTGTTCGAAAAATATGAAATTTCGATTTTCCAACTTTGGGACCTTATAATTTCTCCCTGAAAAGCGGAATCGACAAATGGCTTATATGTTGTGCATCAAGGGGCCAAGGGGTATCCATGGTTAAGGCGTGGAGGCCCAGTTCTCATTCCGGGGTGCCGCATGTCCGGGGGGGTGGTCGACTCTTACCGATCCGGTCTCTTAATTTCCTAAAAATTAAGAGACCCTCCACGAGAGAACGTAACAACTGTGCAGAGGTCCACGGATGGTCAAAATGCAAATAATTTCCGTACTTTTTTTCTGAAGTGTAGGCCCCGAGTGGTGATTGACGGCCGCAATAACTAAGGCTGGGGGTCGATTTTGAAAAAGTTTCAGATACCTCCCATTTTTGGGGTCGAAAAAGTCGATATCTCAGAATGACATGGAATGAATATCTCCTAACGTATTTTCACTCGTAGAAACCGAATTTGAGCATCCCAGTGCGAGAAATTGTCTTTGGAAAAACTTATCCTCGAAAAACCACTTTTTCGACTAAATTCTTCCCATTTTCAATGATTTCGATTTTTTTGCGCAGATTCTAAAAATACGATTTTTGGAATCTACGCAAAAAAGTATACATCATATTAAAAAATCAGAATTTTAAAAATTGAGACTTTTTAGATATTTTGATCCAAAGGCCGATTTTTAGCGCAAATTGGCAAATATGTCCCATAGCCGACCGCTAAACTCTCAACGCTAATGCCTGTATTGGAACGAAAATGCTTCAGTGTGACTAAATTAGGTATTATCTTTATAAATGGAGGTTGAAATCGATGAAAATCACAAAAATTGAAAATCTCATTTTTTCGACCCCATCAAAGAGGCCAAAATAGTCAGTATCTCAAAATCTTATGAAGAATATGTTTTCTAACGTATTTTCACTCGTAGAGATCGAATTTCCATAAGAGAGCACTCGAAAAAATGTTTTAACGTTGTTATGATTTTCAGAACTTTTGGTACATTTTCAAAATTCAAATTTTGGACTTTTTCGAATTTCGATTTCTATTAGTGTCATCATCATTTTAAATGATGAAAATGATTGTACAAGTCACATGCAAGCATTTTCGTTCCATAAGATGCATTATTGTTGAAAATTTCACCCTGGGCTCAAGGTCATATTTGACAATTTGCGCTAAAAATCGACCTTGGATCAAAATATCTAAAAAGTCTCAATTTTTAAAATTCTGATTTTTAATATGATGTATACTTTTGTGCGTAGATTCCAAAAATCGTATTTTAAATCTGCGCAAAAAATTCGAAATCATTGAAAATGGGAAGAATTTAGTCGAAAAAGTGGTTTTTCGAGGATAAGTTTTTCCAAACACAATTTCTCGCACTGGGATGCTCAAATTTGGTTTCTACGAGTAAAAATACGTCAGGAAATATATATGCCATGTCATTCTGAGATATCGACTTTTTCGACCCCAAAAATGGGAGGTACCTGAAACTTTTCCAAAATCGACCACTAGCCTTAGTTATTGCGGCCGTCAATCAGCACTCGAGGCCTACATTCCAGGAAAAAGTTTGGGAATTATCGAATTTTTGGCCATCCGTGGACCTGTTACGTTCTCTGGTGGAGAGTCTCTTAAGCGTACAATTTGCAAAAGTTATGAATAATTGCAGCCCGTCGCGTGCTCGCGCACCACATGGCTGGGACACCTCAAGGTGTGATTGAAGTTCAACATTTTGTTTGATTAGAGAATGTAATTGCTTGAAGATCCGGACGCAAACAACATGGTTTTAGCAGTTTTCTGAAATCTTGTCAACTTACGGCGAAGCAAATGTATGCCATTCGCATACTTGCAAGTTCCATGGAGGCTTTGTACCTTATATTGGTATAACTGTTTTTAGGAATATGTGAAAATTATTTATTTACTAAATAAATTTAAAACATTTTCGAGTTGCAGATGACGAAGCGATTCGCGTCCGCCGTCTACCAGATGTTCACTGTGATGAACGACGGATGCTCTCGCGAACTCGACGCACGCGCTGTCCACTCAACCAGTGAGTGATCGTGACATTGTTGTTGTTGTTATTGTTTGTTTTTTGCTGTAGTCGTTGTTTTCGTATGAAAGTGGACAACTGTTCGATATGATAGGAGAAAACGAATGACTTGGAGACCGAAATTCGTGTCACCGTTTTCATTTCGCTCGCTTTTCCACCGATCGAGCGGCAAGACAATTCGCGAAATGAAATAATCGGTTGCCGGAAGTTCGATGCCTACGGAGAATCATTAACCCTGGAATACAGATTTTCTATCACTTTGTTGCCAAAAGGGCGGAACGAGTAAATCAAGTGCCCATATGTAAATTTCTCTCCATTTCAGTGAAGGATACGAAGGAGTGGTTGGCCAAGTGGGAGAAGAACCCGCAGCTGCAGCAGTTGATCAACCACGAGATTGTCAAACGACTCAAGGAGATCGAGGCGAGTCACTGTTTCTCTTTGTAATAAAAAAAAATGCAATTCCATCTTTTGTATATTTTTCAATGCGCAGAACATGCACAGGTGTCTTTTCTCGGTGTGTACGCATCTATAGCATATAACGGCATAGTTTGTCCCTCATGGTTTCTCTTTGGAATATGAACTATTCTCTCGCTCGCTCTTGACGGGCTCGAAAATTTGAATGATAATGATCTTGTCCTAGTGTAACAGATGTCATTTTGATGTACCGTTTGTTAGATGGATCAAAAAGCTCATAAAACGGACCAAAAGAAGCAGGAAGAGAATAATGAGAGTAGTGGATTGCAGTACTTCTTCTGCTACTACTGTATGGTGGTGCACTTCGACCTGGGACAGGCACTCGCCCACATCACCCACGCCAACCACAATCTCAATGTGAACGAGGTATACGGTAGTACCGCTGCATTAGTTCATCACCAACTGCCTTTATCTATATTTCGTTTTCCGTACTCTTTGGTAATCATAGAAGAAGAAAATTTGGAGTACTCGCGGAACTCAATTTATGCGACGGCGTTTTCATCGGTTTCACCTCATTTCTTCACTGGGTGGATTGCAGCTTCCGGACCAGGACTCCTTCTGCGACATCACCATGGCTGTCGCCACCTCGACCCTGCAGCTGATGACGAAGACGCCCGGCGAGTGAGCGAATCTTACAGTTATTTACTGTGAGAGTAGAATGTGTAGCAATGTGGTGTAATCATAAACTTCATGTATTATAATAGGTTGATTCATAATTTTCGATACAAGATATTTTTGCATTTTTCTCGAGAATTGTTCACCTCTTTTCGTTAATACTTTGGTATTATTTGAGGCACCATTGATGCACTACAATCTTAGTTTTATATTGAATCGATCTCAATTGGTTCAATAGAAAAATGCATTTAATAAAAAGTGGTATTTTTCAAGTATTTTTGATACAAAATTCAAGCGTCCATAAAAAAAAAACACTTTAAAGGAGATCGTTAGTCTCTCTCAGAAAAGCTATTGGGGAACATTACCGATTTCGCCCTCTAAACTTCGACAATCAGATTACTGTTTGTGACTGACTGTACAGTCATGCCCATAAGTGCGCTATGAAGAGCACGCATAGACTACTATCATACAAAAATGCAAGAGAGAATTGCTAAAAGCTGAAGCAAGTTATGGCTCAAAAACTTGAAAATGTCTCAAAAATTATGAATCAACCTAATACATTAATACTCGCGGAAAAATATGCAAATATTTTGCTGTGAATAAGTTTATCATGACACCGCGTTGCTACGCATTCTACTCTCCCAGTATTATGTTATGTTTTATGCTGAAAATGAATGGAGGTCTTCCCAAATGTGGGCACCGCTGCGGCTAGCAGCAAAGACCCTCCCGATTTTCGGATAGTATACGTCGTACTTGTTCCCGTGAACCCTGCCGATTTTGTGGCTAAACTAGGGGACACCCTCCGGATTATTAAAGTCAGCAGCAATCCCTGCCCACATATGGGTCTTCCATACTTAACTATTCGTTGAGACTTCACGACGCATACGTCGCCGAGTTCTCCCTGCCGCTGCTCAAGTGAGGCCTCTTCTGCATTTCTAAGATACAATTTTTTTAGAAAAGCTTAATGAGAATGTGTTGTATTCGTTTAGATTATATGAGAGCATTCGCGATAGAATAGACAATTTTGAGGCCTGCCGGGACGTAGGAATTAATATTTTTCCTTACTCACGAAAACATAGTATTTAGTACTTCTAATCAAGCTCTATCGAATAGCGTTGGCCGTTTTTCGATAAAAAAAAATTTTCAGCCGCGGCATGGGCCTAAAGTGGGCGGAGCCTCGATTTTTTCGAAAAACGCCCATATTTGACGGCGGTTTTCGACCTTTTCCAGTAAAGATAATAAAAAATGGTCAACAGACAAATGAAAGAGCTTAGTTCGGGGAACATTTTTCTTTCTTTCTGGTGGTCAAAAAGTCGAAAAATTTCTCAGGAAATCAACTTTTGCGAAAATTTCGACAAATCGCTTAAAACCAAAAACGTAATGGGTTTTCATGCTTAATCAATTTGTCCATATGGGTACTCTTTTGCGCCAAAAAATGAAGGTCATAAAGCTTTGCGCTGTAATTACGGTGTCGTTTAAGTAAAAACCGTCAATGGGGTCCTGTGTAGACATAATAGTTGCCATAAGTCAATATGGCTCATTTGCCTCCAAAATGAACAAAAACATTATAAGAACATGTTTCCGCATGAGAACTACATAAGTTTCCTGTCAATTCGGTCATAGACTCTATTTGAAGAAATTGCGGACTTTTACCTGGAATTGCACAAGGGAGTCGGAATCAGGCTACCATTCAAGGTCAAACACATGATCTAACATGTAATTGATGTAATTACAATTTCTACAACGTTTTGTAAAGAATGGGCAACTTAAAATGCAATTGCATCGCTCTGAGAGCCGAAAAAAGCTGTAATACGACAATATATGCAGAAATTATAAAATCGATACGTGAGTGGGATCAAGTTATAGAGAATTATGTGCTGAACATTTTATCTGTTGAAAGTAAGCTTCTATCTTTTAATTGAAGCGCGCTACAGAGCCTAAAAATTGGGAGAATACGAAGGTGGAGGAGCGCCAGGAAGCGCTAAATGTAGGGGAGGGAGAGGGAGCCCAGGCGGCGAGAGCGGCAGACGGTTAGAGCGCGCGCTGTCGTGGGATTCTAGCCTATTTCTGGCCAAATTCCAGGCTCTGTAGAGCGCTTCAATGAAAAGATAGAAGCACACTTTCAACAGATAAAATGTTCAGCACATAATTCTCTATAACATGATCCCACTCACGTATCGATTTTATAATTTCTGCATATATTGTCGTATTACAGCTTTTTTCGGATCTCAGAGAGATGCAATTGCATTTTAAGTGGCCCATTATTTACAAAACGTTGTAGGAATTGTAATTACATCAATTACATGTTAGTTCGTGTGTTTGACCTTGAATCGTAGCCTGATTCCTATTCCCTTGTTCAATTCCAGGCAAAAGTCCTCAATTTCTTCAAATCGAGTCTATGACCGAATGGACAAGAAACTTATGTAGTTCTTATGCGGAAACATGTTTTTATAATGTTTTTGTTCATTTTGGACGCAAATGAGCCATATTGACATATGGGAACTATTATGTCTACACAGGACCCCATTGACGGTTTTTACTTAAACGACACCGTAATTACAGCGCAAAGCTTTATGACCTTCATTTTTTTGGCGGAAAAGAGTACCCATATGTACAAATTCATTAAGCATGAAAACCCATTACGTTTTTGGTTTTAAGCGATTTGTCTAAATTTTCGCAAAAGTTGATTTCCAGAGAAATTTTTCGACTTTTTGACCACCAGAAAGAAAGAAAAATGTTCCCCGAACTAAGCTCTTTCATTTGTCTGTTGACCATTTTTTAATATCTTTACTGGAAAAGGTCGAAAACCGCCGTCAAATATGGGCGTTTTCGAAAAAATCTAGGCTCCGCCCACTTTAGGCCCATGCCGCGGCTGAAAAATTTTTTTTATCGAAAAACGGCCAACGCTATTCGATAGAGCTTGATTAGAAGTACTAAATACTATGTTTTCGTGAGTAAGGAAAAATATTAATTCCTACGTCTCGGTGGATGTCGAGTCTTTCCTGATTCCCCTCATATATTAAAGTGAATGTGGGAAGGATGTTGATGTTTGCACAGACTTCCTGAGTAGGGAAGGGAAGGGATATTTCCTTAGATAATATACTTCATCTGATCGGCAGGAGTGGTATGCGGGTGCCGTTGGCGAAGAGAGACTCACTGCCCTCGAAGGAATTCATCGACCACATGAAGGAGAAGTACGCAGCCATCAACGGAGACGTCGATCAAGGGAGAATCAGGGGTAGGTATTGGAGTTCTAGAAACGACACCTCAGCATCTCGAGTCGTTTGACACCAGAAATCAATTAATATGGCCACTTATATTTCTTAGTCAACTCATTCAGTGGTGATAAATATGGTGCTGATATCATGTGATTACTAATTTCAGATCCGGTGTACGTCGCTTCTGTTCTGCGAGGAATCATCAGCAGACACAAGGTAGCAATTTATTGAAAGTGTTCAAAGTATGTCCAAATGTGAATGTCCAGTTTGTGAAAGTATGGCCAGTTAAACCGTAGTAACTTCCAGAGTGAGGTCGGTCGGCAGCTGTTCGCCGATCTGGACAAGTACTTCAGGAATGGGAAGGTGAGGAGAGTTCGAGATTCGGAGAATTGCAAGGGTGTAGAACTCTAGAACTGTGAAACTCTTGAACGCCAATGGGAGAAATAGGGGCAATTTCATGAGATCGTACAACACAATCCACCTGGGATTCTCCACGTTTTCCATATAATTTGAAGTTCCTCAGACTCCTCACAACACTTACAGACATTCTACTGCGAGCTGTGCGGGTGGATGCTGACGAGTCGCGATCGCTACTATCGCCACCTCAAGAACAACGTCCACATCGGTATCGTGACGAACAGGGTGAGAGGAATTGAGACTTGATCTTTGGCTAGAAATATTTAAACTATTTTTTACTGAATATGCCTTAAAATGATAAATTCGTATATTTATTGATAGGGACGCAGGAATAAGATTTCGAAAATCTCTTCCATTTATCATTTTTTTCTGAATGACATTCGGTTTTGATTGGCGAGGGAATGTGCGATTCACCATTTAAAAATTAATTAATTATTGCAGAAGAACGAGATCGGGATGAATTTCGATCTCCTCACCTTCTCCATTAATATCCACGCCTCGGAGGAAAAATGAAGGGGAAGAGTGAGCACACCAGCATCCTAATATTGATGGGTCTATTGTTGCAAGTGTTGCTCATATGAAGTGCGTTTCTTGAATTCTTCGTGATGTTGTTGTTCATTTTTTGTTGCTAACACCCCGCACATTTTGTTATTCTTTATTTCACTCACCATTGCTAAAATCAGCACACTAAATATCTCATCGAACTCGTTCTCTATTGATAAACAAATCATGTTAATTGTCCGAGAATCAAATTAACCAAAGTTTGACAATCTTCGAATGTATCTGACTGATTGCTTCCTTTTGAATTTTATTGTAAATGCTTTTTTTCCTAATATCACATCATTTTACAGGGATAGCCAGAGGTGAGAGAGTGTTGGGAAATTTTTTTCCCGCGATTACATTTGCCTTCAATGGAAAATGTCTTTGGAAATGAATATCTGATGGAACCAATAATAAAACCAAAGAAAACGCGGCTTCGAAGACGTGTGCAGTGCACACTGTGCACGAATGTCTTCGAATTACAATAGAATCCAAAATTTCCTCATGTCTCTTTTCTTTATCTTTTCTCTCAGATTCACGATGTCTGATGATAGGAAGGTTCGAATTATTCTGGACGAGAAGAAGATCAGGGGGACGACGAAGTATCTAGTGGAATGGGAGTGAGTTGTTATCAATTTTATCCACTTTCAAGTTGTTCAGATTAATTCGTTTCTCAAAAGTGGTCGAATCCGATTCAACGATTTTTCAGGAATTCGTGGTCTGCAAATGTCAAGAAGCCCTATCTCATGGTATGCTTTTTCTCGGTCTCTCTCTTCGATTCCAAGTCGCACTATTCTTTTTTTTTTTTTGATTATTCAGTCGTTAATTCAGTCATTTTATGACGAGAAGAGTTTGTAAACTTTTTAAGCAATGACATAAAAAGGAAGTTATAAAGTTAATAATAGAATATATCTCAGTCGAAGCTGGCGATTCTGGGAGTCACTCGTGATTCCTACGAGGAACACCAGAAGGATATCACCAAGTGGAAGTTCATCATGGAGAATCTGTGAGGCTTCCTTAATATAGTTTTAGTGTTATAAACTCGAACAATTTCTTTGTTTTTTTTCATCGTGTGCTTTCAAGGCGCAATATTATTGCTCAGGATCAATAAAATATTTATATTTTCAGCAATTCGAACAAAGATAACAAGAGAGAGACATGGACGTATCATGAGGTACGCTTCCGTTTTTCTTCGGGTTTATTTTTGAATCTTACAAAGGTCTAATGACCAGCTCATGCAATAATTGGAGAACTCCTAGTGGATACCTTTCAGAAAATCCTTCTTGCATGCTTCAGAGCTGGTATATTTCGAATTTAATCTGGTTAGTTACGTGTTTTTTTCAGTTGCGTGACAAGGCGCCCGAGCTCCTCCTCAACTTCTACGAGGATCAACTTCAGAGGGAGAAGTGATCGGCTAATCGACCTCGTCGATTTCAAGCTCTACCCCTCCCAGATCGTACCCCAAGTTTCTCTCCCCCCCCCCCCCCTAACAACCATCACTTTCTAATTTGCTAACTTCACCTGAAAATGTAGCATAAAAACATTTTCCCTTCTTTTTACACCCTTTCGCTCATTCGATGTTACTCGTTCAATTGCTGATTTGCGATAAACCTGTTGTTTTCGGAAATATCTGATTGTAAGGTCACAAAAAGAAGAGATGAATTTCCTTCCATTTCCACTCAATTCCTTCCATCCCATGCATTGCACACTCATTCAATACCCTCGAGCCATCTTTATCTCATTATTACATATCTCACAGACACTATCGCTCGGGTGAGGGCACAGACTAGTAGGCGAGTAGGTCAGTACGGTATCACTCGGTTACGGTAGAGGTCAGTGGAGGGGTACGGTCATGGTTGCTCAGAGGAGACGGAGGCTTCACTTTCTAGGCTCGGCAGGCGCCTCCACGGCGTAGGGCTCGTAGGATCCCATCACGAAGAAGGTCAGCGCCTGCAGAGAATACGGTAATTATCGATTGATATTTGATCGAAATTGATTTGTAAGCTGCCGTACCTTGACGTAGAAGTAGGCGACGATGTAGCCGAGCATGTAGAGGTGGGTAGACTCCTGGAATGACGCCAGTTATCGATTGAGACTTAAGGTAGGGTTAAGGGTTACGGTAGTCGATCTTCTTACCGAGTCGCTCTTGACGAACTTGAAGAGGGTCATGAGCGTCAGGCAGGCGGCGCCGGCATACAGCAGCGACAGAAGCACGTACGAGACCGAGAGCGCGCCTGAAGGGTTTTATGGTTCCATGTTACGGTATCGGGTTACGGTAGCATGGTACCGTAACCATGGTACGTACCAGTGAGGAGTCCGGCAATGAGGGTCAGTCCGAGGGCGCCACCGACCGATGCACCGAGAAGATTGGGACGGGCGGATCCAAGGGCGGGAGCACCGTACGCGAACACCAGAGAGACGACCAGAGGGGTAAGGAAGGTCAGGGGCTCGGAACTGTAGTGGGTACAGAGTTGGGTATGGTACCAGGACCCACACGAGGTGCCACGGGGTACCAGCAAACTCACTAGAAATAAGTAGAGTTGAAGCCAGCTCCGAGGAGAACTCCACTTCCGAGCGCGTACGCGAGCAGGAACATCCTCAGCTCGGCGTCCGATCCAGCAACGGCCTGGAATACGGTAGGTTAGGGCACTGTAGCAGGGGCGGGACAAGGTACTATGGTAACCAAGTACCGTACCTGCTTAGCCTTGATCGTGTAGTACGCGTAGAGGGGCAGGGCGACAAGCGCCGCAAGTGCGGTGAAGAATCCTGAAGCGAAGCGGGGTTCGGTAAGGTGTACGGTACCAGGAGCGGTACCAGAGTACCAGGGAACCAGGAACCAACCTCCGAAAAAGAGATGAACGAGGCCACCGAGGATGTTGGCGCCCACGAAGAAACCAATCGAGGCAGCCAGCGTCAGCACCGTAGTCCAAAGGAACGTAGGCAGCACCTGCAATACAGTACCATGGGTTAAGGTAGGGTACTAGGGATACGGTACCAGTGGTACCATGATCCAGACTACCGCTCACCGCCGATGGGGGTGTCTGTACGTCACTCTTGTCCTGTACAACATCTTGAATCGTCGACTTGAGCGACTCCGCCTGCGATGAAGTCGAGGCAATCTGCTGCTGCACCAGCTGCAAGGAACAGGTTGGGTTACGGTAGGTAAGAAGAGTTCGGAGGGGCAGATCCGTGACTACAGTACCACAACAATACCGGGGAACCAGGGCTACCGTACTTCCTGGACTTCCTGGAGGAGCGCAGCCTGAGTCCCTCGGCGTAGGCGGTGAACTCGCCCTTGTACTGATTGCCGAGAGCCACGGGGTCAGCAGCGCGAACCTGGAATACGGGAGGGTACGGTAGGTCTGGAAAGTTCGGTGGGGCAGATTCGTGACCCCCATCAACTACGGTATAGGAGGAGCGCGTACCGACGAGCGGGCGGTGTCGACGTTGGCGGTGGGAATCGGAGCAGCTGCGTCAGCCATTTCTGGAAAAGGGGCGGAGCTTAGGATTGAAAAGGGGGCGGGGCCAGGATTACCTGCGAAGCAAAGGAGAGGAGAAGAAGAGGTGAGGTAAAAAAAGTGGGAATGAAGGAGGAGGACGAGGACGAGCTCTTTTATAGGCAGAAGAGTGCAGGCAAATGAGATTGGATTGAGAGAGCGAAAGACGAGAGAGTGCAGTGATTGAGAGAGAGCAGAGAGAGAAAGAGGGAGATTATCGATTGGAGGGAAATGATTAGATGAATGGTGAATGAAAATAGAGGGGAAAGGAGAGCAGACCAGTCACCAACAAAAAAAAGAAGTTGAGATAACGAGCAGAAACGTAGCGTCTCGATGTAAAGGAGACTCATGTAAATCGTATCGCACGCAAATCGAGAGATGCGCTGATGTTGTTATTCACTCGATTGAGAGCCTATTCAAATTGAAGCAAATATAGTCAGAGAGATTGGCTAGGCGGCTTTTTGTTGGTGCAATCGTTTCGAGATATTATATAAACGCGCGAACTAGCTTGCTGTAGAACTGACTTCGTAGTGGAACAAGAACGCGACGTTGGCCATTCATCTCTGAAAGCAAACCTGATGATATTCTTCAAGATCCATTCCAACTCTCATTATCGAGCACCTTCGACTCGATGAACCTCCGCTGTACCCTCCTCCTTATCTGACCTCCTATCAAAGAGTGAAACCAGCAATCGCCTTCAACGCACGTGTTCCTTTACAACTGATTGTCAGCACAGTCGCCATTTCAATTCATGCCCTCCTCAATACGTATCGTTCTCATATTCGGAATGCTCTTTGATCTCTGAAAAGATCGGATCACGCCCCAAAAGATCAATTCGTAAGAAAAATTGGCAGCACTTTGCCTTTCCTGTTATCCACAAACTGCACCCGATGTTAAGGAGCTGTGCCTGTCAGATGAAAAAGAGTTATTCGGCAACAAGCGAACCAGCCAAAGCGGTTACGCTATCGCTTCTGCACAAAGCTGATGGGAGCAGCTAACTAGGGCTCGTGCTCTCTGCACGCGCGGGGACAGAAAAGGCACCTTATCCGCTGATTCTAGAGAGCGCGCACTCTTTATCCAGAGTGGTGCTTCTCCAATGTCTATGATATGTTTTTATGGTTGTTCCATATGATAACTTGCCGAAAAAAGCTGCATCTGCTGCAGTCCAAAGATCACAAGAATCTTTATACGAGATCTTTAACACAGGTATCATGAGTCAGTGAAGGAAGCCGCGAACAATTTTTTCAAACCCATTCAAAATCGACCATACTATGGTGGGATGATATACTAGTGAGAAGATTTCGAACGAGTAGGGCCATTTGGCCCAGAGCCGGCTTTTAGGAAATTTCCGGTTTTAGAGCCGGATGTGCTGTATTTCAGCTCCCAGATGAGCTACAGAGATGGCGTTGAGCTTAAAATGTGCGGAAAATTATTTCCTGAAACTTTTATGTTGAAAGGAAAGCTTGAAACGCAGCCGTTAAGAATGTAAATCTGAAAAAGTGGAATCGGAACATGAAAATAAATATTTTCACCATGACAGAAGTCGAGTCCATGGAATTTTATTGCATATTATTGAAGTTAATGAGTCCTCATGCACAATAATAATATAAAAATGGAAATCGATTGAGGCATGTTTTTTGATATTTCACATTCAATGTTGATCAGTGGCTATTTCGCCAATGAAATTGCTCGTTTTCTTTTCCCGCTTATTCAATGCACATCAGTGCAACAAAAACGAGAGTTGCTTGGCCACATAAGTTATATTGTGCTCCAAGATCGAAGTTTTATTGATATCTAAAAAATCGTATTTCAGAACCTCCAAAAATCCGAAGTTTAGGTATCAATAATTCAAGATTCTCTAAAGAGTAGATGCTGATTCAATATACAAGTTGTAATAGGTATCACCATAAGTAAAAAAATTTACAAAAAGGCCGCGTAAATCATACATAAGGTATAGATACTGTTGTCAGAAAATGGAAAAATCGGAGATGGCTTATGTGAAAATAATTATTTTTGAGCTTAGTTTTGTTACAATTGATAATCTTTGCAAGTCAATAATTATATGTAAGGGAGTGTAATCGCATAGCATCGAAGTACAGACAGTTTACATGATTACACAACTTTCAAAATATTCACTGTTGAAATTTGTGGATTTTTTTAGAATTGATAAAATTCACGCGTTCCGCAATGCTTTCTGAATTATCTCGTTCAGATTTAATTATTGACCTACAAAGATTATCAATTGTAACAAAACTAAGCTCAAAAATAATTATTTTCACGTAAGTCGTATCCGATTTTTCCATTTTCTGACAACAATATCTATACCTTATGTATGATTTACGCGGCCTTTTTGTAAAAAAATTTACTTATGGTGATACCTATTACAACATGTATATTGAATCTACTCTTTTGAGAACAAGTTCTTCCAGCTCCATTTGTGCTTTGTCACTCATGATTCTTATTTGCTTCAGGCAGAGTGCACAGTCCGCAGCATCTCATTTTCCAGCGTTCTGCAATTATTATATGAACTGGATGTGCAACCAGGCGGAAAAATGAAAAGTTATCTTACAAATAAATGTTGTTGTGTATTTGTATTGAGGTAGTGTCGAACAGCTTGTGTAGAATTATTGGTAATGAGTTTGCGTAGAAAACTGCAAATAAGAACTCTTTGCATAAAGTTTACGAGAAATTTAAATACGAAATCAAAAAGATGTGGAATGGTCTTGGAAAGGCTACTTGGGAAATAGTATAATAATAAAGAGAATCTGGCGAATGGGTGAATCAGGGAGGAAGAGGACGAGAAAGAGAGTCAGGTGTGAAATCGATAAGCTTCTGGCTCTCTCCATACCTTGTCCCATCTCCCTTCTCTATCATCTTCTGCCCCTCACTTCGCCTTTCCTGTGTCTCTTAGAGGATCGATACGTAAATGAGAGGATAGAATGTAGAGGAAGAAGAAGTCTCCGCATGGATTCACACAAATTAGATCACATTCAATCAATTATAGAAGCTTTTGGGACTTTTCTCGCTAATCTCGACCATCGTCAATATTGTTTTCTGATTTACGTATAAATCATTTAAATGAATCCGATGAATCTCCACGTAGTGTAGGCAAGAATATACAGGACAGGAAATGAGATTCGGATGTAGATGAAAAAGGGACGAAGAATAAGAGGTGAGAAGACTGGAGGAGCCTGTATATATCGATTATACCAGAAGTCGATTCGAACCCCCCGATAAAAACTCAATCGGGGAAGAAGAACTGTGATAAATGGCGTGAAGCTACCGTGAAATAGTCTTATGTCCATGTAAACAAACACGAGGGAGCTTATCGTAATACTTTATCTTATATTTTACAAGTACAAGCTAAATTTGTGAGTGCAGACTCCTTATCAAATATCCTTGTGCCTTTCCAGCTCGTTCAAAGCTACGTCACACTCGATGTTTAATTGATCCGGCAGCGCGCATATTCCGCAGCATTTCCATTGTCCAAAGTCCTGCAATTATGAACTGGATGTGCAATCAGACGGAAAGTTATCTAATCTTAACTTACATTTCGGTTGATATTGTTTCTCTGTGTTGAAATCTTCTCGAAAACGGCGATTTGTGCAGAATTATCGCTCATGAGTTTGTGTAAAAAACTACAAATAAGAATTCTTTGAATGAACAGTTTATGGAATATTGAATCCGAAAGTAAATAGATGCGCAATGAGCTTGGAAAAGCTGCATGAACTATTCAAATAAAGAGAGTCTCGCGAAGGTTTAAAGAGGATGGAAGAGTGCGAGAACGAGAGGAAGAGTCAGGTGTACGATGAGCTTCTGCCTCTCCATCTGTCTCTATCCCCCAACCTTTCTCAATTATCTCTTACCCTCTACTTTCGCCTTTCCTGCGGCTCATTAGTGGCTCGAACCTCAAGTGATAGGAGAAGATGATAGGAGGTGATGAGGGAATAGAGTATATTAATGTATAATCTTTATCACAATTCACAATACACAAATGAGTTATTCATTGCATACAATATTCATCCCAGGATTCTCCTTTCACTGGCGTCCGTGGAATCCTCCGCGTCCTCTCTCCGGGCCTCCGAAGCCTCCCGGGCCTCCCATCGAACCTCCGGGGAATCCACCTGCACATTTCCGTTAGATCTACGGTCAAAGCACGCGAATCCTCGTTGATCTAAATCGGGTTACACAACGGTACCTTCATTTTATACTCCTCTCAAGTTCTATGAGAAAACGTAGCAACCACACGGATGGCTTGTTTGCAACCCCCCTCAATATTTTGCTGGTGAAGTTCCCATACCGAGTGCTGATATTTGGCCCAATATGAGTGCCTATGGTGCAGTTTCCGAAAAATGCCAGACCAGGCCCTAAAAAAATCGAAATTTTCAAATTTGATAAAAGTAAGATATTATAGGTTTTTCTGGAGTATTTTTTGATGAAAACAAAGAAAAACATAGCTTGGAAGAGAAATAACATCGATAAAGAGTTGAAAACGTCGATTTTCGATGTTTTTTTAAAGCCGTGAAAAAAATTTCCCCGCGTATCCCTGAGATTTTCACATTTTCGAATTACACGTGCAAAACTACATAACATACTCGATTTCAGCGAATTTTACCGATGTGCGACAATTTTACCGCGTCAATGGTTTGGCAAAGTGCGAAGTGTTTACTACTGATTTCATTTTACCCGAGGGTTCGAATCCCGTCTAATGCACGAATGTTTTGCCATATTAAATTGTATTCTCCGAAGTGCTCAAGTTTTCTATGTGGTGCGGAATGGTACGTAAATTTAAGTAATAGTAAGAGGAAAATTTGCTTTGGATTATGCAGTGGGCAAATTCTTTTTGCTTGGTTCTCATATTTCTCGCAATGTATTCCTTCTAAGGCTCCTTTTCTATTTCAATCATCCCTCTCTTCTTTATTACACCCCCGCTCCCTTCTCCCGACCGGGCATATCTCAATATCCCATCTGCCAGCTGACCTCCCCTCTCAGTAGAGGGAGGGGGAGTAAACGAGGTCACCAACCCTGCCCATCTGTTTGTGGATCAGTGTGTTCCCAATAACACTTTTCGTTCTCTTCTTTTCTCTCGTTGTTTTTATTTGTTCTTCCCGAGATCGAGGTTCTCATGTCCATGTATTGGTTAAGACTGCCGAAAAGGCTATGGAATCATTTTACTCCTACACTGTTTTTTTCAGAAACCACAATGGGTAATGGTCAGAGCCGCAACAATTCGATTGAGCTCCGGAATAGCTCCAAACGCCTTACCATCCAAGAGGAAATGCAAGTTATTGAGTATCTTGGCACTTTACCCAAATTCAAAAGGAACGAGCGAGACTTTGCATCTTTCGCGAACGAATTTATTGGAGAACTGCGCCTTACGAAGATTGATCTCGAAGTGAAATCGACGAAATTTGTGTTCGGAAAACTATTCGAGAATGATGAGCGCACTCTATATGATAGTATTCCGGAAGACCTCAAGACGAACGACGATTGGGAAGCATACTTGAATGCTCTCATGCATATATTCCACACTTCACAAGACATCCGATTCGCGCAGCAAGAACTCATGGGTCTAAAGCAGCGATGTGATGAGTCTGTCCTCTCTTTCCGCTCCCGAATTGAGAAAACTGCTCGCTTTGCCTTCCCATTCAATCCTGAGCATCGAGTTACCCCCACACTGGAAGTATTCATTAGTGGATTGAAAGATACTATTCGGTGGAAGATTTACGACGATGAAGAACCGAGAAATCTCTCCAAGGCTTACGTGCTAGCTCGGAGATTCGAGAATATTGAGAAGACAGATGCCATGCGTGAGTCCGAAACCGAAATGGACGAAGCAGTACTTCAGATCAATGCGATTGGTGGGTGTTTAAAATTGTACATACAAATATTCTAAATTTGTACTTAGTCAAAACAAATCAAATACATATACGCCAGATATTTAGAATTAATGAAAATGTTCAGATGCTTCGGAGAGTCGATGCTATTTCAAGACGGTGCAGAAGCAACAAGTGGAGACGTTAGATCGAGAAGCTCATTCAATTGTTTCCACAAACTGCGATGGAGGATATACGAGGTTAGAAACGGGTTTATTTTTGTGTATATCATCTCCATTCAGCATGGTGGATTTGGAGAAAAAGCGAACGAAAGAGCACGGCACAGTGAATGAGCTAGAGTTGATTCTTGGCCGAGGCGCCGGTCTTTTTGTTGATGCGACTCCTCAATATGTTAGAGCGAATTTAATGGGTCAATTCGTGTGTGATGCACATATGAATGAGCTCCTACGGGGATGGAACTCCAGACAATTTATTCAACATATTCGGAGGAGATCTGTGAAAGGAGAGACTTTTAAACTATGTGGAATCACGACTCATGATCGAGTTCTCTCTAAATTGACCCACCATCTGACAAAGGAGCAGGCCCAGAAGTATCTTCATCACTATAATCGTCTCTATCACATCGGAATCCGTAAGTTGATGTGGTGATAGGATGGGCAACACTAAGTTATTTAGCTATCTGCCCAAGCTGTGCTGCACACATTGACAAATTAGCAGCAGTGTTTACTGATACTGGTCACAATGATTCTATTCAAACCGATGAACCCATGGATGATGGGTTTGATGGTACCAATGAGGAAATGGTGGAAGCGAGAATTTCGGAATTACAAGCCGCTTTCGCTCATTTCGCTGATAAAGCGCAAGTGAAAGGCATCGCTGCAGCCCCTGACTTTGGAGGAATGCAACCAGATACGAAGAGGCGAAGGGTTTATGCGATGAAGAAGCTGGTGAAAGTGATGGTTTCGTTAATTGCTCCAAACGATGAAGATGAATTGATGCGCTTGTATATCGAATCACTCGTCCCGAATTCTTGGATGACAAATACGTCTTCGAAGCTTGCTAAGGTAATTTCGAGAATAGTTTGAGCGTGGGAATATTTTGGACAACAATAGGTATTCGAAGTGATCGCTGAACAATATGAGAAGACTGAAGATCGGAGAAGCAAGGAGATTATCCTCTCTTCTATTGTTAATGTGATCGGACTGAGGGATCTGCAGAATTATATTCCCGGCTTCTCCAGCCGAAAATATCATAATGCAAAACTCAGAGCCCGTTCATCTGTCCCCATTGTAGAACCTGTCATTAGGAGGTGCAGATATGAGCCCATTCGAATCCATTATTTTGTGGCATTCATAACTAGGTATATTTATTTCTCAAAATATCCATGAATGTCCTAAATCAGCGCAATCGTATCAACTGGACTGCCCTATGGAGAGAGAGATGTGACCACTTCCGATGGATCGAAACTCTCAATTCCCAATACTATCCGACTTCATAGCAACGCAGAGATCATTAGAATGTATAAGAAGCATATGGAGGATATCGGAAAGAAGCATCTCATCATTAGTGATTCCGTTGCCTACGGGATTCTGAAGAAGTGCTCTGCGACAAGAAGACACGCACTTTTATGCGTAGATTATTTTTTGGCGGATGGAGCGGATGCCTTCGAAGACATCGACGACATTCTGGACACGTTACAAGGATGCGCACTTCTCGAGGCAGATATGGCAAAGTTGTGGAAATATAATGTTGCCCAATCGAGACTTTATCTGAAGACGGATTTCAGACTCCATTTGAAGATGGAATCGAAGGTTGGAAAGATTAATTCCTATCACAAAAAAAATTCAAAGGTCATCGACCACTGCTACGCCCACTCGTTGTCAGATGCTTCCGATTCTAATTTCAAATGCCAAGGGAAGGACCATTCGCATACTCTCCGATGCCCTCGATGTGTCACCATGAACTCTTGCTTCAAGTGAGCACAACCTGTATTTTCATCAAAATTCGCGGTTCGTTCAGCGAAATTACGTCACTAGTGAATAGCCTAAATAAGGATATGGAGAAGTCTCACCCGTACAAGAAGACTGTTTCCGAAATGGTTGTTCGAATGAAGCATAATATCGAAGCAATTACGGAGATGAAAAAGGTGATAGATATTTTCACTCGATATCAGGAAAATGGCCATTTTGCAGCACCTCGTTCGTGCAGGATACACTGATCTCGAGAGGACACGAATCATCGCTAATCTCAATGATGGCGAAGCGTTCGTGACCATGGACTTTTGTCAAAAATTTTTGGCTATGTACAAATGGGAGAGCCAGAGAAAATATTTATTTTACAAATTCAGGAGCGTATCACTCTCTGGGCACAATCGCATCCATCCCTCACTTGGCCGAGAAGAACAAAGTCAAAGTGCTCAGTCTCTCGTTTAGCGAGGCTCAGAACGGGAAGTCGTCTTGTGATCGAGTCGCCGCACAAGTAATAATTATTCTCATGATTTATATATTTTATAAATGAAAGAAAAACTCTCTAATGACATAAGAGATGATATCATCTATGAGAGATTTTTTTGAAATTTAATTTTTTTTCTAAAGCAACTCGACTCTTTTGTTCAAAAATTAGTTTCAAGAGAATTAAAATCAAAATTAGATATACATTCCAGGTCAAACGAAAACTTCGGGATTACGTCGCTCGTGGAAACAACATCAAGCGTGAGCAGGATCTATTCAATGGAATTCATGCATCGGGGCTGCGCGGGGTCTCGGTTTATCTGGCGAAAGTGACGAGAGAGAAGACTGAGGAGAAGGAGAAGGCGCTCGCGAAGAAGCTGCAACCGAATATTGCTGGAATATCATCGTATGGACACTTCGAATTCGATGGGAAGACAGTCAGAACGTGGAAATTGCACGGAATCGGAGAGGGACGAGTATACAAGGGTCTCGAAGGATACAAGCGTGAAATCGAGATTATCCTAGAAGGAGGCTTTGTCCTCAGCAAGGATAACGCAACCGCGGATGAAGCATCTCTCAAGAAGGGGGAGGAACCACGATTGTGCTGGACGGCCTACCTAACGAAGAAGGGAAAGGCAGATGAAGAACCAGATGACACGGATGAGATTTGCTCGAGAGGAGAGGAGATTGATGGAGGCACCACAGATCGTGGATTGTTCACGTGCAACGAGTGTGGAGCGACCTTTCTGAAATATGGGAATCTCCTTCGCCATCTGGACATTGGACGCCATCGAATCAGACCGGAGAAGGTCAACCTCTATGACTTGGCACTTCAATTGTTCAAGAAGAATCTCGACGATGTCCAGGCGCACAACAACATTCTGGCGGAAGTTTCAGAGGCAGTGATCGATATGACAACTGGAGAGAATCACGATTCAGATGAAGGATGGGCATTGAAGGGAAAGAGGAAGTATGTCGTTTACTCGAAGAAAGCAAAGAAGTTCGCAGAGAAGCTGTTCAATCTTGGAGATAGAATGAGAGGAAGATGGATCCAGCTGAAGTGGAAAGACTCATGAAGGAAGACGATAACATCAAGCCATATGAGAGAATGAATGCACAGCAGATTCGATCGTACTTCACTACATTGTGCAAGAAGAAGAAGGAAAAGAAGTCCAAGACTGTTCGCCCGAAGAAAGCAGTTATCAATGAATATGCTGATGATGATAGTGAGAACGATTGGTCGGATGTGTCGGATGAGGATGAGGAGAACATTGATGATTTTGGAAGGGAGCAAGACGATGTTATTCACGATATCATACTGGAGGAATACCGAGACCTGTTTGATAATACTGTATATGTCGACAACGATGTCTAATTCACAGAAATTGTAATAAATTTGACATTTCTCATACATTCAATGGACCACATAGAGAGTTGAAAATTGGCAAAACATTCATGCATTAGAGGGGACTCGAACCCTCGGGTAAAATGAAATCAGTAGTAAACACTTCGCACTTTGCCAAACCATTGAGGCGGTCGTACGCTCAAAACCCGCTGAGCGTGCCTTAGTCAAAGCACTATAAAATTGTCGCACATTGGTAAAATTCGCTGAAAATCGAGTAAGTTATGTGGTTTTGCACGGGGAATTCGAAAATGTGAAAATCTCAGGGATACGCGGGGAAATTTGTTTCACGGCTTTCAAAAAAAATCGAAAATCGACGTTTTGGACTCTTTACCGATGTCACTTCTCTTCGAAACTATGTTTTTCGTCGTTTTCATCAAAAAATACTCCAGAAAAACCTATAATATCTTACTTTTATCAAATTTGAAAATTTCGATTTTTTTTGGGCCTTTGTCTGGCATTTTATGGAAACCTGCACCATAGGCACTCATATTGGGCCAAATATCAGCACTCGGTGTGGGAACTTCACCAGCAAAATATTGAGGGGGGTTGCAAAAAAGTCATCCGTTAACCCTTCCCGAAAGCTACGTTTTCTCGTGGAACGTCTCTCAAATCAGAAAACAATAATACTGGGTGACTTTCATTCTGCTAACAAATAACTAAGAGGAGTCTCACTTCCTCTGGGTGGCATGGGTGGTCGTCCGGCGGCGATGACGAGATTTCTCAGTTCTGGACTCATCGCATCAATGGCGGCCTCGATTTGCTCGCGAGTCTGCACCATTGTGAGATCCTGTGCGTCCTCGAGAGAAGTCAGCTGGAATGAAGGAGGGGCTAGATGAACAGACCACTTGACTAACGAAATGAATTTCGAAATTGCCTTGTCTGTGAATAACTCTCAAAGGGAACATTGGGAAACGTTGGCATTTCCTGAGGTATTCTGATCTAAATAGGCCAAAAGTTGTTTATCTTGCCTTGTTAACAGCCTCCTGCAGCTGCCCGATGGCAGTGGTGAGATTGGCACGACGCTCCGTCTGCTCAGCCTTCATTGCGGTCTCGAACTCGGCCACTTCCTCCTGAGATTTTGATTTTGATGGTCTTAGGCCTTGGATCAATCAATCAGGGTAGGACAATACTCCGATAGCTAATAGGAAAATATTCCAAGTGTACCAAGTGTACCCACAGAGACTCCATATGTGGACGCCCACGACTCGACTGCAGTCTTGAGCTGTGCCTTCGTCTGGTTCTGGTCCTGAATTCAACGCATTTTATCCCTCCATTCTGCGTCCCTAGTATCTAACCGGAAAAAAGTGTGCGATGGGATGATTATCACACTTTAGACACTTCTTACTAACACTGAACAAGTAAGATAGTTGAATGTTCACAGTGAACATCAACTGCTGCATCACCCACTCTGAACAGCTGGAAGAAGGCTTCTCTGCCGTCCTTGGTGACGTTTGCGAGGAAGGGAGGACCGAAGGGGCGTCCTAGAATACAATCCTAGCTACAGTACTCCTCTTCATAGATCGATACCTCCATGTCCTCCTGGTCCTCCACGGAATCCTCCCATTCCTCCATCGAATCCGCCCTTGTGAGCAGCAACCACGCAGAGGGAAGAAAGAACGACAGTAAGACAGTGCATTCTGAAGGATGAAGTGATTAAAAGGTGAGAGGGATGGAGAGGAGAAGGAGAAGGGTGAAATGATGGTGTCTAGCCGGGACACGATAGATTATATAGGCCATCAGATGTGATCCCGATCTTCTCTCACCCTTCCACTGTCTCTTCCAACCACGTTTCTCTTTCTCCCTCTCTCTGTGTTAGCTGACTCAGCTACTTTGCCTGCTCCGACGCGTACCATTTTGCATGATCCCGATCTTTAAATGCTTGTTCAGGGCAAGTCTTGGGTTCTACGGAATCCGCAAGTCATTCTAGGAAGATGTCTTAGTGTAAGACCTTGCGAATAGTTCCGAATATCCTGTCCCCAGTCTTTTTTTGAAAACTACTTTACTTGTTCGTTGACTGAACATTAGTGGGCTGGCAGGAGATGAATATGCGGGGATCAGAGGCGGATTACAGACTGATCTCTCTCTCCAATCCACTACCGGTGTTCGCATCAACAGAGTAATGCGAATTCCTCTTCCAACCAAGCCGTTAGCTCGCCATATTCTTGCACAAACCGCTGCAGTTTCTCGTGGGTCTTTGTGATCACGAGCGGTAAACACAAATGTGAAAATCTGACGTTGGTTGACACAGCCAGCTCCCATTGTTGAACGGTTATTATCGGCGGATGAGTCAGACAAACACTCTCGTGTTCGTAATAGCCCCCACCTCGCTCATGGATTAAAAGTGCCATTTTACGATCGGTTTGGGTGAGTTAATTGCATTTCCCCCATACAGAGCGAGGGCGGAAAAGAGGAGGACAATATTTTGAATAAGCGTATTGAATCTGAATGAGGTGAGCAATCGATGACCAGCATGAGTGAGACTCGCACCCACGGGACATTTTAGTCTCATTGACACAGAAAAAGTGCAGTGCAAAAGTATTTTCACACGCTTAAAATAAATATATTTACACTTTCGCATCCACAATCTATCCCAATATATTGGGATAGATTGTGGATGCGAAAGTGTATAGGAGAAATTATTGGGGGAAATTGAAACATTTGCAATGGATCGACCTTGAGTACATCAATGAATATTTTATTTCTCACAACTCAATCAAGAACAAACAAGAAACATAAAAAAATCTGAATGTCATTGCCCCGATTCTCTCGTAAGAGGCGTTAAATTGGCATTGCATTCTCCGAGTTGTAGGAAGAGAGCAAGACAAGTGACCATCACAGAAAGCGTCTGCAATTTCTTTGTTTATGATTACTTCCTTTTTTTTGCAAACCAGTAGCTACTATGAGAGCAGAAATAATCGTTTGTTCATTAAATCGGTCCGATAGTAATAACTCGACCGCACGTTCTTTTTCGATTATCCCCCGCACTCACATCAACACCATTGCTTTCAGTTCTCAATGTAATATGAAAAGCACTGTCCGTAAGCACGAGTGGTTTGCTCACAACGGCGAATCCCCATATGGAAACTCCGAGATTCGTTTGATCGAGATGAGAGACGAAAGCGAGGGCAGAGTGGTACACCTGCATTCCATTTTCTGAAGCGGTGAAACTGGCACATCGAATTTCTAGCTAAAATACTATTTTCAGGAATACTGATTACTCACATTAGGCCGATAGGTTCGGGTTTCTGCACAGCGCCGATTTTGTGTCGTAAATCTGGCATGAAAGGCATAATTCGAAATTTCGCGATAAGAAAGATGCAGAAACTTACGGTTTTATGAAGATTTGATGGAGCGTTCACGAGAGCGAAAAATGTGAGCAGACAGAAGAATATCAGAGGCCAGAGAAAGAGCATGTCCTTGAATTGTTGTTTAGTTATTGCGAACAATGCCATTAGCAAAGAGAGACTAACGAATTCCTTGAATGTGCCAATTTACAACAATCAATCACCCAGTTGAAAATTCGAGTGGGACGTCGGAAGACCACGAACATTGAGAAAAGCGTAGTGGCAATAATAGCAGCGATCATGAAGAAAGCGTAAATCTGAAAATAGGTCCATTTAATTTCCTTCGTTCGTTTATTAACACAACGAAATAATGAAGTGTACACGCACATTAAACATTTCATCCAAGAGCCTGACGCATTCGGTGAGACGAGTGTGGATCTGAAATATTAATTTGATCGAAAATCGTGCGTTATTTAAGAATGAAACCTTTTTCGCTCGAGTAGATTCTCGCACATTTCCTCGTCCGTTTGCTCTTTCTTTTGGCACATTATCTGGCAATTATTGTAGGATAGCTTACAAGAATTTTCATCGGCCTCATTTTTTGAAACTTGTAAAGTATCAGGTTGGAACAAAAGTTCTGTCCGATTTCAATATTTTGGTTTTCTTACATTTTCATCCTTCCTTTTCGACATATTTTCAATTGGTTGTTCTCACATAATAAGTGATTCAACACTCTGTATAGCGCACATTTGCACAGCTCTATAACATCGGGATTGTGGTCGCAGTGCGAGGCAAAAGTCCCCGTAATAGGTAACTGGGCTATTAATTTCTCCGAGTTCCAATCTATCGGTCTGAGAGATAGTGCCAACCGTATTATATTTTTGGAAAGTACTAAGGTCGTGTATTACAGCAGCAACTTAAAATCAATTCTAACACGAAAGGCCAATTTGAAAAATACACCAATTGACCAACACTGATTTCTTGGACATGATCTCAGATTAATTTATCTACGGTGCATTCAAATAGTGAGACTTAGAGATTAAAACATGCTGAAAATGTATAGATACGGCCCTGTTCAGCACATTATTTTAGTTAGGTAATTGTGCGATCCTCCTGTCACAAGCCAAAATTTATTTAAAAATTGATGACCAAAATTCAACATTAAAATTAGGGTCCGCAAGGTGGTTGACAGAAATCATCACACAGGCCTATTTCTGGGTTTAATGTGTACCTATGGGACTGAATAGGATCATACTTTTTGAATTAGGTCGATATCTAATGTTTGAGTCAAAATATGGGCCAAAATGGGGGTTAATCGAGCATAACGTGAAAGGTCCAAAAAGCGAGACGAGAGAAAGAGGGGCGGAGCCTGTTTCTCCATTGTCTTTTCAATTCTCGAAATGATCGGGTAGAGCTTCGCCGAACCCTACAGGGAAAGAAAGCGAGCTTTCACGTAGGCAGGGCGCTCTCTAGTCACGCCGGGTGAGAGACGGGTGGAGGGAGGGGAGGGAGAGGGAGGAGAGGAAGCGGAGAGAGTCACGAGCCATGCGCGTTTCGAAATCGAAGAGACACATGATGAGTTCGCAACCAAATCATTCGTTCAAAAGTGAACTTGGAAGCTTTTTTCATCCTCTTTCGAATGAGCCTCCGTGACTCTGGAAAATCCTTTTCTCAGTAGGTCAGCATACGAGTTTTATTGTTTTCTAGGCTAAGTCGCTCTATAAAACTTGTATGCTGACCTACTTAGATATGGATTTTCCAGGGTCACGGAGGCTCATTCGGTTGAGGATGAAAAGAGCTTCCAAATTCATTTTTGAGCTAGTGATTTCGTTTCGAATGAAGCCTGTGTACCCCTGATCTCGCTTTCGAGGGGGAAAGTGTCAGAGCCGAGTGGGCGGAGCTTGCAGTGTCTAATTAAAATCGACATATTTTACCAGTTCCTGTCTCACATACAGTTGATCAGCTCGTTATTTTGTGATTACATGCCGAAGCTGACCCTACCCTATTATATTATGGCTTGGGTAAGTTGGGTGATAAGTACTTTTGGTAAATAAGTAATCATAGCCTGTACATCAAAAGTCGGAATTTTGCATGTTTCTCAAGTATTATATGTTTTTGAAAAATCACAATTTTGAGAAGGATCAGTTCAGTTCAGTTCACAATCAGTTCAGCTAGACTTTTCTAATGTATGAATGACGCAATAGTAGTACACTATATCGCCCATATTCTAAGAACTGTCATTTTGATTATCGGGACAGGAATACTAATCGATTGAACAGCTCCACCACTCCATCTTACTCTTTGTTCCTCATGTAATTCGGGGAAGGGGTGGATCAACCCCACCATTCAACCCAGGTTTAGAAAGTACTAGACATGGTCTTCTCAATAATATATGTGAAATTGCCCCACGATTTTTCTCTTCTGCAAAATAGTGATCCAAACACTTTTGAAAAAAATCCGAAACTTGGTTTGATGACAATCATCAATTTCTCGTATTCCCTGAGTCGCTTATTTGATCTGAACATATGTAGGGAATGTTCAAGTCTTCCATCTAATTATGCGACTGAGCTAGTCCAATGTGATCTGAGATGAGCATTTTACGCGAGCTCAAACGTCGTTCACGAAATCGGACAGAACTTATGTTCCAACCTAATAAAAAAATCGGTAAGCCAAGCGGTTGGTAAGGTTCAATAGTCTCACCGATCGCACTTGCTCATTGAAGCACTGGAATTCGAAGTTAGTCGAATGGATGAGAAGGATGTACGTGAATAGGCCCGAATCCCAGCACAATTTGCAGTAGACTACTGTCAAGTGGATGATGAGACACAAACGGCGGTCTCCGAAGATCTGAATAAAAACTTGTTTTTTAATCTTAAAAAATTAAAAGAAAAAACAACCTTGTGCACTTCCTCGTCCCAATATCCCACAGTGACATTAAAAAAATTGGAAACGATCAGAACCAGGTAATATACTATGCAGAGGGCTGCAATATTGTGGTGTTTGGGTTGGATAGTGAGGATTAACCGGTGACGATGTAGAATGAGTGGAGAATTCCTGTTATACACTTGTGATGTTTGAGAATCCCGAGACCCTGAAATTGCAATGGAATTTGTTATTCGAGTCTATTCGTTTTCTCCACTCTCTCGCCACTCGGTCAGAGAGTGTGTGAAATGAAGAGACGATGGCCCAATTTCGGACTCTGTGATCTACTAAAAGTATCTGCAAAACGATCTACAAAATAGATGAATTTTCCGCAAGCACATACATTTTGATATTGGGAAATTCTCAATGAGAGTGAATCAATTATCAATGAATCTGATTGAGAATGTTCTCATCTTCAACTCGAGAAATATCAGGTTGGTGCAAAAGTTTCGCAACAAGAGATTTTTGATATTTTCTTGTGAATGCTTCTCGTGTATCAAATGCCACTTGGGCATTATTTGAGGTAGTGTTAGTTCATTACAATTATCAGTTTAAACCCGATCGATTCAAAGTTATTCAGTAGAAAAACTATGATAAATGAAAATTGGCGAAATTTAAATGATTTTGGTTTATTAACTCAAAACATCGCTAAAACTAAACAAACTCCATACAGCTCCCACCCTTTAGGTAAACTAATCAGTAAGGGTGTTTGCTTCCATTGAACACGTTACATGGAAGTTTCGAGCTTCCACGGATAACTAGTGAGGCGAAAAATGCCGATTTCGTCTTTAAAATTTCAGGTTAAAAACCATAATCACGAAATCTCTCAAATGGAAAGGTGAATCTTCACAAAATTTTAATTGTAGCATTCTCGTGATTTGTACGATTGTGTTTAATTTATGACCCTGAGCTCTCCGAGCAACAATTCCTGTGAATATGTTCTAAATCTGCCCGACGCGATACACGACATTTCCGGAATACGTGCCTATTTTGGCAAGTTGTTTTAAGGCTGATGCGGATCACTCACCACAGTATAATATATAGTCAACATACTTCTTGAAAATGGTGTTGAAGCGGCGCCATTATTGCCCTACAAAGACTAGTAATCAATCGAAAAGTTAAAAAGAAATTGCAATTCTCAGACTTTGGAATGCTCTCTCATTGGTATTAATGATTGATGAGATGCGATGTTGTGTGCGCTATATAGAGCACACATGTACTAATATTATACAAGAAACCACATGAGAGTTGCTCAAGACCGAAGCAAGATAGAGCTCGAAAACCTTAATCGAAATTTTGTTGCGAAACTTTTGCACCAACCTAATACCTTGTTAGCCTCACACAACAGCTTGATGATCTCTTCTGGTTGTTCTGTGTACTGCCAGAAAGCGATGAACAGCTGTGGCATGGCAATTATGTTGAGATAAAGTTCAGAACCGTGCACTACCCATTTATTCAGTTCTTTTGAAATCCTATCGCAGAGTTTTATCTTTCTTTCGAATTCAAACAAAATTTGCATACCGTGGAAAGCGTTGCCTGCAGTATCCAGGTGCCGAAGCTGATAGAGATGGCGACGTGATCTGCCTCGAAAGGTTTCTTCAACACGAGCCACGCGAGGTAACCGATGAAGTAGGCATCTGGGAATGCACATCCTTCATTCTAAAGAACAAAAGTAAGGGAATAAATGCTTCCAATTTATAGACGCCAAGAGGCAACAACAAGATAGTTCAACAAGGCCCGGATATTGTCCCAACTACTTCTATCGCTGACTACCGCAATCGAAGTACATTAATTTACCACGAATAACGAATGAAAATGCTGAAAAATTCTACGAAAATGAACCCCTCACTCACTCACGCAACTGACGAACAATATTATGAGAGCGGAAAGAAATCGCATCTTGCTGCTACGATTTCGGTTGAATTTGACTCCGAGGATGAAACAAATCTGATATTATAGATGAATAAACAATAGTCAATAGGTGGAAAATGTCATACACAGCTGATCCGATAGAAGATACTGTCGATCTTGTAGTCATCGTCGAGGTCGGGAGACAGTGCGCATTCGTTCTTCTCTTTATTTCCATTGTCTGACTTCTCGATGGGCATCCTTTTCTTCGATAGATCAGCACTTTGGGAGGTATTGACGCGTCAGCTACAACAATCGCAATAACTAAGACAGAGTGTGCAAGTACTGACAAATATTCCAGAAATGCAATAAAACTTTTAGGTTTCCGAATGTAAAGGGCGACCTGCCGGAATCATCGAAAATAAAGAGTTGGGCAGGGAAGGATGAAAACAATCGCGATTTTCCAATGATCCATCCATAAATTTACCTTTTTTGTCGATTATGATCCCACAGAAAAGAAATACCATAGCATTTTTGTCTGAGGAAAAGTATGATTTGTCTTATCTTTATCCCAAAATCTTAACTTGCAACAAAATACGAGATCATGCGAGCGGTGCGTAAGTTCACTTACACAATGTGAAGCATCGATAAAAATGAAGATTGTATCAGTGAATTCAGAGAAAATATTAGAATACACTTTTATTGAAGATCAGTTGAGCATTGTTAGGATAATTTCCTCCGTTGCAATCGCCGACTTGCAGAAACAGTGCAAGTGACCATCACGGAAAGTAACTGCAAAAAATGGCAATTATTTTATTTGTTTATAAATTTGAATTAACGCAAAGCAGATGATTAGAATTCATCAAATCCATAATATCAGATTTTCAATACTGTGATGGGCACTGACCGTAAGCACGAGTGGTTTGCTGACAACGGCGAATCCCCAGATGGAAACTCCGAGATTCGTCTGATCGAGATGAGAGACGAAAGCGAGGGCAGAGTGGTACACCTGATGGAGTATGCATGAACAGATGACGACAACAAACTTCATAGACGGTCTCACATGAACAGTGAATCAACAATCGGCTAAACGAATATGATTCTATTCCCTATATGTATGAAATATGGTATCAAAAATGCAGACCATCTGCTTTCTCCAGGAAACGCATTTTTTTCTTTCAAGATGTAAAATAACTCACATTTGGACGATATGGAAACCAGATTTGTGTATTTGAGCACAATGCGGACTTTGTGTTATAAATCTGAAACAGTCACCATTGCAAATTTCGAGGAGGTAGATAAAGAAATACCGTGCTGTGCAGTTTCGAAGGGGCGTTCACAAGTGCGAAAAATGTAGAGACAGAAGACAACCATTGGCCACAGAAAGAAAAGCTCCTGAAATGAGGACTTTTCAAAATGCGAAATTTTGGCTTACATGCGTTTCAGTGCACTCTGAAACGCCTCATTGTTACGATTTGCGCATGTTTAAATTTAAAAAAATGTAAAAAGTGAGCTCTTTTCTATAAAAATTCAAAACGTGAAATGAGAAAACGACAATTCAAGTATGTTTGAAATGCACGCCGAGCACTACTAACCAAATCGAAAATGTGGCTCGGGTGTCGGAAGACCACGAACATCGAGAAAATCGTTGAAGGAATGATCGTAGCGATCATGACGAAAGCGTAAATCTAAATTTATTTAGATCAAATTAAATGTCGAGTAGCGCATTCTGGAAAAAAACTTAGATTCTGACAAAACTTACATGAAACATTTTATCGAGGAGCTTAACACATTCGGTAAGACGGTTGTGTGTCTGAAAATATTTATCATAATCACATATTTTCTTTTCATTAAAATAACAAAAATATTTTCTAGAAGACAAATTTATTACCTTGAGTAGTTTGAGCAGATAGTCGCACAATTCCTCGTCAGTCTGATTCCCCTTTCCGCACTTGATCGTAAAATTGGAAATTTGAACTTTTTCAGAAAAATAAAGTCAAAATGCTCACCGAGCGGACTTGCTCATTGAAGCTTTCGAATTCATGGTTAGTTGAGTGGATGAGAAGGGAATATATGAATAGACTGGATGCCCAGCACAGTTTGCAGTACAAACCAGTCAATTGGACGACCACACACAGACGACGGTCTCCGAAAATCTACGAGAAGAATCGACTTTATTCCTTAATTAACGGTTTTGTATCATTTCAGGAAATTTCATTTTACTTCGTTTTCCAAGTAAGCGATGAATTTGGAACAGATCATTTTCGTAAAAATTAAGTAGCCAGTTCTAAAATGATAAACCCTGAGATGTTACTTCAAAGGTCGTGCTGACTTTCGGTCACAAGTTTTTGCTCAAAGCCCAACCCACCATTTTAATATCCTCGTCTCTGTATCCAACTGTGAAGTAGAAAAAGTTCGAGATGATCAATGCCATGTAGTAGCAGAAACAGACTCCTAAAATATTGACGTGAGCTCTTTTTTCCATTGCCAGTTTTATTATGAACCGGAAACGCTGTAGTATCCGTAGAGAATCATTTCAATGTACTTGTGGTTTTGCTGAATTCCGATCCCCTGCAAGAAAAGCAAAAAGTGAACACTGTCCAGGCTTAAGAATTGAATGTGTTAGCAAGAGCACCTAATAAAGAAAGTGTTAACAACAATATCAGAGCATATTTTGAGGTACCTTGTTTGCTTTGTGCAAGTTCGTAATTATTCTGTCGGGTTGGCCGGTGTACAGCCAGAAAGCGACAAAAATCTGCGACAGGCATTTGAGAGCTATTTAAATATGATCTTTCATCGCCCGGCAGTACTAGAGAGCACGCGAAATAAGGAGAAACACTGTACAATTCGATTCGATTGTTCGCGAATTTCACATAGCTAGATTACTCCAAGGTCCAGTTAACGGAACATCAATGGGACAACGGACCGTGGATAGCGTTGCCTGCAGGACCCAAGTGCCGATGCTGATGGAGAAAGCGACGTGATCAGCCTGGAAAGGCTTCTTCAGCGTCACCCAGGAGAGGTAGCAGACGAAGTACACATCTGAATCACATTTTCGGACTGAAGGATTAGAAAGTAAAGTATTCGCAAAACAGCTTTATCACACCACGTATGACAAGAATGAACCACTTTTTCCATTGAAAAATATCTCTAGTTTTCTGGTAGTATCTTCACTAGATAGTAGCGACAAAATCAGCTCACTCAAGCAGCATACAACTGCGACAAGCGAAGTGGAGAGTAGTCGCTTCTCTCTGCTCTGTTTCCGGTCAAAGTTAACACCAAGGGCGAGGCAAATCTGGCAGTAAGTTATTGTGGAATGATAGTCAAATTCATCACCAATAACGTACGCAACTGATCCGATAGAAGAGGGTGTCTATTTTGAAGTCCTCCTTTGGGACCTCGTCCTTGACATCTGACTGAAATTGACTCAACCGATACCTACTTCTACATTATACAACAGTTCCAAGACTAATTGCTATTGTTATAATTTGCATATCGAGCGGAATGACGCGTTAATTCAATTCCGGACTGGTGCCGTTCATGCTCTTACCTTCATCGCTCTCGGAGCGTAATCAGCAATAGTTGCAATGATCATGGCAGGCTCCTCCTTCTTGACAACTTCTCCTTCCTCGAGTGACATCACTTCTTGCTTGGAACATTCTCATATATCAAAGACAATTGATACGGGCACGACAATGCGGATATCTCATAGGGATGACATTTCAAAGTCGAATGCGAATTCGCAATTCAACTTGCAAACCCTAACATCTCACAAGAATTCGCTACCTAATCGTAATGCTAGAAGTATACACCACACAAGATGAGCGTGACAAAACGGTCGCAGTCCCCCATGAGGTGAGGAAAATGACGCCTCTCCATTCGTACTACTTTCAGCGGTATTGTTAACAGACAGTTTTCAATTAGGAAAAGTGCTCGGAGAAATGAGTTCTCAGGTCGACGAGCAAAAATAGAATGAAGAAATGCAACGACAAAATTCATGCTGAAATTAGCAGTATTTAAATGTCACATAGTTTGTTTTTTTCAGAAATGGCCACTGCGCAAATCTATCCTCGACACATTAATGCAAAACAAACTGTGCGTGCGGACGATAGAATATGAGGAATCCTCGAGAGGGAACAGGAGATGGAACGGAGAGTGAAAACAATAGCGATTATCCCTCTATCCATCCACTGGTCTCTTCTCTTTTAGCATCTTGTCTTGTACAAGAGGGTTCGAGAACCGTTACAGCACTCTCTTCATTCTACGTGCTCTCTCACCGCTCGAGCTGTCGAGAAAGCGGGTAGAATGAAGGACTTGTGACCCGAGCACCGAAGTCTTTTGTACATTGACGTGTTTCGAACACTAAAGATGATTATTTGCAGAGTTTATTCCCAGCGAAAAAGAGATCGTGAGAATTTTAAAGATAATATCACATGCTCAGGTGTACAGTTTAGATCAGTTCAGTTTAAATATACAGGATAGTGCACTAGTTCAGGAGGTACAAATGTTAGAAAATGACGAGCGATGGTAGGAGTGGTAGGTTATTGTTAGAATCCACTCATCAGGTCCACTCAGGTTATTGTTAGACTCTTCAGTTTCCGGAATTGCAATCACCGACTTGAAGAAAGAGAGCCAGACAAGTCACCATCACCGAAAGAGTCTAAAAGTGTCTACAATTAAGTCGAAATTTGAATCCACCCAGGGTGTGTACCCATATTAGCATCTGACAATTCTTTAGTAGTTCGAATGGAAAGTGATCATTACGAACCGTGAGCACGAGTGGTTTGCTCACCACGGCGAATCCCCAGATGGAAACGCCGAGATTCGTCTGATCGAGATGGCAAACGAAAGCGAGGGCAGAGTGGTACACCTAGCAAAAATATCTGACGTTTTTCTTGAGAAAAATATAGTAAGAAAACGAGCAAGACGATTGCTCAACTCAAAAAATTGCGTGTTTGTTTGTCGAGTGAACATTCTACTGAGAAGATGTAGAATGGCTTACGTTTGGGCGGTAGGGGAACCAGATGTGCGTATTTGCACAGAGTGCCGACTTTGTATTGCAAATCTGCAAAAGTGCTCACAGCAAATTTCGAAAGAGAAACATGTACAAATACCGTGCTGTGAAGTTTTGAGGACGCATTAACAAGGCCAATGAATGTAAGTAGGCAGAATACTACAATCGGCCACAGATATATCACCTCCTACAATGGAGATTTCTTAAATAGCGATAATAACATTCAAACTTCTCAATGAGTTTTCTCCTGAATTCTCGATAAAAATACTAGAGTAGCTAGTTGAGTCCGTTTATCAACCCTAGCACTAACCCAATTGAAGAAGTTGCCGGGGTGTCGGAAGACCACGAACATCGAGAAAATCGTAGAGGGAATGATAGTAGCAATCATTACGAAGGCGTAAATCTAAATTGACATTGAATCAGGATGTCATTTACTTGATTTGAAATTCTTTCTTCAAGTTGGACTTTATGAGAATGTAAATTCAAATGGAAAAACATACGTGAAACATTTTATCCAATAGCTTGACGCATTCGGTGAGACGATTGTGTACCTGAACAATATTGATCACTATCGCATCTCAATTCTAATCATCTCATCTATTCTAATTATCAAAAAATTATACCTTTAGAAGTTTGAGGAGGTAGTCACACAATTCTTCGTCCGTTAGTTCGCCTTTGCCGCTTTCAATCTTGCAATTTGCAATTTTGAAATTTTCACAAAAAAATCTTCTTCGGATGAGATTTTTTCGCACGATTATCTTTTACATAACACTTGTCATTCGCTACTCTGAGTTCTCATCCGAGTTATTTCCTACAAGGCTTCTTACCGAGCGCACTTGCTCATTGAAGTTTTTGAATTCGTAGTTGGTCGAGTGGATGAGAAGTGTGTACATGAAGAGTCCCGCTACCCAGCACAACTTGCTATACATACTTGTCAATTGAATTATCGAGCACAGACGGCGATCTCCGAAAATCTGTAAACACACATTCCGGAGCTTTTATTTGAAATATCATGCATCCAAAAATATGAGGTAAAATCTCAACGCACTTTGTGAACATCCTCGTCCCAGTATCCAACTTTGACGTTTAGAAAGTTAGAGATGATCAGCATAACGTAGTAACAGAAACACACTCCTAAATTAGTGATGTCAGCTGAGTTCAGTTTTGCTATTGACCTGTAACTATGTAGTATCCGTAGATAATCGTTTCAATACACTTGCGATTCTGCTGAATTCCACGCCCCTGAAATGGATTCAAGATTTTTTCTGTATTCCACGTTCAAGGCACAACTAGCAACCCCTCCTGAATATTCCGAAATACCTTGTTTGCGCTGTACAAATTTGCGATGATTCGGTCGGGTTTCCCGGTGTGCTGCCAGAAAGAGACGAAAATCTGGACAAGAACCATCAATTTTAAATGTATTCTTCTTTAGAAATCTCTACTGTTATGCTCGCGTTGTCGTTATTCAGGCAAAGCGATTTAGTCAGTTTTCTATGTATCTCGATCGCATTCACATGCATATTCGAAAAAAACGCGAATAATGCTATGCTGAATAATGTCTGATCTGTTTCTGCCCTCTTTCTTTTCTCTCTTCCAAAGAACGCGAATGGTGACAAAACGTACAGTTGATAGTGTAGACTGCAACAGCCAAGTGGCGATGCATATCGCCATGGCTACGTGATCAGCCTCGAAAGGCTTCTTCAACGTCAGCCACGTGAGGTAGCACACGAAGTAGACATCTGAATTGCAAGAATCTTCTCCGAAAAGAAGTAAGCCCATTAAAACCCACTGAAGCAGCAGACGAATGAGACAACTGCAGTGGAGAGAAGACGCTTTTCGCGACTCCTTTTCCGGTCAAAGTTAACGCCAAGAGCGAAGCAAATCTGGAAAAAAGTTGCATATAAGCGATAGTAAAATTCAGAGAGACCGACTTACGCAACTGATTCGATAGAAGAGACTGTCGATCGTGGAGTCCTCTTTCGGGAGCTCGGCCTGCAGTTAGCAACTCAAACGATGAAATGCTGTGAAAGGAATAATGCTTGATTCATGTTTTCTAGTGATTTACTACCGCACCTTCACCCCTTTCGGAGCGTAGTCTGCGCTAGTCGCTGCCTCGATATGCGCAACCAAGACAGGCTCCTCCTTCTCGGGGAACTGTTCTTCTCCGTATGACATGACTGCTACTCTGATAGCAAGGAGCACGTTAATTCACTTTCAATGACTCTTCATGAAAATACATAGTAACGAGAAGCACATGAATAGATACCTCACATCAATTTTCTTCGTAAAGTTGGAAGTGTTCAACATACAAGGAGAGTAAGGCAGAACCGTCTAAGGAAAAGCGGTAGCAGAAAACAATGTCTTGTTTTCAGATTGGGCCCGCCTTGAAGGAAATGAGATAATGAAAGCAACGCCTCCTCGTTCGTACTTCATGTGCCAACACATGACTTCCAATAAGGAAAAGTGCTCGGGGAATGAGATCTTTCTTGGCGCGGAGCAAAAATAGCATGACGATTGGAACGATAAAATACGTGATTTTCGAAATCCGAATTGTGCGTGCGGAATAATATATCTGCCAGAATGATTGAAATGGTCAAAGGGGAGGATAAGTAGGAGTAAAACGAGCGATTATCCTCTCATCCATCCATCCATTAGTCCTTGTTTTGTTCTGTTGTCGAGTGTCTGCAATTGCTGAATCGTTTCTCTATAAGAATATAGTTTATGTGGTGCATAATATAATATTAAGAATTCGTAGGCATGCAAACAATTTCGAGGGTGAAACAGACACATAAAATCGTGTTGATGCGATCGACTTACACCGCACAAAAACTTTACGGAAATGATCTAGAGCATTGGTGAAACAGTCGATAACTAAAGTCCTTTTGGCGCGTGCTCTTCAGCCGTTGGATGATATCCAGCATTGCAATCTCCGACTTGCAGAAATAGTGCCAGACAAGTCACCATCACCGATAGAGTCGAAATATTCAAAAATAATTTAAAATTGCATAGATTGCACATGAAGCGTCATAAATGTTGATATGTATTGTCTCTTAAGAAATCGAACGACGAATATGACGAAGTGTACGAACCGTGAGCACGAGTGGTTTGCTCACAACGGCGAATCCCCATATGGAAACACCGAGATTCGTCTGATCGAGATGAGAGACGAAAGCGAGAGCGGAGTGGTACACCTTGAATAGAAAAAAACCCCGGTATTACTACTGAAATTGGGCATCAAATTATATCACGATGCTCACATTGGGACGATAGGGAAACCAGATGTGCGTGTTTGCGCAAAGTGCCGACTTTGTGTTGTTGATCTACAAATTGTGTGTTTTGTTATGGGTAATTTCGCAAATGTTAACCGTGCTATGTAGTTGGGAGGGAGCATTCACTAGGGCGAAGAAGGAGAAAACGCAGAAGATGACGAGAGGAAGAGAGAAGAGAAGCTCCTGCGAGTTATTCGAATTCTGAATCACACTAATCAATAGAGTGCTCACCCAGCATAATGCGTTCGAGAGTTCTCGGAAGACCATGAAGAGCGAGAAGAGCGTAGTGGGAATGATCGTAGTGATCATCACGAAGGCGTAGCGCTGCAAACATTTCTCAAGTTTTGATAAATTATACTTGAAAAAGCGGGGAAGGTTCATACATGCGTAATGAAAAGAGCTCGATAAAACGAAAAGAACGCACGTTGAACATGTTGTCGAGACGGTTCACGCATTCGGTGAGACGGTAGTGAATCTGAATTGAAATTTATTTGCCCTCATATTATTTTTTTCAAATATACCTTCATCATCTTGAGCAGGTAGTCGCAAATGTCATCGTCCCTTTTGAATTCGTTACTGCACTTTATCTTCAATATTTGTATTCGTGCTACTCGAAACAACTTCTAATATTTGAATTTTTGATTTGTGTATTACAAGCGATCAAGCCATTTCTTTCATTCGTATTTGTCCAAAATAGAGTTCGAGAAACGATAGAACCATAACATCATTTCATTTTAACTCTTACTCGATGTTCTAGACAACGTGATTGAAAAGACGGTGACCCGAATTTCGACTTCTTGTTCAAAGCCAATTTCAGCCCACCTTCTGGACTTGCCCATTGAAGAAGTCAAACTCATAGTGAGTGGAGTGGATGAGCAATGAATAGACGAAGAGTGCCACACTCCAGCAGATAATCGCGTAGAGACTCGCCATTTGGATAATGATGAAGCGTCGACGATCTCCCAAAATCTCGAAGTATTTGATCGGGTAATAATATTCAAGAGTAAAAAAAGATGAAATAGATTCGTTGAGGAAACTGTGAGCTATAGAAATGAATTCGTTTTCGCTAGGGACTCCATTTTGTAAGTTCGAAATTAAGAACCTTTGTAACTTCTTCGTCATCGAACCCAATGTTGATGCTGAGCTGATTTGCAATGATTGCCATGACATAGTAGAAGATGCTCAATCCTGAACCGGATAATATCTTTCGAGTGGGGTCAAATTGATCTACCAATGACGATGTGGAATGCGTTCATTATCGACGAGATGTGCTTGCGATTGTGGCTAATGCCAACACCCTGGGAAAGGTGAAAATTTGAAAAAAAATCAAAATTTCCAAATTCCGAATATTTGAAAATCAAAAATCGAGTCGCCGACTATTCATTTCACACATTGTATCGATAGGTCGAGAGCGTGAGAAAGGACTGATAGTAATGTTCATGGAAAGAAGGTGCAACGAGAGAAAACGAAGTTATGCGTACTTTGTTTGCTTCGTGAAGGAGTTTGAGGATCTTGTCGGGTTGCCCAGACCATTGCCAATAGGCGAGAAACAGCTGCAAATGTAAGTTATTCCGCATAACACTGAGCATTTTCAGAGTGGCAATCATAGGAAAAAAGAGCCAAGCAAGTCTTGACAAATTCTTCAAGTATCATGGAGAGTTCGGAATTCGAACAGCCGGGAGAGAGAGTATTGTGATTGTAAGTGTTTGCAGAATGAATAGTCGAATTGGGAGAACCACCATCGAAAGAGTGGCCTGGAGATGCCAACAGCAGATGGTGATTGAAATGGCAACTCGCTGCGCCTCGAATGGCTTCGAGAGCGTCAAGTAAGATATGAAGCAGACGAAGAAGATGTCTGCAAGGAATTACAATCGTTGCTCATATTCATCAATTCGCACACTAGAATGATAGTTTTTTTGTAGTTTTTTAACCTCTTTTCTTTCGTCTCAGGTCTAGATAATAGCCTGTGCTGGAAAAAAATGAGGCATGAATAAGAGTGGGATCTGCATGCCATGAAAAGTCCCATTCATACTGTATTCATTTGAACACCTACCCGGAAAAACAAGGATTGGGTACTAAAGAGCGGGCCACTCCATTTACTCCTTCAAAATTTTCAGAGCACTTAAAAATGAATGAGCTCGCATTGGTTAATCTCATCAAATGTTTACTGATGCAGCAGACGATGAGAACGATTATAGCGGAGAGGAAGCGCAGCTTCGGGCAGCAATTGCGGTCAAAGTTGACGCCGAGAATGAAACAGAACTGAAGACTTAACTTTTTCCTATTTCTTTTTTTTCTTCCCTCATGTAGTCGAAAATACTATTAATACTGAAAATACTATTAATTGATTCAATTACTTTCCGTCTTTTCTTCGCTGATTGGAATAAATTACCTTGCTCATTCGAAAGAAAAAGTTGTCAATTTTGTAATCGGAATCGCTTTGCTCAAAGCAGATCTTGCTTGTGACCTGAAAGAACGGAGATTTCTCAAATAAATATCGACAAACTAAGATTATATAAAAACAGACTTCGTCGTTTTCTTCGTTCGAATCCTTGATTTCCACGCTCATCTCTGTTGGAACTTCGAACATGCGCTGCTGCTTCTCCATTGCTTCGCTCTGCACATCATGCGCACCTTCAAAACACTTATTGGACAACATTAGAAAGAAACAATTCCATTTGGAAGAATAAGGGTTGTGTAATCGCCTAATCGATTCATGCTTATGAGCACTTACTACTTCTAGAAAGTCTAAGATTCTGTGAACGCCGTGGCTTTCGAGTGGTTGTTTACTGGGGGATACGATGTTTACTAATCTGATTCCAATCTAACAGATGACAAGAATCTCGAGTTCTTTGCGAGAAGCAAGAAAGAAAGAGCGAATAATTCTTGCCAAGCCATTCATTTCGATTGAGGACAACTTACCGGAATTGGCGGAAGGAAGAGCAGTGATGAAGGGCGGAAGAAGATAGCGAGTGCTCACGTGTTGCATTCGAAATACAGGAACTGGAGTGAAGAAAAGAACGGAAGGATCCGCCTATTTTGCGTCTTCTTTTAGAGAGTGAGTTCTGCTCAATCGGAGATAATATGAGACGAGAAATGGCTATTCGAATGCAACGTGTATTAATCGGAAATCAAGAATTGAATCGCCTTCTCCGCTCCGTCAATAAAACAAGGAAATTACTTGTGGTTTCTGCCCAGGAGTCAGAAAACAGAGACTACAATGAGGGCGAGTGACAATTAATGAATAAGTCCAGAATGTTTAGCGGGAAAAAGAGTATAACTGGAAGTGTTTGAATATCATGTAATGCGAAATAAAAATAAGATATTTCATTTTAGTTGAAAAGTGAGCATCATGTTATTGATATTTTTATAAACAAATTTTCCCGGGACATTGAGTCTTCTTGAAGAATGGCTAATGATTGCATCCGTTCTTCTTTTTTCCGGTTTTGTAAAAGAAATAAGGAAATACAGCTTATGTAATTATATTTTTCCGGCTTTCCCGGACACCTAGTCGAAAAGGACTCTTCCTAATGAGAAAACGAATTCTCATTAGCCTACAAAATGTGTCATGGAGAGGACAATGAAAGAAAGGAAATCTTGGAAGTTTGGTTAATGACGACAATTCAACAAATAATTTATCAATTCTGAAAAAAATATACTCTCTGTAAAGAACAAACAGTAACTTTTCACATGCAAGTAAATGTTCAGTATGACCAAGGAATATCGAAGATATCCACAAGAGTTCGAGAAACAATATCCTTCTCCATTTTACGTACTTCTAGGTCTAGAAAGTGTAGGAAATGAAGAAGCGGTGACGCGAGTTCGGAACTCTCATCAAGACATCATCGACGTGATCATCAGATGCTCCTCGATGGCTGCTCGAGATGGCTGCTATTGCAATCTCCGACTTGGAGGAAGAGGGCGAGGCAAGTCACCATCACGGAGAGCGTCTGCGATATGCAATTATGTTTAGATGACGAGTCCTCTTAAAAATATTCTCTTTTGTCGAAAAAAATCACAGGAAAAAATAGGCACGACGTGAAATTTTTGAACGAGAATGTAGCTAAAATGTGGTTACGAACCGTTAAAACGAGTGGTTTGCTCACAACGGCGAATCCCCAGATGGAAACACCGAGATTCGTCTGATCGAGATGAGAGACGAAAGCGAGGGCAGAGTGGTACACCTGAAAGCATATTGAGCACTCCAATCAAGCTAAACGTTTGGAAATTTTCTTCTGATATACGAATGTAGAGAGTTATAGCTCACATTCGGACGGTAGGGGAACCAGATGTGCGTGTTTGCGCAAAGAGCCGACTTCGTGTTGTTGATCTACAAATTGTAAGTTCCGTGACGTTGTTGAACATCGGATCAACCGTGCTATGCAGCTGAGAAGGAGCATTAACTAGGGCGAAGAAAGAGAAGACACAGAAGATGACGAGAGGAAGAGAGAAGAGAAGCTCCTGAGAGATCTTCGTATTGAAATCCATGCATTTTCGATGCTAGACCAGATAATTGTTTTCCAGAATATATACTATGAGTGTACGCGCTGTGTTTTACTGGAGAGCGTATTTAGTGGAGCAATTCTATTGTTTGAAATAAGGAATCTGCCTCTGATCCGGCAGAATCACGTCCCCGTTCATTCCATTGAAGAATGCTCACCCAGCAGAACGTTTCAGATGGCCTCCGGAAAACCATGAAGAGCGAGAAGAGCGTAGTGGGAATGATCGTGGCGACCATCACGAACGCATAACGCTGGAAGAACAGTTTATCCAACAATTTTAGGTTTGTTACCCAGACGACCAAGAAAAAGATACGTTCAAGTAAACACAATCGAAAATATAATAGAGCTCACGTTGAACATACTGTCGAGATGGTTAACGCATTCCGTTAGACGAGTGTGAATCTGAATTGGGCTGCTTTGTTCTCGAGGGCCCTTTAAAACAAGCTAACCTTCATAAGCTTGAGCAGGTAGTCGCATATATCGTCGTCCGATCGGAATTCATTACTGGATGTCATCTTCAAAATGTAACATTTTCATTTTTCTCAATCAATCAAAGTCCCAGATTATTTGATCTAGAAGAAAAATTGCTACCTTTTGGACTTGTCCATTGAAGTAGTCGAATTCGTAGTGCGTCGAATGGACGAGAAGGGAATAGATGAAGAGGGCGACGACCCAGCAGAGGATCGTGTAGAGACTCGCCAGTTGGGAGATGAGGAACAGGCGACGATCTCCCACCAGCTGGAAGTTGAAGCTCGTTCACAAATTTTATATTCCCTATTAGCAGGTTACAAAAATATATATAGCTTACATGAGGAATTTCTTCGTCCAGAAATCCGATGTTGATGCCGAGCTGGTTGGTGATAATGAGGATGATGTAGTAGCAGATGCTCAATGCTGAACCGAATCTATCTATCGAATGGTTCTATGGGGCCTACCAATGACGATGTGGAATGAGTTCATTATCATCGAGATGTGCTTACGGTTGTGACGAATGCCGACGCCCTGAAATAAAGATGATGGTACAACAGCTAAAAACTATTATATCCCACTTGGTTCGCTTCGTAGAGAAGTTTGAGGATCTTGCATGGTTGACCGGACCACTGCCAATATGCCAGAAACAGCTGAAAAGACTGGTTTTCTATATTTTGATTTGTTATAGAATTTAAGGGTCTGAAATTCATATTTTCATTTCACACATTCTCTCTAAGATGTGATATGAGAGACTGCCCATAATGAAGAGTCCGTGGTATTGTTTCACATCGTGATCACTAGGCGCTCACAGTCGAGAGTGTCGCCTGGAGATCCCAACAGCAGAGGCTGATAGGTTGCGACTCGCTCAGCCTCGAAGGGCTTCGAGAGTGTCAGATAAGAAACGAAGCAGATGAAGTAGAGATCTGCAAGGAGTAGCAGGCTGTTTCCATCAACTACAGAAACGATTCAATACGATCGCTTTACATGTATTTTCGCCCTTTTCTCCTTTCTTTTGTCTGCGGGCTCGAAGCGAGAAACTAGCCCGTATTGGAACAACGAGGTACGAATACGAACGAAGATCTACATGAGGAGCACTACCATGAGTACATTTGAACACCTACCCGAAAAACAAGGAGAAGGTCCTGAAAATGAATCAATACCTCATGATAGTTGAACATTAATGGGGGCGCATGAATTTTATATTTGTTTATTTTTCGGTAATATCTGTCATGATATACTTACTGATGCAGCATACAATGGTAACGATGATTGCGGATAGACAGCGCATCTTAGGGCATCGATTGAGATCGAAGTTGACCCCGAGAATGAAGCAGAACTGAATATTTCCTGTTTCTACATAATTATTACATAGTCGGAAAACGCAGTCATTATACGCATGTATTGCTTGCGACCTGAATGATATTTCGCAGAGAGAACATCGACGAAGTAGGCAATAACTACGCTATTAAATAAGAAGCATACTACATCATCTTCACTCGAATCCTTCATTTCCACACTTATCTCCGTTGGCACTATGATCATCCGTCTGTTCTTTTCATTTACGTCGCTCCGTACTCCATTGGCGTCTATAAATCTCTATTTGGAAAACATTGAGATGAAACTATACCATTCGGAAGAAGAGGAGTTCTGCAAACGTCGAGGAGTACTCACTGGAATTATGTCGAGGAGTACTCACTGGAATTGGTAGAAGGAACAGCAGTGATGAAGGGCGGCAGAAGATAGCTGGAAGTCACGTGTTGCATTCTCCTCCTTCCTTGGCAAAACACGGACTGGAGTGGGGAAGTGAATGAGAAGACCCGCCTCTTTTGCGCCTCCTCCCCAGGAAGTTTCTTTTGCTTCCCGGTGATAATTTAACGCATCTGGAGAGTATTGCTCTTTATAATTTAGGAAGAATATCAAATGGATAAGGTGTAACCAAAACATTGTTATTTTTCTGAAATTAGGAAACTCGAAGGTCGGGTGCTCTAAAAACAACGAACTCTACGCTGCCAGTCAAGCAGTGCTCATCTAGATTGAATTGCTTTCTCTTGTCTGTCAATAAAAGCGAGGAAATGACTTGTGGTTCCTACCCGAGGCTGGATAGAAAACAGAGACAAAATGGGTGAAGTTGTGGGCTAGACGAGGGGTTAAGCGGGGCCAAAAAATATTAAACTGCACAACATGTTCTTCCATATTTTTATTTTCAATGTACTTCCTGTTGTTTATTTTCTCGTTTTGAATGATCTCTGGATGCGCAGCTTAGCTTTTTTTCATTATTCAGGCTCTTCCGGACGACTCTTTGAAAAGAACTCTTGCTAATGAGAAAACGAATTCTCATTAGCGTCCAAAATATGTTTGAAAACAGAAGAGAGGAAAATGAATTCAGCAGTTATTGGAACTTTGAACAATTTCTCGATTTCCCACACTCTTAGTAAAAATAGGAAGGATAAGGATCTCACAAGACGGTTCTCTTTGTCACTGCGCGCCAATTCGGCGTTCAGCGAATCATGAGTAGAATATAACCTCCCGTGCTGTTTCCGATGGGTTTCTGACATGTTTCTCAACACCCGTGGGTGTATCTGCATTAGAGGTGTCGAATTCATGACCACCGGTTTGCAATAATGTACACTTCCTGTGAGGAGCAAATAGTAACATTTCACATGCAAGTGAATTCGGGTTAGGGATGACCGATCAACTACATCATTGGCGTTGTCATCAGATGCTCCTCGATTCGATAGCTGGGATTGCAATCTCCAACCTGGAGGAAGAGGGCGAGGCAGGTCACCATCACGGAGAGCGTCTGAAAGATGCAAGTATCTTCAAAGTTTCAATGAATAGCGGTCGCATGAAAATGCTCCAATTATGGCCATCTATGGCCACTTTTTTGACAATATATATTGGAATTTTGAGCAGTTAAATGAGACTAAAAATTGATTACGAACCGTGAGCACGAGTGGTTTGCTCACAACGGCGAATCCCCAGATGGAAACACCGAGATTCGTCTGATCGAGATGGCAAACAAAAGCGAGGGCAGAGTGGTACACCTGATGGAGTATGCATGAACAGATGACGACAACAAACTTGGACAAACCTACCAGAGAACGGAAAAGCATGACGCTAGTACTTATAACATATGCACGGAACATCCCTAACATAAATGATAAAACAGAGTATAGAATCCGGTTTGAATGAGAATTCAAGCCATGTTCATTATTGAAAATGCCAGGTTTTAGCCAGTTTCTATTCGAAAGACCGTAAGTAAATTATATCACAAAGCTCACATTTGGACGGTAGGGGAACCAAATGTGAATGTTCGCGCAGAGTGCCGACTTCGTGTTGTAGATCTGGAAATATGTTCTTGTTCAGTTCGTGATTGCTTCCCTTACCGTATTATGCAGCTGCGAGGGGGCGTTAACGAGTGCGAAGAAGGAGAAGACGCAGAGGACAACGAGAGGACAGGACAGCATCAGCTCCTGAAATCCATTTCCTGGTTTAATTTCACACCCTCGAGTTACCCAACATTTTTCATGCATTTCAACAGCTCCTGTCGCACTCTAATTGAGCAGTCACCCCAAGTCATTTCCTCGTTTGTTTTCGGGCAGGAAAAGTAATTCAATCTAGATGAGCGCTGTTTGCCATGCATTTGTGGTCTTTCGGCCACAAACTTCGCGGCCAATTTGACATAGTGCTCATAGATGATCACAAAACGGATTCGCAGGTTACAATATGGCATTCGCAAGTGATCCCTCGTGCTTACCCTTCCGAAGTTGTCCTTGACAGCATGGAAGACCATGAAGAGCGAAAAAATCGTCGTCGGAATGATCGTAGCGATCATAACGAACGCGTAACGCTAAACCAATCTATTTTCATCGAATAAAATGTTAAAAACAGACATGGAACATCTGATCCAGACGCTTGACGCATTCCGTGAGCCGGTTGTGGACCTGAAAATGTTCATCATAATTAGTAAAATAGCAAAAATAGAACCTTGATGAGCTTGAGTAGGTAGTTGCAGAGTGCCTCGTCGGACGCGTGCTCATTGTTGCACTTGATCTGCATAATATCAAGCTCTCATACTTTCCAAAAGCCTTTTCAAAGATAGACCGGGCACGTGGAAAAAACATTGCATTTAAACAATTAACTAAACAAACCCCTATGTTTTCGCTTTCATTGATGATAATTACGAATAAATAGTAAATTTAGTTGCATTTCAACGTACGGAGCGGACTTGGTCGTTGAAGTATGCGAATTCGTAGTTGGCAGAGTGGACGAGGAGGGAGAAGATGAAGAGAGCGACGCCCCAGCAGAGAATGCAGTAGAGATTGGCCAGTTGGACGATGAAGAACAGACGATGATCACCGAAGATCTGAGGAGTTGATGGTTACCGTGGGAATAGAAAGAATAGCAATGTTCAGTTTGATAAATGCGAATTAGACATCAAACAATGTGATTTTCTTCAGCTCATGAGCTCTCTCTTTTCTATTTGAGCTTCGATAACGTGAAATTAGGAGGGTCAGTGCATATTTCTGGCCTGAATACTCTATCACTTGATTCTGTTTTCTCCCTAGGCCCGATAAATGAACATTCGATAAACATTCGCGTGGAATAGGAAAACGCGATGGGATCGTTTAGGTTGTTTTTGTTTTTTTTGTGCCCGTGTCCTCATTCTCGGCGCACCAAAAATGCGATGCATTTCTAAGAATTCGCTGCATCTCTGATCGCTTTTCAACTTTCGTCATTCTTTCATATCGTCCGACCTTCGTTCTTTCGTCTCATGAAAGCGCTGTGAATAAAGAATAGGAGTCGGTCACTTCCTGGAGTGCTGGCCACCCATATTGTGCGATAGAAAATAAAGAATGCATATCTAAAAGTGAGGGGAGGTGTGAAATACGGGGAATTGTCTTTTCATTTTCCACACTCTCTAACTACTCCAATGGACTATGAGTGCAGAATGAAGAGACGATTGCCCGAAATTAGCACTCTAGAGGCCAATAATCCATGAAAAGATGTCCGCTCACGAGTGGGATGTCGTCGTCCATGTTGTCGACCTTGAAGCCGACGAAGATGGCGACCATCTCGCAGCAGTAGTAGCACACGGTCAGGACTGGAAATTTAATTTGAAAAGTGAACGCTGAACGACAGATACCGTCGTACTATAAGCATAACGTTGTTACATAAATGCAAGAAATGTCTTATTATGCGTGATTTCTTCACTCACATAGCACGAGATAGAATCCATTGAGGATGGCGACGAGATGGGCACGATGGTGGTGGATGCCCACGCCCTGTAGCAAGCGCATTCATGATAAACACTCAGCGGACACACGATTTAACGGAATAAGCGAGCTCTTGACTGATTTCTGGCAAGAATAGACTAAGTGTACCTTGTGTGCCTCATAGAGCAGCTTGAGCAGCTTGCACGGCTGGCTCGTGTACTGCCACCACGCGAGGAAGAACTGCAAAGTAAATATAGATCATTCATTCAATTTTGCTAAATGTAGGTTATATTACAGTGAGAAAGCGTTTGAAAGTGAGAGGGACCCTCCTCTCGCACTCTCTCACTTTACTACGACCTACATTTTGCACCGCAATGACACTGAAATGAGTGTCCTGGTCGCTTCGAAGGCATTGCTAACATGCTGCTGGGTATCTGGCTCATTGGCTCACCGTGGATAGTGTCGCCTGGAGCACCCAGGTGCTCACGCTGATCGAAGTGGCGACCCTCTCCGGCTGGAACGGCTTCGTGATCGTCAGGAAGGCGACGTAGCCAATGAAGTACAGATCTGCAAAGATTTTCCGTAATTTCTTGAATTGAAGATATTATTTCATGGAAATTATTCACTAGATTTCGAGAAAGGTCATCACTCTATTTTTATTCTATGCACTCTCGTGCACTCTCGTGCAGCTCAGCTGCTCGAGAGATGCAATCTCGAACTCACTGATGCTGCATATGAGCAAAACGATGATCATGCAGATCGTTCGGAGTTTCGGGCAGCGATGGCGGTAGAAGTTGACGCCCAGGATGAAGCAGAACTGAAGAAGAAAAGCACATCACATCAATGTTGTTGTCCGACGCCAATTGTACACTGGGATACAACAGGACTGCGTTGTAGGGTGTAAAAAAACTTACGAAGCAGATGCGATAGAAGAGCTTGTCGATGTGGTAATCATCTTCGGGTGCAGAATGCTCGGTCGAAGTGACGCTGGCGACCTGAAAAAATGTTTTAATTTCTAAAAATACTTTCATGAAATTTTGCAATCCTGGTCGTTTTCTGCAAAGCTACCTCTAATTTACAATTCCTAATAAAGACTGGGATTCGTCACGTCGAGACAAACGTGAGGAATGGTCTGGCTCCCCCCAGATTGATATTGATTTCGGAAGCGCACCTCCTCCTCGTCCAGATCCCCGTCGATGATGGCGATCTTGACCTCGGGATTTGCGGGCATCTTGCCCGCCTCCTTCTTGTTGTACAACTCCTGCTTGATATCGCACGGCATCGCTGCGTCTGCTGCAAGAGCGATCTTTTACGACACGCCTTCCATTTCCATGACCACCTATACTGTAACAGATCGCCACGCTGTGATGCATACGCGCCAACATGAAATTCCGAGTTTGAAGTTAGTCATCAGGGGGTCTTGTAAATCTCACATATTTGTTTCCCAAACTGCTTGCCGGAGTAGAAAAGCTTAGATGGGCAACTTACTGTGTCCGTTAACTGCAGGTGGCGGGAATGGGATGAAGGGTGGCAGGAGGTAACGCGGATTCACGTGTTGCATGCACTAGCAGCCACCGTATAGCCTTCACACTTTTGACCAGGAAGAAGTGAGAATTGACGGCGCCGCCCCCTCTCTCTACGATATTTGAATGCTAGATGAGCGGTGTGACCACTCTGCGCTTTTTCTCTTCCCTAAAATCAGCCCATCGTCTTCAATTGTCTGGAGTGGCCTTCTGTGAAATGAGCAAACATGCCCTGAGGAGGAAATGGAAGGAACGAGAGGCCAATAGTACGCCCCGTGGGCGGAAGGAAGGACCTCTCGTCGTTTGATCTTTGGAAAAGGGTTACAAAGTCAAGGAGCCTTTCTGGAAGCTCTGCTCCCCTAAGTCTGCTCATTGGAACTAAATTCTTCGGATATTTGGAACTATGGAAGTTTGAAGCACTGTCGTGTCGAGGATATTTATTATTTTGTTTTGAACAGTGGCTTGAGGATACTAAAAAGCCCGGGAAGAGTGGAGCTGGTGAAGTCGCGAGAAGCAATAGAGCGAGCAAAAGGAGGGTGATGACCTAGCCACTCATAGAAATTGCCCCCAGGCTGCAGATATACACTAGCCAATTCGCGTTAATGGTGCCACCACCCACCTGTGCTACTTCTGGGGAAAGGAGGGGAGGCTTACTCATAATCAGGGCTTTATCACCGAGCAGCGAAACACATTTTTGTAAAATTATGAAGTGATCTTTGCCGCAACATGCTCACGTAAACCAGCTATTCCATTCTTATTTCGGTGTAAGAATGCCATGAACTTGGAGAAAATAGGAATTCTTCTTGACGGAAATGGAAACGAGTTGTTGCCGAAAATACTTTAATTTTTGAGCGGTCATTTCCGAAGCCACGTGCCTTCGCGTACTGCATAATTTCGTGTGGAAGGGCCACTTTCCCGAAAAATACGCGGAAGAATAGACATCCGTTTTCTAAACTCTGCAAATGGTTCTCGTACTACTTAATCATTCATCCATTATATCGGGGCAAGATATCAAGCGAATCATAGAGATCAAATTTTTCAATAATTACATCTACTGCTCACTCGAGTCGTCCAGTAGCGCCGTTGTTGAGGGAATGAGGAAGGGAGGCAGGAGATAACGAGGATTCACGCCTTGCATTTCGCTCTCACTTCATTCCCACCGCAATATTTTCGTGCCAAAGTGAGCCTTCCCGTAGGCTCGTGAGGCCTTCGCGAAATGAGGTCCACGACTAAGGGGGAAACGTGACCGACGGACTGCTTTCAAGAGGTGAAATGGAAGAGGAAATATATTTTCCAGGGGGAGAAAAGGGTAGGTTCGAGATCCCCTTATGAAGGTGAAAAAATAAGAGGTGAGCGGATGACAACAGTGGGGATTAACAGTGAATGCGTCTGCTCGAGCTTCTCGTGTTTGTCTACTTCGCCGACAAGTCAATTTGGAGTGCAAGCGTACGAAAAACAAATATTTTCAACATATTTCTGGAGGCGAAAGATGAATCCTATGTCCCAAATTAGAGCAAAATGACCAAAATGGATCACAAACTCAGGAATAGCTAGGGGGTGCTCTCCCTAGTGTTCACATAGATTTCACATATTAGGAGAGGATTGTTTTCTTGGGTAAGATATTCTTGTTATTGAGCATGCCTTCGAAAATATTCGAGTTATAGACAGAATTTGTTGTAACTGCACAATTGAGTAAACAGAATCGTGATGTTTTATCTTCGTGATCGGAATTCAGTATACAGTCGATTTAGAAGCCGAGGAAAGAAAAGATTCCGGATGGGGCTCCAGTTGTTCCAATCGGTGCTCCAGACGCTCCTTGGGGCGCACCAGAGGCTCCAATAGGGGATCCAGTCGAACCCTTAGGCGCACCAGAGGCTCCAGCAACGGCGGCTCCACGCTTCACTCTTCCGGCTCCAGTGGTTCCAATCGGGGCTCCAGAAGCTCCTTGGGGCGCACCAGAGGCTCCATTAGGGGATCCAGTCGAACCCTTAGATGCGCCAGAGGCTCCGTTCGCTGCTCCAGTCGAACCCTTAGGTGCGCCAGAGGCTCCGTTCGGGGCTCCAGTCGAACCCTTAGGTGCGCCAGAGGCTCCAGCAACTGCGGCTCCACGTTTCACTCTTCCGGCTCCAGTGGTCCCAATCGGGGCTCCAGATGCTCCTTGGGGCGCACCAGAGGCTCCATTAGGGGCTCCAGTCGAACCCTTAGGTGCGCCAGAGGCTCCGTTCGGGGCTCCAGTCGATCCCTGAGGTGCGCCAGAGGCTCCGCTCGGGGCTCCAGTTGATCCCTTAGGCGCACCAGAGGCTCCAGCAACTGCGGCTCCACGCTTCACTCTTCCGGCTCCAGTGGTTCCAATCGGGGCTCCAGATGCTCCTTGGGGTGCGCCAGAGGCTCCGTTCGGTGCTCCAGTCGAACCATTAGGTGCGCCAGAGGCTCCGTTCGGGGCTCCAATCGAACCCTTTGGTGCGCCAGAGGCTCCGTTCGGGGCACCAGTCGATCCCTTAGGCGCACCAGAGGCTCCAGCAACTGCGGCTCCACGCTTCACTCTTCCGGCTCCAGTGGTTCCAATCGGGGCTCCAGATGCTCCTTGGGGTGCGCCAGAGGCTCCGTTCGGTGCTCCAGTCGAACCATTAGGTGCGCCAGAGGCTCCGTTCGGGGCTCCAGTCGAACCCTTTGGTGCGCCAGAGGCTCCGTTCGGGGCTCCAGTCGATCCCTTAGGCGCACCAGAGGCTCCAGCAACGGGCGCAGCCCTCTTGAAGCGGAACTCCTCTGTTGTTTCTCCGGCAGGTGCATCAGTGGGAATGGGCGAGGGTTGTCCTGAAGGCAGGGGCGTACCTGATGAACCTCTGGGTGCGAGAGAGGAACCGACGCAAGGACGGCCGCTGGGGCGCGGGGATCCGGAGGGCTTGGGGGAACCGGAAGGTCGCGGAGAGGAGGCACTCTGTGCGGCGGCGTAGCCTACTAGGCAGACGAGGAAGATTGCGGAGAAATTCATGCTGAGAAGACTGATGCTTCCAAGTGAGGAGCTGATGTGCTCATGGTTGAAGGACGGGCTGTTTTATAGTCAAGGAGCGACAGGTGTACAGACGGGGGAGAGGGCGAGAGGGATGTATGGTGAGAGATCCGTCATAACCAGGCTCACATCCGGTTCAGCGAGAGAGAGAAAAGAGCTAGATTGTGATTGGAGTCACATGGACTGGAAATGTACTCAAAGAATTAATTCAATTTTATACCCTTTCTGATAGATATGCATGCTAGCGGACTCATCATTTATCGGTATTCGCGGACGATATCTGATATTTAAGTGAACCAATGACAATCGGGCAATTTCCTGAAGATGATTTAACATTCGTTCTTGATGTGGAGCATTGACATTTATCCAAGTGTATAGCAAAGTTTGGATGTTATATTTGAGCATGAATATGTTTTCATGTTATTTATTGATCATTTTTAACGATTTGGATACGAATCAGTTTTGCTTGGCGTTGCCTGGCGATGGTTCAAACAACAGTCGTATCATCGCTGGAAGACGGTTGGATCGACGTCGTTGGAATGACGCGCCGCAGCAAGAATGGAAGGGTTGTTCTGTACCTGCAGGCATTGAATATTCAGAAAATTCCAGATAATAGCATTTCACGCATTTGGTCATTTATGTTCTAACACGATGCATGTACGAAAACAGAGCTAGCCATGAAAATACAGAGATCGCCTTTCAAACGTTGCAGAATAAACTGCTCATAAATAAGGCTTACTTCCTAACGAAGACAAAAACGAGAATGGGGTCGATCATGGGGAACAACTGGGCGGACATCACGGCTACCGTACCCAGTCCGCCGAATCTCGACAGGGAAGGCGCTAGGAACCAGTATTATTGACTTTATTGATTGATCGATCATACGAAGAAAAATGGAGGCGAGCATTGCGCCTCCCAGTGGCACGTAGGAAGTGAACATAGCTATTAGCGTCTAAATTGTATTTAGGGTTTGTGTTGTGTGCTCGGCATAGTAGAACTTTTAGGAATCACACTTGTTAAATATTCGATAAGGGAAATTCTCAAACCTGCCACAGTAATGCTCTAAATAACTGCCGCTGCATATAATACGATTTTGCGCTGTTTACATTCCTGAAAATTATTAGATTTCCAATGAAGACATCGAAAACTTACATAGTTTTCCTTAATTCTCGCAATATTCTGATGAAGCAGAACCAGATTACACTTCCGGAGGCAATGAACAGCACCATGATTATTAGAATAGCAATCATTGGCCTCATCTGCCACACCTTGCCGCCATCCTCATCAGGAATCTCGAAAACATAAATGGTGCTAAGATTATCATGATAGTGCTCACCCAGTAAAGCGCTCCTAAATATCCAGGTCGATTCTCCGCCAGAAGGTCAATATCGTACTCTTTCTGAATGTTTGTGGCATTATTCTGTACAAATATCATTTCACTTTGAGCACCGCAGCAAATGAGTTTCTAGAGAGCTCTGTAGGAGAAAGAAGAGTAACTGCGTCTCCGCTGAGTGCTGCTGGAAACAGAGAACAGAAAGAAATTACCCTTTACATTGATATCACTTACCTACGAATAGTACATCCGCTATAATGGCAATCGATATCCAGTTTCTCCATGGTCTCAACTGAATCCATGACAGCCAAGCAGGACTGGGAACAATATTATCATTTTCAGAAAAAAATCGTTGTCAGACTTGCACAGGAGGACGAATCGATACACGTAGTGGAACGCAAGGAGGACGAAGGTCTGGTAGAAGATGAACGCCCAGCAAACGCCTCAATTGCAACAACTGGGTATTTTTCCAACATCACGGAACAAAACGTGGAACTGACCTGCCCAGATGCCAATTGTTGTAGAATTGTCGATAAATCTGAAGCTCCAGAGGATGAAGCCGTATTCGGTGAGATGACAGGCATGAAATGAATCATTGAGCTCACTCCCTTCCATGCCTACTCAGCCGTTTGCAGAAATCACATTTTGAAACCGTTCATTCAATTTTTCATTTAATTTGCACATTACAACATAGTATTACGTTTCCTCTCCAAAGCCAAAACGGGAAATAAGTTGTATGCGTACCGGGAAGAGCACCGAGTGCGTTAACGAAACGAAGATGTCGACTACTGCGAAAATGAGCAGCAACCAGCGATAGGGACCCACCTGAGCGTATTTAATGTATAATTATTAATTTTCTTCGCTGAGTGTACCTGATCAACCTCAGTGACAATGATTACATAAACGAGATACACATTTACAATGCACGAAAAGAAAATTGTCGAGAAGGAGTAGATCTGGAACAATTTTCAGTGAACAGAGTGATTCAGGAAAGTGGAACTGACATGGAAAAGGAGTTCGTTGAAAAGTCCAGCGAAGATCATGAAAGCTTTTCAGTTGACAGCTCTTGACGCAACTAAATCTAGAGATCGACACTTCCTCTTCTAGCGCATTGTATAGAAACGCTGTGGCAACAACAGAGAAGATCCTGTGAATGCATTAAGGAGAGCGCTCAGGGGTAAAATCAGAAAATAAGATGACTCCATTACTGCATTGCTGTGTAGATGAAAAGATCATTGACAGATGACAGTGAAGGTCCAAATACGATAATCGATGACTATTTTCACATGCGAATAGAATATTCAAGTTTTTTATCCGAAATATTAACACATTCCGTTCACAAATATTAAGGTAACTGGGAAAATTGATTTGTGGTGGAAATAGACTGATCCTCGAGTCGATATGATCCTGAATCAGACCATGTCACTTTTGTTTCTGCATAGAAATGGAGAGAGGGTCGCTTCAGAATACTAAGATTATGGTGAATTACACGGTTTCTCCTTGAGTCATTTTCTGTCTCAATGCACAACTAAATAGAACGCCGAGTTACACAAAGTAATGAGTCATGGAATTGTCACTGATCTATGTTCTGAGAATAGTCTGAGAATATTCGTCTAGTTCGTTCCTTTTCAATGTTTAAAAAAGGGTTACCATGAAACATAATCATGGACTCTCACAACGATTGTACTGCATGCTAAGTACTGTACGGTGGTATTCCCTAATTCTGCGCAACGCACTATTTGCGTAATTCGACTATATCCTTATGTAAATTACATTAAACTCAATCTCACAATCCATATTTTCACATTAAAAATCCATTAAACTCAATAACAACGAAGAAAACCGATGATAAGCAACGTGGTGTAATGCAGCGTGCATCTCGAAATTCCGTCTTTTCCTAATCCAGCTGCATTTTTCTCAATCAATGGCTTGAATGGCTACAGTATTTTCAATTTGCCTGCATTTTCAATGAACTTTAGAAATTAATTTTGCAACTTGTAGACATTTATTTAACATGAAACCAAGTGATTTCTGATCGGAAAAGCGCCCTCTATAACCCCATGGTGCCAGTTTGTTGTTCGCGAGACTCGTGGGAACCCTTTTTTAACTCACATCAAAATTTTTAATTTCTTCAAATATTGACATTTCTATGATGATATTGCTTCGGTTAGACTGATCCATTTACCCAAGGGAATAGTATATCGTTAGCGCTTCATTGACATGTGAATTCAATCCGCTTCCTTTCATTTCGCAAATAATTGCCACTACACATTGCACATTCTTAATTAGTCGCTTCTCTTATTTGCGTCTCGGTGCGCATTCTTGTGTAGCTATGCACTCCTTTCATCCAAAGCCCCACAAGTTCGAGATTCATCGGAACATACAATTATCAGCAGAAAGTTCTTAAGACGAAGCGAATTGTAAGGTAGAGTGCATTCTCATATTGCTGTCATTAGCTAATTTGTCTAGATGGCTCCCCCTCCCTCCCACAAGTGAGTACGCATTCACTCCTTCTCTCGCGCCGTAACTACAATCGCGAGTTCTCTTTATTCACACAGTTTACGAGTATTTTATTATTTCCTTCGATTTCATTTATGTTTTTCCTAATGCATTCTATTTCAGGGTATGGAAGAGGTTCCGACTTCATACATCGTTTTCAATTATTGTGCTTTCATTCTCCACCTCATCTACATTCTTCTTACCCTCTTCTTACTGGCGGCGATTCGCTCAACGCAACTGCACAAGAATTGCAAGTATGAATTCTATTTTTCGCTGTTGTCGTGAGTCTATGTAACAATTCAGATTTCTTCTGTACGTTTGGGGGCGCGAGTTACCTCGCTTTGTTCATTTCCCATGCGGCTCTTTGCGCATTGAACACCACAATCTCTTCAATGCCTGTTGGAAAGGGCGATCCCAGTAAGGAGTTGTAATTAAACTGTACTCCAACAATTGTTTCCGCGTCCTAATCTCCTACACAAAACTCGCACAAGTTATAACTGCATTTATGTAATATTTATAGAAATACAATCATCAATTCGTCCCAATTCTCGTCTTCAGATCTTCGCAACTACCTCATCAGTGCAAGCACTGCCTCACAATTCGTCTGTGAATGCTTGGAAATAATGATTGCCACTGAGCGAATCCTGTCCTCCATTCACCCCGCTGAGTATCATCTATCGGGGAGAAATAATCGATTCTTGATACCACTGACGTTATTCACCCTCTGCGGGGCCATATTTCAAGGACGCCTTTATTTGGGTAAGGAGTAGACGTCGAAATCAGCATTTCCTCTTCATTTCGAGCACGCTCTAGACCGGTTGAGAAGCGAGAGAGAGCATGAAATTATGATAATGTAGCACCGTTTCTGTCTCTATAGGGGACGAGTAAAGTTAGTAAGAAAAAAGTAGTGATTCGTTAAGCGAAACGGTCTCTTTTGTCAAAAACATGGTTAGCAATTCAGCCGGTCTAGAGAGTGTGCTCAATGAAGAGACTGTGACCAGAATTTCGAAGTTTACTATTCAAAAATGTGAAGTCTCTTTCTCTCTTTTCAGCCTATCTCCACTTCGTTCTCGCCATTGACCTTTTCGTGCTCGAAATCTGCTCTCTCGTCGTGAGTTTTTTTTTCTTCAGAAAATCTTAGTGTTTTCAATTCTTTCATATCTCGTAATAAATCACTCCTTTTCTATGTGATCAGACTACCAAGAGAAAGAGAAATCTCTCTTCTTGTAAACGAAATGGAGAGAGATGTGTGTCGAATTATCATGGGCAATTTTCTTATATATTAGAGTATATCTAATTTCATAATAGTCTGAGCTCTTACAATTAGGCGCCCTCATACAAAATAGAGAGGAGAACGAGCTTGTACTATCAAAAAATAGAGATGCTTTCTGATCAAAACTAACTGAGTTATGCAATGTTCCATCCAAAAGTTGAGGGGAGAGGCGAGGTAGTGTCAGGAAGAGAGGGTGCCAGTTCCGGTATTACCCATCATCGTTAATAGAGCCTTAAAGATGAACTACGCGGCCGTAAGATATTGCGGAGCGAGATGTGCTGAATTGTATGGAAAATCCAGCCTGAACGCTCGATATCAGGTATGAATAAACTCATAGATTAATTCACAATTCTTTCACTCATCTATTCCGTTGGATTGCAATCGCAAGAGTAAACTTTGAAAGAGAATGAAAGAGAACTCAGAGCAAGTTGAAATGCTAAACTTCCAGGTAAAAGAAGCGTACGAACTGGCAGTTTCCATGCAGCGAGCGTACCTAATCACTTTCGTTGCTAAAGTGAAACTTTTTGAGCTTTTGGATAAAAATTGTTTGAATAATATGGGGTATCCTCATATCGAATTGTTCTCACTCAGTATTTTCATGAGATTGAAATAACAACTAACTTTCTCAAAATAGCTGAGGGTGCATGGAACGTTATGATTACATATTTGTCCTATTCAGCGATAGTATTGTCTATAAATTGATCAAAAGGTGTGCAAATGGCTACTACGTTTTTGGTTCACTTTCACGACACATTCTTCAGAATCTCGTGGACGGCGCCATCGTCGTGACGTGCATGCGAGGGGACGAGTACACAGATGCGTGCCCCTCCTCTTCCCCATTCCCTTCGTCCTCCTTGAAGCCATTTACAATGTGGTACAGAGAGTTCGTCAATTTTCGTTATCCTCTCTCCATTTCCTATTATCTCTAACCGCTCGTTAGGTCGATAGTGTATGGGAAATGTAGAGGATAAAACCCTAATTTCGAAATTCACTGTGCATTTGAAATCACGCATACTGGATGAAGACTTTGCAGGGTCTGGCGACTTCATCTGCATTCTTACTCGTCTCTCTTCTGTATAATCATCCTCGACTAAGATTGAAGTCGAAGATGCTAATCGCCAAGATTTGGTGAGAATTGGAGTGTTATATATATATTTTATCTACGCCCGAAAGCGCAACGAGATACGAATAATTGATAGGATAACCGTACAGATAATTGACTCTCCTCATACTGAGGATATAAGTAATAGAGCGTGACGGGTAGGAGGGTACAATACTGAAAATACATAGATCTAGTCAACTGTTCTCATCTGTCTTCTTCTGGTCTGCATATGAGGAGGGAACCGAGGAGGAGGCACTCGGGTAGACCAGGTGGACTATGCTCCGAGAAACAGCATCAGTAGATTTCTAAGGGGTGGGGGGAGGGGGGGGGGGTGGACATGAATATGGGAGTGGGGATGCGAGAAGGAGTGGAAAATGGATAACTAACGATAAATTGCGAATTTAGATAAGTCTAACTTGAGTAATCTATTCTTAAAGACAGTAATACTTGGGGAACTATGAACATCTGAAGGTAGTTCACTAAGCATACTAGCAACTCTTCTGGAAAAACAATGGAAACGAGGTGTTGATTTAGTTGCCTCAATATGAATTCCAAATGTGCTTGTTCTATCTCTAAGGGGTTTGAAAGTAAAGAATCTATTGCGATCTAGAACTGTGTCGCCATTCATAATCCTACGGGCGAAAACTAGGTCAAAAATGACTCTCCTCTCTGAAAGCGCTTGAAGACCAAGAGTAGACAGACGTTTAGGGTAGGAAGGAAGAGAGAGAGGATAGGATGAAGAAGGAAAGCATCGATAGAATAGAATTCGAGTGAATTGTTCCTTGACCTTCTCTATTGTCTGACTATCCTTCTTAGTATAAGGATCCAGAAAGGGCAAGCAAAATCAAGGTGAGGAAGGACATACGTGCGATAAAATTTAATAATAATATCAGGGGAGTTAACTGAGACAATCAATCAATCAATCAATCAATTTATCTTATCAGGCGGAAACGCTCAGAAGATGATAGGTCGGTAGTCTTCATAAGTTGCACTCCACCAATGGCTGCCAATAGCTCGGGATAGGTCGTCTCTCCATCGCGCGCGAGGCTTTCCGGGGGGACGAGTCCTATTGAATGGAGTCCAGACAGTTGTCGCACGGCTCCACTGTTCCACTCCCATTCTTCTGATCTTGAGGGCCCAGCGCGCTTTTCGTTTCAATCCTTCCTCATTACAGCACGCAGCATAATATGGAGTGCAGTCTTAGCCCTATTAGCACGTTCAACAATGGAGGCGTTTTTGAGAAGGGAAGGAACAACTTGAATACCAAGATCACGTTGTGGGGAATTGCTTTTGAGAAATACATTGTTTATGGTATAACAAGGAGGGGTCGATCCTATGTGAAGGTGGGTACACTTAGATTCAGAGAGAGAGAGAGCTGGTTAATAATAGTCCAAGAGCACATTGAAGTTGGGCAGTCTTAGGTTGAGATGATTCAAGTGGGTATGAAATGTACAATTTGATATCATCGGCATATGCTTGAATGCGTACATCGGGGAATTGATAGAGTATGTAAGTGATATCAGAAATATATAATGTGAAAAGAATTGGTCCTAGCACGGATCCCTTATGAGATGAAGAAAGATGTATGAGATGAAGAAAGATGTATGAGATGAAGAAAGATGTATCCCGATGTCGGGAAAAGCCTATCTCCGAACACTTTTATTTCTATGAATGACAACTGCCGAAGATCAAAATATTGTATTGTACAGGAAATCGGCACAAGTGCAAGATACATTCGAACCTCCAGGCTTCAAAGCTGATGGAAAAGTGTACTTTGATGAACTGAGAAGGACGTGGAACTGATATGTTGGAATGGAGCCTACTGAAATGAATGGAATATTAAGGAATATTGATATCCACGGGATTGTTGCTGATCAATATGTGTTATGAAATGATTTTTTCTAATATTTAAAAACTGGTTATAAATATTTAACGATTTTCCTTCAATTCCCTAGAGGTACGATTCCTGCTCGCCTATCACGTGAGAAAAGTGTTAATGGATCAACAAGAATTATCATCTTCCGTTCTCCGAAGTTGGAATTCACGATTACCATGCATTGGGACTCATGTATTTTTCATTGTATTCATTGTGTAACGATGGTAGAAACATTAACGAAATAACAATTGATATGATCAATTCCACGCTTTTCGTAATTCTTCAAAATAGACTTGTCCTTCAGATGACTTGAATTGAGGAGGTTGAAAGACCTCCTGATGCACGCTTGCTGATCCTCTGCAAGTTTTAGATTGTAATTGCACTAAAAATTGTGCCTACCGCATCTTGGCTAGAAGCACTTTCGTCTTCACTTGCAGGCGCGGATGGTTGTGTAGGAGGGAACACAAGAGGAAAGATGATGTTGACCCGATACCCTGGGAAAACACCACATATTCTCACATGGTTACCGGGAAAAGATATAGATCTGAAGCAATTTGAGTTGTTCCCATACCACGCAGTGATCTGATTCTAAATCAAATTCTCTCACTCTTTCTTGGAAAAGGGGGGGGAACGAAAACGCATGCCGTTCGAGTCCGAGAAAAAATACACATGCCTCTTCATGTGGCATACTCTCGGTCGGGAAATTGTGTTGACTGATGGGACCGGAATTTTGAACTCTATTTCGCATACCAAGCAGAAGACTGCTTCGATGACGTGGTAGGGAAGAGGAAAGAGCAAGGGGACACAAGTGCGATGAGCGATGATCTCCAGGCAAGATAAGAGGACCACACTACTCACCAGATTCTGCAAGGGATATTCGTCATACGAAATGCATCACCTCTAGTGTGAAATAAGAGACGGTGACCCGAATTTCGAATTCTATTCACGATGGTATTTGAACTCGTCGACCTTTAGTGACGAGATTTGAAACGAACCTTGGCGAGAAAAGTGATGAAATAAGCGCGTTGCATGGTAGCTGCCAGTTGACAAGCTTCCTTCACCTAATAAAGACATAGTTAGAAACTGCGATCGCGAGTTTAGTCGAGATTCGAATTGACTCTGAAACTAACCTGATATCGAGCATTCAGACTGCATTTGCCGTATAATTCTGTGTATCTTTTTCCACAATATCTCACGGCTGCACTGTTAATCTTCACTCGGGTTAAAAGCCGGTTACAATTAATTGGTAGCTCACTGTCAGACAGCACATTTCGATGCAGAAGAAGGAAACGGAAATAGAAAGATGCATATCGACTGAAATTTTTGCTAAATATTTTAAAAGATGAACAACTTACGCAGACCCATCCATGCTTCCACGAATGCCCCTCCAAGTGAGAAAATAATAAGAGGAATCATTAGTCGATTGGCTCTTCCCGAGGTATGGTACTTTGCGGGATCGATCGAGGACAATATTCGTTCCGATGCTATCATGATTTCCAGGCATTCACAGAAGACTTGAGAACCGATGATAACGACATACAGGTAAATACGAATTTCTGTAAAGTAATTAATAATATTTATTTTAGAAAAATAAAACTACTTGGATCGTGTTTGTCTATCGGCAGTGAGGGCTGAGCAGCATTTATCATAAATACGGTAAATTGGCAGATAAATTGCGTCATATAACTGACACCCCAAATGGAGAGCAGAAACCTCGATAGAACTCATAAAAAAGAAGGAAAATTTATCTCACTTGCAGTTAACGTGAAGTTGTGTTAATTGAACTGCGCATATGAAGAAAATTGAAAGGAGAAAGTAGAAAATGAGAAGAACCAGGGCGAAATAGGCGAAGACGACATAGGAAGTCGGGAGATCGACCATGCCAGACTGGGAGTGATTTAGATGGTGAATACAAATGGGAAAAAACAAGCAATTTGACGCTAGAGTGTTATCAAACAAATAACAAAGCTGAGTTGGCTGAGAATCAATTGGCTGAGAACCTATGTTTAAATTCTCGCATATGAGGCGAATCGCGAGAGAATCGACCATTTTAGGGGGGCTAGCGGCGGTAGGATTTAAGTTTGTCCTATCCGTCTATAATTTTGGCTATAAGTATTTCAAATGATGCTGTTTCAAACTGCGTCGTCAGAATTTTGATAACTGTCGTCAACGTTGAGATTCAGAAGGCCAAACTTGGTACTATCTCTTTTTTACAGTCAAATCGGGCTCACTTAAATGAACATAAACAGTTTAAAATAAAGATATAAGGTCTTTCTCTTTTCACAAAGAAAGCTACCATCATGCTCTACAACTTCACTGTTGACGTCATCATTCCTGGTCTACTCCCTGGTGCGGGGCGGTCGGGTGCACTAAAAATGTCGTAAATTTGGAAATCGGAAATACCTTTTGGGTTTTCATGCTTAAGTTGTAGTACATATATGTGCCACACTTTTGGCCAAAAATTAAGGAAATCGGAGTATGGACAAAAAAATGGGCTCACTATTGTGCGGCGACCTCAAAATGAGTTCTGAACTAGAATACTTCCGTATCTTCAACTGCCCTCATTTGTGCTCAAAATAGTTCAAAAACTACCAAAACAATATTAGAAATTGTTTCCCCCCATGATATCACACTTCCATTGGTCTAAAATGGTCATCGGACCGAAAATTTGAATATCTATATTTTGACCCCCATTAACTCGCGGGATGGGTCCAATTGGCCTGAATGAGCTTCAAATAGTGTAAATACTTCCCTCTAAATAGCTCAAAGAAAATGGGCCTCTGGAATTGCGATATTTCTATCGATTAATCCGAGGAAAGGTGCAAAAGTAATGCTCAGGCGAAAATAGAGATAGAGACCCGTGTCGAAGCTAGAATTGTAGAGAATGAAGAGCTAAACATTTTATCTGTTGAAATTGAATCTCTATCTTTTCATTGAAGCGTGCTGCATAGCTTGGAAGTTGGCCAGAGCCAGGATAAAATCCCCCGAGAGCGCGCGCTCTAACCGTCTGACACTCTCGCCGCCTGACCTCCCTCTCCTTCCCCTCTATTTAGCGCTCTCTCGGGCGTGTCTCCCGTCGTTTCTCAAAATCGAACTTTGGACCAAAATATCTAAAAAGTATGCATATTTAAAAATCTGGTTTTTTAAATATGTTATATAATTTGAGGTGTTGATTTCAAAAATCGCATCGGCAACATGCGCACAAAATTATAAATTGTTGAAAATTCCAAAAAATTGCACTAAAAACTAGTTTTTCGAGCTCAAAAAATTAATTTCGCATTTTCTATCGTTCGCATATCGAAATTCTTATTCTACGCCTCGAAATACGTCGGAAAATCTACTTTTCCGGATATTCTGAGATATCGACTTTTTCGACCCCAAAAATGGGAGGTGCCGGTAACTTTTTCAAAATCGACCCCCAACCTTAGTTATAGTGGCCGTCAATCAGCACTCGGGGTCTACACTTCAGAAAAAAAGTATGGAAATTATTTAATTTTTAGCCATCCGTGGACCTGTTACATTCTCTGGTGGAGGGTCTCTTAAGCATGAAAACCCAAAAGGTATTTCCGATTTCCAAATTTACGACATTTTTAGTGCACCCGACCGCCCCGCACCAGGGAGTAGACCAGGAATGATGACGTCAACAGTGAAGTTGTAGAGCATGATGGTAGCTTTCTTTGTGACAAACTTGAATCCTACCGCCGCGGTGTGGTCGATTCTCTCGCGATTGCTCTCATATACTATTTCATGATCGTCCATTTCAATGGAAACTGACAGAATTATGCTATCCTTTTACATTTATACACTTAGACAAATACAGTATTAACTAGTGAGAAGAATTCGTAAGATTGTCCTGCTCTTTGAGCTAGGAAGTGAAGACTGGGTACCATGATTGCTATCATAGCATGTGATGGTAAAACCGGTCTCTCGCGCGAAAACAGAGTCGTTATAAATAACTGAATAGATATTGAAATATCACTAATTACGATCTTAAGATAGGAAGATTCTTGCGTGATTTTTACGTAGCCGTATCAGTACTAACTTCGGAAACCGACAAACAGACCAGTTTTTCTGAGACAGTATTGCTCGCATTATTTTCGCCTATCCTTTTCTTGACAAAGTAAGACTTAAATAAATTCCACACAACAATAAACCGCGCAAAAAAGAAATTTTCTCTCATAAATATTTCAGTGATTTACATCCGAGTATACGTAGCAATTCATTTATTGGCGAAGTTTGATCACTTATGAATTCCACAGACCAATAATTTTTTACAATAGTAGCAATTCAATGAACATGACAATTTTAAAATATATGTATAATGCCACTAACTATAATATAATATCCCTTAGTGCATAAGATCAATTCCAAGATATCAGTTCCAAGTCCTTCTCAGTTCATCAAAGTACACTTTTCCATCAGCTTTGAAGCCGGGAGGTTCGAATGTATCTTGCACTCTTGCTGATTTCCTGAATTTACAATATATTGATCTTTGTTGGCATACAACCATAGCGATCTACTTGGGATAATTTACAACGAAGTTCTTACCAAATCTTAGCTACTAGCATCTTTGATTTCAATCGGAGTCGTGGATGACTATGAAGAAGAGAGACGAGTAAGAATGCCGATGATGTCGCCAGTCCCTGGAACGAGTTTTCAATTCACTTCTCACTAATAGCAACGTCGTACCACGCAGTAAACGGCTTCCAAGACAACAAAGGGCATGGGAATGAGTAGGGGGATGCATCTATGTGCTTCGTCCCCTCGAATACATCCCACCATAATGATGCTGTCGACGAGGTTCTGAAGAGACCACATGGTGACCACGAGCGGGATATCGCTCATTTTCATCCCCTTTCCCATTATTTATAGCATTGATAAAATGTTTTATAGTAGGAATGTTATCGTACAGCATTTAGAGATTCTGAAGATAAATACCGTGAATACGAGCCAAAACAAGTATTTGGCTTGTGCAAAATGTGATACATTAGCCAATACAGCTAATACCAATGTTTTTATAGCCAATATCTATCTATAGCATCATAGCATGAGAACCTACAGCTTGATTCCCAGAGATCATGAACAATATTGGCGATTAAAAAATAATACCTTACTTTTGAAACGAAAGTGATTAGGTACGCTCGCTGCATGGAAACCGCCAGTTCGTAGGCTTCCTTTACCTGAGAATTTCAAATTTCTTCTTGCTCTAATTTTCGGATTTATATGTTTCTTGCATTACATTCTTTACTTTTGCGATTTCACTCAAAATAAAATAATTGTATAAAGAAATTATGAATAAAGTAGTAAATGGCAGAGTTTAACCTTACTTGATATCGAGCGTTGAGGCTGGAATTTCCATACAACTCAGTGCTCCTCCATCTGCAGTACCTCACGGCAGCAAAGTTCATCTTCAAGACCCTTTTTAGCGATGACGAGTTCGGCGCACCTTTTTCCCATTTCACACACCCGCTCACTGCTCTGATCTCATTTAAAACAAAGAGGAGAGATTGGATAAAAATGAGAACAATATTTTGTCTGTTTGGGATTGAAATCATAGAAAGTAATGTAGTAATTGTAATATATTCGGATAAAAATTTAGGAAATTTCTTATCTAATTTATTTCTTACAAATTCTCACCACGAGAGAGCAGATTTCGAGCACGCAAATGTCAACGATTATGATGTAGTGAAGAGTTGCTGAGAAGTTATTAGGATAATTACTATGATGGAAATTTTTTTTGCAAAATTCGAGATTCCCATCACTGTCTCTTCATTTTACACATTCTCTAGATATTCTGTATTGACCGTATATAAAACGAAGACACTGTCAATACAGAATATGCTATCAGACCTCGTACCTTTTTCCTGCTCACCTAAAGAAAAGCTTCCTTGAATTATTGCCCCGAGGAGCGCGAGTAATGTCAGTGGTATGAGTAGTCGATTGCTTCTTCCTGACAGATGGTACTCCGCCGGGCGAATAGAAGACAGAATTCGCTCAGTGGCTATCATTATTTCCAAGCATTCACAGAAGAATTGGGAGAACACACTAACGCCGAGAAAGTAGTCGCGAAGGGCTGAAGATATCTATGAGTCGAACTAATTTTTTAAACACGAAATGATAAAGGGGATCGATAATTTTACTTTAATAACTACTCTTACCCGGATCGCGCTTTCCTGTCGGCAATGATGTCATTGTGGTGTTCAGTGCGCATAATGACGCATGGGAAACAAACTGTGAGAGGTAACTAGCGCCCCAAACGTACAGTAGAAATCTGAAAAGTGAAGTTGAGACTTTTAGGAACCTCGGACCCATATATTTTCCGAAACAGCGTTGTTTGTTTATGATGCATGCTAGGTAAATTCGAGCATTGTCGTTGCCGAAATGACAAAAAAATATGCGGCTTGTTTAATCTGTCAGAAATGTGCGAGAAAAGTTGCGTAAAAAGTTGCGTAAAAAGTTCGCGAACTTCTGATTCTCTCCTGTTCGTGTACTCTCTCTCTTTCTCTAACCAGGTCGTTGAAAAGTTCACGAACTTTTCGACGAACTATGTTCGAAAATCATACTTTTCTTTTGTTTTACTTATTTTTATAAACTATTTTTGCTTTTAACTTATGACTTCTTATAATGACAACCTTCCCTTAGCTGGAATAGCTTCAGAATACAGCGTAGTGAAAGTAAACAGGGTGGGAGTATTTTTTTCGAAAATGGGTCACCACTTTCCCCACCCTGTAATGTCAAGCTATTCCATCAGAGGGAAGGTTGTTCTTATAAGCAGTCATAAGTTGAAAGCAAAAATAATTGATAAAAATAAGTAAAACAAAAGAAAAGTACGAATTTCGAACATAGTTCGTCGAAAAGTTCGTGAACTTTTCAAGGAGCTGCGTGAAAAGTTAGAGAAAGGCGAGAGAGCACGCATTCTTGAGAGAGGGAAAAGGAAGTAAACAATCACTGCTTCCTTTTCCCTCTCTCAAGAACGCGTGCTCTCTCGCCTTTCTCTAACTTTTCACGCAGCTCCTTGAAAAGTTCACGAACTTTTCGACGAACTATGTTCGAAATTCGTACTTTTCTTTTGTTTTACTTATTTTTATCAATTATTTTTGCTTTCAACTTATGACTGCTTATAAGAACAACCTTCCCTCTGATGGAATAGCTTGACATTACAGGGTGGGGAAAGTGGTGACCCATTTTCGAAAAAAATACTCCAACCCTGTTTACTTTCACTACGCTGTATTCTGAAGCTATTCCAGCTAAGGGAAGGTTGTCATTATAAGAAGTCATAAGTTAAAAGCAAAAATAGTTTATAAAAATAAGTAAAACAAAAGAAAAGTATGATTTTCGAACATAGTTCGTCGAAAAGTTCGTGAACTTTTCAACGACCTGGTTAGAGAAAGAGAGAGAGTACACGAACAGGAGAGAATCAGAAGTTCGCGAACTTTTTACGCAACTTTTTCTCGCACATTTCTGACAGATTAAACAGGCCGATGGTGTCCGCGGAAAAATAAAATAAGTGCTTACTTGCAGTTCTGGTGTAGTTGAGTTGAGCGAATCACCGCTAATAAGAAAATGGCAAGAAGAGTGTAGATGAAGTGTATAATAAAGGCAAAATAATTGAAAATAATGTACGAAATTGGAGCCTCCTCCATTCCGTCACTGAAAGAGAATGAATTTGCGAAGGCGTGGTAAGAATATTGAACGTAAAGAGAAGAAAACGGAATATAAATTGTGTAAATGTATCCAAAATCTAGAATGTATATATCGCGCGAGTGTAGTTATGGCATGTGGTAGCGGACTCACTCGGGGGAGAACTAGAGAGAGGGAGAGAGAGAGAGGTAGACAGGCTCATTAAAGGCACTAAGATGAGAATGGGAAGATGAACTCTACAGTTCCAATAGTATAGGTTCATGAATTTTTCAAGTGAGAATTATACGTACAAGAGATTGTCTGCGTAGTTTGTCTGCGTAGTATAAATAGAGTACGTCGACGAATGTTTTCAGACGGAATTCTTCTCATTTCAATGGATATCGTATGAGTCAACCGTCTATTGTGAATGAGGTCTGTAGTTCGGTGTTCTCGTATTGTATTGAATTGACAAGAAATCACATAGGAAACTATCATTGTGTGCCAAAAAATGTACCAGTAGAATTGTTTTGAGTATCAATGCCATTTGCAAAAACATTTATCATGATCTCCTCATTTCATAGAATCATTCCATTTTCAGAGATCAGTTCCACGTTCTTCTCAGTTCATCAAAGTACACTTGTCCATCAGCTTTGAAGCCGGGAGGTTCGAATGTATCTTGCACTCTTGTCGATTTCCTGAAATTACAATATTTTGATCTTTGATATCTGGTAGGAATTGAACGCGTCGAACTATCCGCTTTTTCCACTGAAGGAGGCAAGCGTTGACGTATATTCTTTCATATCATCAAAACAAACGGTGAAGGTGCATTTCACATCATGTGAAAATATAGTCGTAAATTGACGACAACCCTAGGTGTGATAGTTCGGTGAGAATGGCTGATACAGGGCAACTTGTTCCAAGCATTGTGCAGGATTGTTTGCGACTAAACCCATACCAAATTTTAGCTATGAGCATCTTTGATTTCAATCGGAGTCGAGGATGATTATGCAGAAGAGATACGAGTAAGAATGTCGATGTAGTCGCCAGTCCCTGCAGGTTTTGGTCCTGTTTATTCTTTCGAATTTCAATCCCATACCATGCAGTAAATGCCTTCCACGACGGAGAACGGGATCGGGAAGAGTAGGGGGATGCATCTGTGTGCTTCGTCCCCTCGAATACATCCCACCATTATGATGCTGTCGACGAGATTCTGAAGTGAAAAATAGCAAAAACAAGGCAAAATGTGATCGCTCATTTACATCCTCATACATATATTTAGAGAGGGAGTGTTATTACACAGCAATTGCGAATTATGTAGAAAAATACCGTGAAAGCTAGCAAAAATGCGCATTCCGCGTGCTCAAATTGTTATATATTAGCCAATTCAACTAGTACCAAAATAATGTTTGATCAAAGAGTGATCATTTGAAATGAAATTCAAAGAGATTTTGAGTGATATTCGCAATGTATAAAAATATATAGCTTACTTTTGAAACGAATGTGATTAGGTACGCTCGCTGCATAGAAACCGCCAGTTCGTAGGCTTCCTTTACCTGAATATTTCCCATTTTTTGTGCTCTGAGTATCATTTTTTTCAGCAGTATAAATGAGTTACTTGATATCGAGCGTTGAGGCTGGATTTTCCATACAATTCTGCGCATCTCCATCTGCAGTACCTCACGGCAGCAAAGTTCATCTTGAAAGCATTTAGTCATTTCGCACACCCTCTGATCTCATGTAAAACATTGAGGAATGATTAGATAGATGAACCAATGAAATAGTAGTCACGATCTGTCGAATACTGACTAGTGTTGGCTATTCGGATCAAAATTGCGATCTCGCAATCTCCTCATCCTCAAGTTTCGACCCTTATACTCACCACGAGCGAGCAGATTTCGAGCACGCAAATGTCTGCAGCTATGACGAAGTGGAGAGTTGCTGAGAAGTTATTACTCATTTATTAATAAATAATTACTGAGATAATTCCGATAAATTCAAATTCAGAAAATTGAGGAATTAGGAAATGCCGATCAACGCCTTCATTTTACACTTTCTACGAATAAACAGTACTGCTTACCCATGGAAAGGCCTGCTTGAAAGATCGCTCCACTGAGTGCGAGTAATGTTAGTGGTATGAGAAGTCGATTGTTTCTCCCGGCAAGATGATACTCAGCTGGATGAATGGAGGACAGAATTCGCTCAGTGGCTATCATTATTTCGAGGCATTCACAGAAGAATTGAGAAGCAGCGCTAGTACTGATGAGGTAGTTGCGAAGACCTGAATTGTCAGTAGTTAATTATTTTACATCGAAATTTCAGGCTTCTCTCGAGAGAATCAGTGCAAACATAGTACAATCGGACAGGTCGATTTTGCCGGAACCTACTCAGTATCGGATTGAGAAAAAATATTAAATCTGAGAATTCTAAAAATTCGTAAAATCTTTTTCGACTATTTTGTTCCGGTTCTATCGTAAGAGGCATGATATAAAGGGTGAACCGTAAATTAACGTAAAAATCAGTACTCCTTACTGGGTTCATCTTTTCCTATAGGCAATGATGTCATTGTGGTGTTTAGAGCGGATAAAGACGCATGGGAAATGAACTGAGCGAGGTAGCTCGCTCCCCAAACGTATAGAAGGAATCTGTAAATTGTGAAATAGAGGAGATGTCTTTTGGGCTCCGATCCGGGCCCCTGCAATTCGGATTAAAATATTCGCCAAGGCATTGCAGGCATTTCACCGTCTTTAAAGAAGTTCGGGGAAATAAAAAAATGCATACTTGCAGTTCATGTGTAGTTGTGTTGAGCGAATCGCCGCTAATAAGAAGATGGCATTGAGAGTGTATACCAAGTGCAGAATGAAGGCAAAATAATTGAAAACGATATATGAAGTAGGAACCTCCTCCATGCCGCTACTGAACGAAAATGCATTAGAAAAAAACGAGAAACGAAAATTATTACTGAACACAGAGAAAATGAATGAGAAATTGTGCGAATATACCTAGAATTAAGACTGTATATTGAATGGCGCGATTGTAGTTATGCAATGTGGGAGTCACTCACTAGGGAGAAGAGAGGGAGTGAGAAAGCCAGTCGGGCTCAATAATGACTGTGCGTTAAGAATAGAAAGATTCACTCTACTATTTACTTCGTTCAGCTTGATGAACTTCTAGGGAAGAGCTATGCGTACCGGAGATGTCTGCGTAGTTTTGATCAAGTAGCGCCATGGACAGAGTGCAGAGTGTGAATGAATGTTTTCAGAAGGAATTCTTCTGATTTCAATTGATATTGTATGATTCAACCTTCTATTATGTAGGAGGTTTGTAGTTCGGCTTTCTCGTATTGTATTGAAATAACAAGCACTCACGGGGGAAATATAAGATCACAAAAAATGTGAAAAGGGGGTTTATCCATACGGGTGACTTTTTTTCGCAAAACTTGAGAAACATCTGTCGATATCCAGTTTCATATGTATCCACTTATCGTGCTGCCAAGTTACTGTTTATAAACAAATTATGTAAGGAGCTTGAGCGCACAGTTGCCCATGCAGCATATTTATTTTCGAACTATTGTAAACTGAATGGAATATCAGAAATCATTGTTTACCTGCAAGCCATTGCCCAATTGTCATCGTTGTCATTAGTCAATTTTAACGAGCGCACCTCCCTCCAGTAAAGATAGCATCCATTACCACAGCTGAGCATTGCATCGACGAACAACAGAACATTTTAGATTACTTGTGATGCCGAGTACAATATCAAAAGCGGAAACCGTTAACTGAAGGATTCCTCCTCCTCAAATCCTTTTTTAACCCAACTGTATGACTCCAAACGAAAAACAAGTGTAATTTTTGAAGACACTAGCACAATTGTGGGTTGATACCAGTCATCCAAATGCCCATACGGTTTGTTTTCAGTTCCTAATGTATTTTGGAGTGTCTAGTGAGTGTACATTTTTGCATTATGTGTACGAAATTTGGCCCTGATCAGTCATTCTCATCTCTAGGGCAATGAGAGGCATTTTAATGGGCTCCATCCACTCCCTTCCGTTGATAACGCGCGCAATGCAATCATTATCACGCTCCCTAACGATCACTGCACCCGAGACCAATTGATCTTTTCAAACACATTTGCATTTACTAAAGTATTCTTGTTATTGATTGCATTTCCATAATGTTGTCAGGTAATTTACAATGCGCTTGCTAAGTCCGATCTTAGCGGCAGCTTTAGCATCCGTTGCCTCAGGCGCCTTCAGAGGAGACTTCGCATCTAGTAAGCATCTACTTTTTGTGACTTCAATATTGAGCTATATTCTCAGTTTTCAACACGTGGATTCCGTCGGAAGACGCGAGGATTGTAGAGGATTTCTCTCATCTGAGCCAGATATTTCATCCTCAGGTAACCGACGAATATTTCCCGCAATAATCCTGATTGAAAAATTTGTCATTGAAGGCTCACGCTGAGGAGCACACTCGAAGGAAGAGAAACGCCGATGAAGCCGCGGTAGAGTATATTGGAATTTTTCTATTCTTCATCGTGCCTCGTGCACTGAAGAAAGTATTATCGTTAATGTTCAGAGATTCGCCTCGGGGAATCCGATAACGAGGGCTTGCGACCGACCAGGCTACACCGGCCAGTACTGCGAATTTCGTGAGCCACTTCATCAGACGGGCCGTCGTAAAAGAAGCGCCCGCTATCATTCTCGAAATGCGCTGAAGCATGGGAAATAATAGGCTTCTTCCTGATGCGAAATGGCTAATTAGCTAATGATGTATTTGCAGCCATCTGCGAATCGTTCAATCCCGTCTGCAACCCGGAACAATTCCTGGGTGATGTGAGCGTTGCCTTTTCTTCTTATTTTACCTCATCATATTGTTTCAATCGAGGGACTCAAAACAACTCTAAAAAACAAAAAAAAAACTCTATAGCTCTATAGATTTCTTTTCAAGAACTTTTCTCTCCATTCAGCGTACTATGATATCTACAAGTCTGAACGGTGAAAGAAAGCTCAGAAAAAGAGTCACTTTTTGCGAAGCCATCCCTTAACTCGGCTCCAAATCCCGTATTCGACAGGATGGCTACGTCGTCGACCTCACCGATCTCGGAAACTGCACTGATGCGCACAAAATCATCGTCGACGAAACGATGTTCGACATCAGGATCGAAGTACAGTCACTGGACAACGTCTCTCCAAAACTGACGATCATCGACGACAATGGTTTGCCCGCTGTTGGCACGCACATCCATTATGTAATTCTGCAGGCTACATCGGCACTCCGGACCAGTCCATTCAAGAAGATGATCGATACGTTGCTGTCTTCAAGTGGGTCCTTCTTCCCGAGAATGAGGGATTTACATCGATTTTTCAAGATTTATTCCTGCTGGTCCCTACACGATCCAATCTTCCGCTTCCTCGAACAACTCTCGTTGTATTCTAACGACGACAGCGCAGACGACGATGACGATCTCGGGAGGATTCCAGACGGACGAGAGGGACAGGTTCGTATTTGGAAGTACAAGAAGATTCAGAAAAATCAGAGAAGAGAGGAGTGTAGCTCGGTCGTTTCATTCTCTCTAATTGCCAACCTACTTAGTTCTTATCAACTATTGCGCTGGGTAGGCAATGCACTAATATTCTGATACACTATTATGGTCAATGACCATTTTCTTTTGTTTAGGAGCGATTTCCCTGAGGAGACCGCGGCCGCGCATCAGTTCAACTCGATTCTGCTCACTCTACATGGCACGAGAGCCCCAGCTGCACTCAAAACCGTGTCTGTGGTCGGACCGGAGAATGTAAGTGAAAAAATTTTACGCGGGGTTTTCTCAGCCCTACTCCATATTTTTAGATTCAGTCGATTTCCATCTAAAAATACTTTTTTCTTTTTCCTTGGGGAAATAATTTTCACAAAAGGAGCAAAATGCTCCCTGATTTTTTTCCAAAAAAAGGAATTAACAATTTTCACACACCAGTACGTCCTTCGACCTCGCGTTCTCAATAAGAGATACGGATGTCAGCACGAGTTCTACTTCGACTCCCTATTCTGTTACTCTACAGGATCATACGCACTGATAGTGAGTTCATAGTCGTTTCGTTGCTCATATTCGATCATTTGACTTCTCTTAACTATATCATGAGAACCGATACAACGATCGATCTTTTTATTCTATGCTCTCCCTAACACCTCAAGGCATAGAGAGAGTGCGAAATTAAGAACGTTTTTTCCGAATTTCGAACTCTAATCTCCAGGTGGAAGGCGTCGATTTCTTTGGCAATCTCTTCCGTCGAGTAGCTCCGTTCGAATGCGTCAACAGTGAGTTACTGGCCATATTCAAATTAATCAAAAAGTTATATTTTTCTTGTTCCAGAGCCCCTCTCGACTACTTCACTTGCTCCATCGACTCCTCAGCCTACCAATCCAAGCAGTTGCGCGAATGGAGGAGTGCTGCTGGAGAGCGGAGGTTTGGTTATAATTTGGTGCAAGTCTCAGGGGAAAAGCAAATTTGTTTTATTGGCAAACGCAAATCCTTTGTTATGTGAGTCTCGAAGTTCCACTTTCTCTATCTGAAATAATATAAATATATCTTTCGTTTGAGGAACGACAACGTGCATCTGCCAGGATCATTGGTCTGGCTACGACTGCTCACAAGCATTGGTCAGTAATACAATTATTAAAATTTTATTTACGCCCGAGGCGAGACGAAACAAAATGATAATGTAAATTTACAGTGTGGGTGGGGTTGCATTAAATGAATAATTTTGGAGTAAAGCATGTGGCGATTACGGGTAAATACAATAGTAAAAATATTTGTCTTGCCCAAAGCTGGCAGTGTCACCCCATGAAAATGTTGCGAAAATCTTGCATCACCACGGAATTTTCTCTCCTGTGTGCTGGTAGAAATTTCCATTGTGCTCTTCAGTTAGGGAGAGGATAAACTTAGTCAGAGGCTTTGTCGATTCGTCTACCTGGAATGTTGCGATTTACATTCAAAGATCACAGATCAATTTTGAAACCATTGGACCACCGTAATCTGAAAGAAGAAAGAACGCCTGACCGTATACTGGGCCGCTTCCGTGCCCAAGTCCGTCTTCACCCATCCGGGACAGAATGAAGTCGCCCTGATGTGGTCGTCCTTCCACTCTACGGTGATCCGCCTTGTGAGCATGTTGAGCGCGCACTGAAGAAACTATTTTCATCACGCATATCATTCCTAGCTATGTGCTAGACGGCGTTATTCAACTCAACTCGCCTTGCTCATGCCGTAAACTGAGAATGGCATCTCCTTTCCTTTCTTTGGCACATCTCCGAGAGAGCCAAGACCCGATGAGATGTTAACGATCTGCGCCGAGCCCTTCTTTGCAGCTGTTTCCTTGAGCAGAGGATAAAATTTCTGAAACATTCGCCTGAAGTAAAATGTCAAATATTGTAGTAGATAAATAGATTTACATAAATTTTCGTCTCACATTCGCGATCAGTAAAGGAGCGACGGTGTTCACTTCCAAAACCTCGAAGATCTTGACTTTCGAGAAGTTTCCATTCAATGGGGACATGTGTCCGATCCCGGCATTGTTGATTAGAATGTCCAATCCTTTTGCTCCGACAATTTCGCGGACCTGAAACATCATGAATTATGGTCAAAAAATACCCACCAATCTTCGAAGTGTGCCTAGATTGATATAGTTTGACTCGCCTTTTTCACTGCGGCAGCAATCGATTCCTCTTTGACGACTTCGAGTTGGACGATGTGCAGTTTGGGATTGCCGAGTGCCTTCAGATTCTACAAGACCTTGCATGAATTGTGACACATTGTACACTCGCGCACTCAGTATTCGTGGACTATGTGTTTTTGTGGTCGGGTAGAAACTAGAGAGAGACAATAAAAGGGTATTCATAACAACAATGCAGTGCATATCCGCCCTTGTTTGCACAGCCTGTCAACAAGCGGTCGAAGTAATTCTATCAATAGTGGAGCAGAAATGAGCAGTCTAATGGTGCTTTCAACGAAATGAAGAGGAGATGTGGGGGGTACGATGCAACGACACAGTAACCTTGGCAGAGTTGACGTCTCTCACAGTTGCGATAACCGTGGAGACTGAGGGCTCGGCGAGTAGATGACGAATCAAACCAAGGCCGATTCCGCGATTAGCGCCAGTGATTAGAACAGATACCATTGCGATGGAGGGCACGGCGTCTTACGGGGGATCTGCGCAGGCCCATTTTATACTCGCGCAGCCAGTTGTAGTGTACTAATTGTTGTTGTTATTGGATCGTAGAGCAGAGAGAACAGGGGCAAGAGAAGGATATGCAAGCACATCGTGCTGACGATGGCATCCACGCACGTCGTGCGAGAATATTAGTTAGCACAACAAAGGCACAAATACAAATGGCGCACAATATATTTCGCAACGATGTGATTTGTCAATACAATAAACAGCGCGGGTTTAGCCCGTTCCTTCATCACAAGTTTCAGTGTGTCAACGGCGGCACTCGTCTGGCGGGCAAATGCTTCTGCCCCATCGGATTCGAAGAAGTCCACTGCGAGCAAGGCGAGTTTTTCTATTTTTGGCATGTCTCTTCTGTTCCTATTCTATCCCCTGAATAGATCGGTTTACACATAGTCCTGAATCATTAGAAATGGTGAAAGTCGTTTTGCAATTATGAGTCTGTTTCATGACGAGATTATGATTTTAATGTAGCTTTATTTTGCAGTGAAATGCGAGCCGAATTCTGAGCACGGTTTCGGCGTTGATCGTCCGACGCTCGTTTTCGTCGTACGCGTCAACGTCCATCAGAATGACATTCTGAAGCAGGTGCAGCAAGCGATCGACGAGGTAAGTACACCATTCTCAAATTTATTCTTTACAAATATTTATGTGAAGAATTTGTATTTAACGTATTTGTATTGAGCGTGTGTACAATTGGCGAAACGATTGAATAAAGAAGTCAACAATGCACTTTAGGTCGTAGCCAGTCTCCAGTTCGACCCCACGTACCTCTCCCGATTCCGCCTCGTCATCTTCAACGCGCACAGTGAGCATTTGAGTTCGAGATTCGTGATTTCTTCCTTCTATGCACTCTTTCGCTTCTCAACGAAAGTGTGTGCGAAATGAAGAGACGGTGACTCGCATTTTGAACTCCAGAGAGACGTACTATAGATCACCACATGAACATCAACTTTCAGAGATTCGGCTATCGAGGCAGTACTCGTCCGTCAACGATTTCGACTGGGACTTTGAGAACCAGGCTACGAAGTCGAATGATAGATTTGGACAGTGCGAAGATGGCGTCCTTGGAGCTCTGGCTGCTGTGGGAACCTCAATATTTTATCATTTTTCTTATCTTTTAAAGAATGATACGTATGCAATTGTCAGATCTTATGAATGTTCGACGAGCGTTCGAATAACATTAATTTCCAGGCGCTGACTGACACTTCGCTCACGCAAGGATCGATGATCTACGTGATCACCGATGCCCTCACTGACGATTACAAGGCGCAGATTGATGGAATCATCCAGATGAACAGCTTCGCGAGAGCAACCGTTCGTAGCACAGACCACAAAAGAACGGAGAAGAAGCATATTTTCAAACCTACAGACAGATTATGACGACACTCTAGCCAGTCTTCCTTTAGCTTTTTCGAAGAAGACAAAAATCATATTTCCAATCTACAGATCAATTTCCTCCACATCGATCCGGAAGCTAGCGAAAAGTGTGAAAAGTTTGACCTCTCCGATCCTGGATTCCGCGCCTTCGAAGATGTCGCTAATCGATTCGGAGGACTCGCTTGGCATGTCACTGATCGAAAGAGGGTCTACGATGTCAGTTACTTTTTGTTCTTCTGAAAAAATCAAAATTTGCAAGGTTTTAATGATATTGTTTGACCATGATAATGATTCTAAAAATCGATAATTCTTTCCAGGTGCTCTTCGGTCACTTGAACTCGATCATCTACAGATCTCAGCTGATGCTCACTCTCGACAGGGAAGAATGCGGCAAGGGACTCGGAAAGGTGTGCCTATCTGCTGGATTTCATAATTGAACCGAATCTGTCTAGAAATGTCGATATTCTCACTATGGTTGGCTATTCAGAGCAGATTTCACCATTTGCTACAATTCTGCTCCGAATAGCCAACTCTAATTCTCACTAACCTTATCTACTCTAGGTCATGCAAATCGAGAGCAATGCCGAGACGGTCGTTTTTGTGTTTACTGGACGTACGTTTTCCTTTCCAGAACACGCAATATTCTAACAGTCACGCCTCGTAGTTCGTTGTTACAGGCGACTTTCGCCTCGAGATGAAGGATCCGGAAGGCATGATCATCAAGCCGAGAACAGTAGTCAACGAGGGCATCTTTACTGTCTTGTAAGGCCAATTCTTCATATCTTAGTTTTTATTTATTTTTCATGAACACACGTAAATTGTATGTCTACTATTCAAGCTTTTTAAATTCTAGGAGCTGGGATACTCCCTTGGCGGGCACTTATCTGATCACGGCGACCTCCGACACGCCCACTGCGGCATGCAGCTTGCGCGCCTATCAGGTACAAGATTAGCTTCAATCAGCAAATGTGCACGGAATAATGCTAGTTACCCAATACTTTTGAAGGCTTCCCCTCAGGAGATCACTCATAACCCTCAAACGGAGGCGTATTGGGCGATTAGTACTGGAGTGGAAGCAGATGCAATGATGTATCAGCCGCTTGCTGGCACGGAGAACCATCCTGTAAGCATATATGTATATCACGCGTATCACGAGCCAGTGGATGAGTGCGGGAACATTTCCAAACTTTTTTGCCTGATATTAACTATATTTTTGTGGGTGAATACCCAGGACCTATGAAGTCGAAAAATATAGGTGGCTGGTCCCAGAGCCGGCTTTTAGGGATTTTCCGGTTTTGCGCCTGGCTATACTGTATCTTAGGTCCCAGATGAGCTAGAAAGATGGCATTGGGCTCAAAATGTTCAGAAAATTATTTCCACCAACTTTTATGTTGAAAACTTCTATCTGTGACAACAATTGAAGATGTTATGATCGCAAAACCGATCGCAAAATCAGAAAATAAATGTTTTCACCATCACGCAGGAAACTTGCAATGGATTTTTATTTCATAATATGAAAGAATAATCATTCATACATATATGAAAAATATTGGTGACAGAAATATCTTATCCCCCAAAATTATGATATTCGTCATCGAACGTGGACATGTCATGCATAATCACAAAATATTCCCTCCATTGCGCCTAAATGCACTTATTAGTTATGACCGGATTTGTGCATCTAAAATCATGAAAATAACGCCTTATTTATAATAACTCACGAAATGAGCAAATAAATACGTTTATTACCATATCCAAAATTTCAAAATAAAACTAAATAAATTTATTTTCTAACCAAGATAGACAATGTTTTGGCGGCACTTTCTGACTAAATCATCCCATTTATGATTTTAGATGCACAAATGAGAAAAATTTATGATTTTAGATGCACAAATCCGGACAGAAACAACAGAATTTCAGCTGTAAATAAATTTTGAAATTTTTTTACTCTCCCGTGGTAGCATATTCGAGTGACGAATGCATGAGATTCGAAACACCGGATCGACCGATTCTATTATATTTCTACAGTGGTCGGTATATATTAATTACTAGGCATATTCATTCCGGATGTCTATATCAACGTGCGATTTTATAAATGTATAAACTTGAGACAAATCGAGGTTGTGAAAATCGATTTTTCAAACTTTGTCGAACTTTGGAGTTTTCTGCTGTATGTGACTCATCCATTCCAGAAACGTATAAAATCGCGGTTATTTATAACTAATAAGTGCATTTAGGCGCAATGGAGGGAACATTTTGTGATTATGCATGACATGTCCACGTTCGATGACGAATATCCTAATTTGGGGGTAAGATATTTCTGTCACCAATATTTTTACTATGTGTATGAATGATTATTCTTTCATATTATGAAATAAAAATCCATTGCAAGTTTCCTGCGTGATGGTGAAAACATTTATTTTCTGATTTTGCGATCGGTTTTGCGAACATAACATCTTCAATTGTTGTCACAGATAGAAGTTTTCAACATAAAAGTTGGTGGAAATAATTTTCTGAACATTGTGAGCCCACTGCCATCTTTCTAGCTCATCTGGGAAGATACAGTATAGCCAGGCGCAAAACCGGAAAATCCCTAAAAGCCGGCTCTGGGACCAGCCACCTATATTTTTCGACTTCATAGGTCCTGGGTATTCACCCACAAAAATATAGTTAATATCAGGCAAAAAAGTTTGGAAATGTTCCCGAGAGGTCTGTTTTTCATCCAATGACTCGTGATTCACGTGATATATTAATTTTCCGTGATTGTGGTTTACTTGATGAGACAGAGATAGGAGAGAGAGAAAGAGAAGTTTGACTTAATTAAAGAAATTTTCAAAGCACTGTGTTCATGTCAGGTCTTCCATATCGAAGACTTCGGAGATGACGTCGACAGCGCCTTCGCCTTCCTCAACATGTACGCCGTCCGAAATGGCGTCGAGCAAGAGGTGAACAATCATGCATTGTTAAAAAATGACTTCGACTTAAAGTAGAAGTCTATTCTAAGTCAATTAGCCAATCATGAAGAATTACAGTCAAAGTAATGCAGGAAATGTCAAATACTCTCCTAGGTGTACGCCTCTAACGGTCTCTTCCGTGGTGGCTGCACCTTCCAGTTCTACTTCCCCTCCTTCCGCTGTCGTCCCAACGAGAATCTGCACTACGAGGTGGCATAATAAGAATCGATTATGGAAACTTTAGAAAAAAATTCAAGCGAACAAGGACAAGAAGGGAAGTAGAGCAAGGGAGAGATATTGACCATCTATGCAGTGGAAGGAGGTTGAACTACTCCAGTGGTAGATCAGATATCCGAATAGAACCAGAATAGATCGAAAAGAGGAGGTTAAACGGAAATGGGCTACGGTAACAAGATAGAGAGGGAAGAAAGATGTGGGACGAGGAACCAAGGAATGAAAGAAGGCATGATCTTTGATCTTGACGATCGGACAAACCCAGATTCGTGATCTACCCAAATCATCCATCAAATTACTAAGTGTGCAAAAAATACACGAATTTCATAGTATCCTTTTATCCAACAGATTCAAGGGTTGTACTCGATGGGGAGGTTCTTTCAGCGGACCATGCCGTCTCCCTGGAACCACTCGCGGCGGAACTGCTTGGCGGCTCCGTCGGGGGTGTTGGTCCACTCGATGGTCACACGATCGTTGTTAGTGTCCTGCAAAGGAATAGCTCAATTAAGAGAAGTAGCAAGGACAGTGGGCAGTACGATTGCAAAGGGACGTACTAGGTACCGTATTCTAAGCAGTGAAGGAAGAATGATATCAAAAGGTGGGTTCAAAAATACCGTAATCATTGAGAACGGTAACCGAATCTCAATACTCTTGAGATCAGGCACCGTATGCTAGGTAGGCAGGGAGGGATACCGTACCTCCTGTCCGTAGGCGAAGGCATCGCAGGAGACGGCGATGAGGGCGGCTTCCTTGGGGTCGAGGACTCCCGATCCGGGGTCGACTCCGAGTCTCTTCATGTTGGTCGTCTTGAAGGCCCATCCGATACGGCGAGCAGAGGAGTTGGTGACCTGGAATGAAGTGGGTTACTGTAGGTCAAGGAGCATGGGAGGGGTGGAGGAAGGTAGGAGGTACGAAAGGAATGAGAGTATCAGAGAAGGGTATCCTTCGGGGGGAGGGGGAGGGAGGGGTACGGTACCTTGATGTGGTAGGTGTGCATCGTAGTCATCGTAGGGGGCGTTGAAGACGATCTTGCTGCCAGGCTGGGTGGCGATATCTCCGGGAGGAACGGACTGGGCCATGTCGACGACTTGGTGTGAGGAGGAGACCGATCGGCGATGGTTTTATAGGCGAGAGTGGATCGATTATCATGGGGTAATACGAGTCAAAGTGGGGGATCAGAGGGCGAGAGAGGAGACTCTCTTCATTTGACTGAGATGAATGGGTTATTGACTGAGAGGTGAGATTTCCTCACAAATCGTAATATTTCCTACTGTACTCCTTCCTACCAAACATAAAAAGTGTGGTCGACAAAATTATTGTCGAACGGAAAGGCAAACAGACAAGACTAGCAGTACGGTATTTCTTTTATAGTAAATATTCCAGTTCAACATCCGCAACAAGCAAGGTTTCTACGTGCAGCGCGCGGGAGTGATGACCTGCTTCAACTGTCAGTTTACACTTCCTGAGGCTTTAAAATTCGTTAAAATTATACGAACTCTTGAAACTCACTCAACAAATCGTTGCTGAAAACATGCTTCAGACGTTCCCACTCCCTCCGCCCCGACTGACTGCCAGAATGGAGGAGTGAAGCACAATGGGACGTGCCTCTGTCTGGCGCATTATGAGGGAGAGCACTGCCAGAAGTGAGGGCAATGGGTCGAACGATAACCATCCGGATGATATCCAATAAATGGACCCTTCTCCAGAACTTTCACAGAACCATTTTTGACGCTTCGGGAATCTTCTGTGAACATAATGGGGAAGGGTACTATATTTGGTTATCATCCGACCTAATGCTGAAGTGAGTAACATCACAGCCTCTACTTGTACACATACTCTAACGAGTATTTAGCACGATCAATGAGTGAGTTCAGTTTTCGATTGCAATTCCAGTCTGATCTGTGATAATGGCGGCACTCCTCTCTTCTCCACTTGCAAGTGCCCCGTCGGATGGACTGGGCAGTTCTGCACTTTGCGTATGGCTTCGTCTTATTCCGGATCCATTTCATGCCCTTAGTTTGGCATTAGAACTTCTCCATGAATAATGTGTTTGCTGAGGGCATCATTCACTATTTTTTTCTACTGGAATATCAGCTCAGAAAGAGCATCTAGTCTTTTCTTGCAGCGCAATGCCCCGAATGCGGTCCGCTACCCTCGCATGGCTATCACGTCGACATGGCGTTCCTTGTGGAAGTCTCGCAGAAGGGAGTGAAGCAGGTATTTGTTGCCCCAACTTGAGAGCGAAATTCCTGTAGTAAGTTCCAAATTTCCCAAAGTATTTCATTGTTCGACCGGTAGATAGACGATTTCTCCTATTCGGATTCTAGTCTCCTAGGGTGCCTTACACCTTTTGCGAATAGGGAAAACTCTACGAAACAACAGCATTGAAGACTTCGATTAGCAAAATTATTTCTCACATTCAGATCGAGCAACTACTCGGAATCCTGCCCGATATCATCCGCGATGTTGTCAGTCAGCATCCAGATTGGATCGATCGACTCGTACTCATCGGATACGATTCAAAGGGTTCAATTTGCGATAAATTCAGAACGAGACTTCATTTCGGTGGGCTTTCGACTAGAATAGAATATTTGAATCTCTTTAACCATTTTTTACATTCGAAATCTCATCGTTTTTTCACATTGAACACCTTGTTTCAGGAGTCGTTGGTATGGTGGATTCTCTCATTTCAAACACTGCCAATTTCTTCGACGCCCTCTATACGTGGTCGACTTCAAATCCGAAGGACGACGAGTGCAAAGTGCAGATCTGGAAGGCCATCGATACGTGAGATTTATGAGCTAGATTACCTATTCTTAGGGAGAACAAGTTGGATAAATCATGAGTGCCCTGACCAAATTATCAAAAAATTCTAGCCAAACTTAAATCTGTTTGAAGGCTTCTCAATGGTCGCAAGGATGGTAACGAGCGACGGGCCCTTCCAGAGAGATCCATCGTGAATATCATCGAGGTGTGCCTTTTACTTGGGGGAATTTAAGGAAGAGCACATGAAGAGCCTTCACGAAATTTTGAGGAAAAAAATACCATTGTAGAACATTTATTCAGGCGTCTGTCCCTAATGGCGACGGTGATAACGCTGCTCTGATCTACTCTTCGAGTGAGGAGCTACTGGAGATACGGACGATAGTGAACTTCTTCCAATCCACGAACTGGAACACGGAGAGTGGGAAGGATTGCGGAGCGACTAAGGTTTCTTACTTGTAGAAATAGCGATATCCAGGAAATTCTTTTCCTGACACAGCCCACGGCATTTTCTCGTTAACATGCCATAAATTCTCACTTTCCAGGCTTCTTTCAACGACATCGAGCGCATCGCTCGTCGTGGCGACGGAATGATGTACATGCTGGGCAATGGCGATCTGGGAAGGTGAGTCTACGGGGGAAATACTCACATGTAGAGAATATTAGAATATACTTTAATTGTATGATATATTTGAGAGCGATGCGCATGATTCCCACGCTCTTCTCGTCGTCGATCGTCTACAAGTACCACTCGAATGACTGTGGGAGGCAAGTCATGGTAAGCTACCTCAATCAGAACTGTAGAGCATGCAAACTAGAAAGATAAATTGCCAACACTGCTTGATTAAATCATGCACTGTTGTCAGTGTAGTTCGAAATTAGGGTTAGCATTTCTCCATTTCAACCATATTCTTGAGATGCCAGAGAGTTTATAGACCGAACATACGGAAGCATCTCAAGTTCTAGATGAGAGATTGAGAGGGCTATCCTTTTTCCAGGTATATTTCCCCTTGGATGCATACACGCAGACTCTGACCGCAATTGTCTATGGGCAGGTCACGGGGTACAATATGAGAAAGCCAGATGGTCAGTGATATTTTTTTAAAAATGATGATACGGATCATTGTGTTCATATTTTCTTTTCAGGTTCTTTATTCCCCGATCATCAGGCCATCAGGATTATCGATGACGACCAAAATTTCGTACTTGAATTCAGAAATTGTAAGTTTCTTGCTAAGCAATAAGTTTAAGAAGGCATATTTAAACGACAAAAACTGTTTCAGCCTGCGACAATGACTGGGAGCCCCTGTCTCAGTACTGCATGTACTATAGCAAGGCTGTTGCCAAATCCTTTGCGGTTCGTTTGAAATGCCATTTTTAAATTCTATTCAAGTTTCCAACAGACATTGATTTTTTCCAAATATTTTACTGTCTGACATGTAAAATGATAGCAACAAACCATGTATTTGTATTGTTAAATTATGTGAATTTAGGACGCGAACGAATTGTGCGAGAGCATGGGTGCATTCATGGCCGATGATCTCAACGACCAGAAGAACCAATGGCTCAGTCGTGAGTTTTCAATTAAAAAAACATCATGATTAGGGTTGTCAAAATGAAGAGATTGGGGGAAAATGAAGAGGCCTTTTATTGCTTTCCCCTCTTCATTGAAGAGGGTGCGGTGTAGGGAGCTCTTCAATGAAGAGCTGATTTAACAAAATTTGTTGTATCTCGAGCAGGCGTCAATATTTTATCGTCCAAATTTGACAATCACATACGATAAACGAGATAGGGAATATTGTCTACAAATTGGGAAGTTCTGAGCATGGGGCCCTACCGATGCATCAAAAAGGGGATCTCGCCTCTGCTAGTCACTACGGGGAGACTCCTACACAACAGATAGGAATATCTGAAGTAAGAAATTGGGTTGAAAAATCAACAACATCATCCTAAAAGGAACCCTAGTGGGGGGACGGACTGATCTCGTGTACCCACACCAGTGAGATGGGGTGCCGGTCCTCAAGTCAGGTCATAAACGGAGAGGGTAGAGAGAAGATAATCAACAGACGGAGATTCTTGATCGAGATACGAAAAAGTCTTGACTGCAGCACGAGGAGGATGGTTCACGATGGTTCAGAACAAGCCAGGGAGTCCTTCCCATACCCGCATGTTCTTTGGAATGAAGTGGCGGGGATTACAGGGTACAAGGACACCATAGCGAGGTCTTAGCCAAAGGAAAAGAAGGGATTCATCTCACGCCCGTGGATCCTCGATCCTGCAATCACATACACAAAGTGGTAAAAAAGGAAATGGATAAGCAAAATCACTCTCCTGATCTACTTCTCCTTCAGCGACATCCTTCGATAAGGCCATCCGTTTCAATTGTCACGAGAGCTTCCGCGTTTCTAAAAGATCAAGAATCAAACTAGACAACGCCATGGACAATCAAAGATAGACTGCAGGATCAAAAAGTGAATAAAATATCGATGACAACGTACCTCTTACTCATTGGGTGGCACATAGTAGCAAGGGCAGTACTGCTCGACCTGACTTCTCCGATCCGGAGGGCAGTTCCAGGGGACACGAACGAGAAAAGACGACACGGGTAGGCACCAGCAGTGGAGAAGTAAAAACACGAAAATTATCAACCAAAATAAGAGCTAAACAGCAAAAAAAAACAGCAAAAGGAAACGAAAGGAGGGGAAAGATTGCACGAGCCGGCTATGGCTCGTCATCTCTCCCAACCATGTAAATGACCCTTTGTCTGATTGGTATGCATCGACCCAGTCTTAGGCTTCGTTCTTTTGAAAAAAACGTGATGGCTCTTCAATGAACTCCCTCCCCCTCTTCATTGAAGAGGGCACCGATCACCCCCTCTTCAATGAAGAATGACGCCGGGCAGATCGACTGTGGAGAATGAAATGAAGTCTTCATTTCACCTCTTCATTTTGACAACCCTAATCATGATTGGGCTCCATTTGAAATATTCGAATTGATGCAGCCGAAGAAAAAGTTTTAAAAGCACTAACATAATGATGAAATTTCAGATGTTCTGGGCGGTAAACAGGGTTGGCTCGGACTCCGATTCATCAACGGTATCCAATTTAGGAACTTCTTTGAGGGATGAATTCGCAAGAAATGACTCTCCTCACCCTGCGTGCTCGTCACCTTACCAAACAGGGAGAGATCACGCAGAATGAAGGAGTCATTCCTTACGAAACGAACCCGAATTATATTTTTAAAATACATTTTAATTATTTTTAAAAAAACATTTCTGTAGGCGAGTGGCTCTTCCAGCAGGCGAACGGGGGCTTTACGAAGATTCCAAAGAACTTCAACAAGTGGATCACGGGAGAAGCCCCGACTGATGACTCCAAGGGCGATTGCGCGTACACCTACAATGGGCTCTGGTCAGCAATTACGTTGTTTTTTCCAAAAGAAAGTCAGTCTGCGATCCGATTTTTGAATTCAAGAAAATAGTAATTGCAGGTACCCGATGTTCTGCGACAGAGAATACGTCGTAATCTGCCAGAAGCACATGTTCAATCAGGATAACACGCCCTCCAGTCTGGATGACGGTAATTTTAAGACAAATATAAAAAAATTTTCATTCATCTCAAATGTAAAAGTTCAACATAGGAAATCTTCTTTTGCAGACGATCTGTCTCCTGGCAAGTACAGTCTCACCGTGCAGACTGATTTCCTCGCGGCTGACACTGGTTGCGATGTCGAGGTACGTTCAGGAAGCAATGTTTTAGACTGCTTGGGGAGTGAGGCACAAATACACATAGGGATGGAATACAAAATGAATACATCAACTGACACGCAAAACAATCGACACGAACTTACAGATCCGCGTCCAATCCGACCTCAACGTCGAGTTCGGCTTCGTCGACGACCTCAGAAGAGACGCGCCGCATCCCATCGCCAACGTCGATTCAAGCAAGAAAATTTTGAATTTAATGGCCATTCAAATAAACATTTGGTAATATGGTGAAATCGCTAATATGCATTAAGCGCTAACTGGGCTGCTCAACAAGAGGTATGGATCGATACTGGATGGAAATAGAAGCTGGGAACAAATGGGGTTCAGACGTGGTCATTCCGCAGTTGACGCTATCCACACTCTAAAGTCTGTCATTGCTCACTGTGTCGACTATAGGCTGCCTATTTATCTGCTTTTTGTAGATATTTCGAAGGTCTTTGACAGTGTATACACGGAAGCGGTGTTCAAGGCGATAGAGTTAGAAGGGATTCCCTCGGAAGTTGTTTCTTTCCTCGCCAGCCTCTCCCAGGAAAGTAGAAACGTGGTGGTGGTTAATGGCAAGGAGGTCAACATAAAGGTGGGAAGGGGTGTGCGACAAGGTGATTGTTTGTCACCCAGGCTATTCACTGCGGTTCTAGATATGGCATTCCGTCGGCTAAATTGGGCAAATAAGGGAGTAAGTATCAATGGTCGGTTTCTGTCCCATATTCTTTTTGCTGATGATGCCGTACTCATTTCTCACGATGAACGGCAGATTCAGGCTATGGGAAAGGAATTAGAGCGTGTTCTTGCTAAAGTGGGATTGGGTCTCAATGGCGATAAAACTGTCGGAATGTGTTCCAAGCCTGATCCAAGGGATGTAAAAATAGGAGGAAAAGTAGTAAAATTGCAAGATAAGGTGGTCTACTTGGGAAGCGCAATCGCAGTCAGCGGAAACGATGACTGTGAAATTATCCGACGCATTCAAGCTGGTTTTGGTGCTTTCCACAAACACCGCACTTTTCTTATCAACAAGGGTATTCCAATGGCACATAAACGTCGGCTTTTCAACGGCTGCATACTTCCCGCTGTGGTTTACGGTTGTGAATGTTGGGCTCTGACCAAAGCACAAATGAATCGATTATCGGTGGCTCAAAGAAAAATGGAACGTTGGATGGTTGGCTGTACTGTGCTCGATCATGTCTCTAATGAGCGGTTGCGAGATTCAACTAGAGTTCAGGACTTCGTTCGCACTGCTCAGAAAAGGAAATGGTTTTGGTTGCATAAGATCGCGAATGATGATTGCCGGAAGTGGAGCCGATCTGTAATCGAATGGATTCCGCGGAGAAAGAGGAGACGCGGCCGTCCAATCACGAGATGGAGCGACTCTTTCCGCAAAGCAACAGGCCCAAATTTTCTCAACCAAGCACGAAGCTCAAACTGGAACACCATGCACATCAGACCTCTCGTCTGATCTCCCGAGAATCTAATGACTTCTAGATAAATGTGTTAAAATCGTAAAAATCGTAAATCGGTGAAATCTGGTCACTCTAGATTAAATCCGCGAACTTTTTTTATTTCAGGCGAGAATCGTGTCGTCTCCTCACTTTCGCTAGGCAAGGCAAAGGCGGAGAGCGCGATTCTGCAGGTTATCCTAAATTTCGAAAATTCATTTAATCTGTAAAATCCCTGCAGCACGTGCAGCTCCGGTCGGACGACGCAACTCATACGCTGCTCGAGGCTGCAACCTACTCGCAACGACTGGGCTGCACCTACGAATTCGTCTCGCAGCCACTGAGCTGCGACCTCACGAATGGAAGCGATTTCTCTGTCGTGGTATGACCTACAGTCGCGCCGGAAAGTCACCGGGCACTTTTTGAATTTGTTGCAACTTTTTACCCAGGAAAGGCATCATACTGGTACTAAGGTATGATGTACCAAATTCATCGGACATTATGGTCATGGTAATATGGCATGACGTCATTGCTTAATTGTTGCGTAGTGATGACGCAATCAATCTGCGCTTTTTCAAAACGGCATTATTCTTACATAGATTTTTTCCTGCTGGCCAAACTTTTTGAGGTTGGAGATATGACCGAGTCCTACCCAGAATAAATTTTTGAAAGTGCTGCGCGGTCGCACGTTGGCTGCAGCCGTGCTGCAATAACAGGGTCCGAAATTCAGATCTCGGCTTCAAGACTAGCTAGAGAGTCGTTCCAAGCATCAAAATGATCGTCATCACAATTCCAGATGATCCTGAGAATATGAAAATGTCCGATCAACATTTGCCCTCAGGGCACCAAAAAATCACTTTTTTGCATGCTCATTTTTTGGACATTCATAACTTTTAGGGAAAGGTAGGTAAAAATCTGATTTTTATGTGAGAATTTTTGAAATGTATTAAAGATGTGATGCCCAACTTTTTAGAGCGTTTGGATAACTTTCCTGCCCGCGGCGACCGTTTTTCGGAGAGATACTCGGGTCGGGAAACACCCTGTTTACCCCTATGGGCGAGAGAGTGCAGACGACGAGAGTGCGTAAACAGGGTGTTTCCTGACCCGAGGATCCCTCCGAAAAACGGTCGCCGCGGGCAGGAAAGTTATCCAAACGATCTAAAAAGTTGGGCATCATAACTTTAATACATTTCGAACATTCTCACATTAAAACCGGTTTTTTCCAAAAACTGCCCAAAAAGTTATGAATGTCCTAAAAATGAGCATTCAAAAAAGTGATTTTTTGGTGCCCTGAGGGCAAATGTTGATCGGACATTTTCATATTCTCAGGAACATCTCGAATTGTGATTACGATCATTTTTATGCTTGTAACGACTCTCTAGCTAGTCTAGAAGCCGAGATCTGAATTTCGGACCCTGTTATTGCAGCACGGCTGCAGCCAACGTGCGACCGCGCAGCACTTTCAAAAATTTATTCTGGGTAGGACTCGGTCATATCTCCAACCTCAGAAAGTTTGGCCAGCAGGAAAAAATCTATGTAAGATTAATGCCGTTTTGAAAAAGAACAGATTGATTGCGTCATCACTACGCAATAACTAAGCAATGACGTCATGCCATATTACCATGACCAAAATGCCCGATGAATTTGGTACATCATACCTTAGTACCAGTATGATGCCTTTCCTGGGTAAAAAGTTGCAACAAATTCAAAAAGTGCCCGGTGAGTTTCCGGCGCGACTGTAAGATCAACTTTATTTTACCACGATTTCTTTGTCCCTTCTGTGCTGTTCAGACGGATTATCGATCTCACACAGAAGTAGCGCTTTAATATCCGAAATGAACGCTATTCTTTAATCTTGAGATGATCGGCGAGGACGACACTGGGAACACATTCCAACGCTACTCGACTTCGCTCTGCAGCAAGTGGTGTACGATAGAACATGTCTGTTGATGAAGTACAGTCATTTTTTTTCAGACGTTTGCAAGAACGGCGGCGTGTACTCCAATGGGCAGTGCCTCTGTCCCGATTATTTCATGGGTAAGACCAACCAAACATCGCTTTCGTTTGGTATATCCACCAACAGCGCGACAAAAATATCACTGTTTTCCTATTAGTTTTCCTACTATATATTTCCTATATACCTTTTCTTTGAGACATGTACACATACCCTTATCTTGATGCAGGAGACGAATGCGAGCTGCCTGCTTGCCAGAACGGCGGTGCTCTCTCTAACGACGGCACCTGTTCCTGTCCTCAGGGATTCGGAGGAGATGCCTGCCAATTTGGTGAGATTACGGTAGAAATCTAAAAAAGATGCCACTGTCTCTTCCTTCTGTACACCATCTCAGTGCTCGATCGGCCGCAAGAGAATGTAAATGAATATGGAAATTATCTATTTCGAACTCAAGGTCACGGAAAAGCAAAGATGATGTTTAGTTCAATGCGACGCTCCTTCTGGCGTGCACTTCAGTAATGACGGGAAGGCCCTCGTGCTGCTCCTGGAACTATCCGCCAACACCGCATCTTCCCTAAACCATGTGAGTTTTTAGCAAAATAAAATAGACATTTGCCAACAAAATAATTGCAGCACCTTAGCGTCAGATAAGCCAGATTTGGAGCCCTTTAGCTGAAACTTTGGAATAAATAATCTGAGGTGGATCTTGCAGATCTCTAATTACATCTCGGACATCATTGGCATTTTGGATCTCCGACATTCCAAATGGATCAACAAGTACATGGTGCAGTACTTCACGAGTGAGTCGCTCTTCTTGAACAGCGTATTCGAGATATTGTGCACGGTATAACCGATAACTTGTGTTCGACTGCAAAATTTACTAATTGCCGTTATCTGTGTTTCATTCAATGGATAGAGTTTTATTGGCATAATTCCATTAATAGGGTTTCCACATGGAAGATAGTTATCGATGTTGCTCCGCGCTTTCTTACCATTCATCCTCCTCCTGCTGAAAGCTTCGTTGCAGTGGACGGCACGGTCTCCGACCTCGTCAGCTTCGACGATACCTTCCAATTGACTAAATACCTGACGCTCCTTGCGGCGCAGGCTAACGATATTCCCGGCGCATGCGAGATGCCCATTTGGAAGTTCGTTTCGAATTGATAGAACATCATAATTTCTAAGTCGGAAATTTGATCGGAAATCCATGATCTTTGCAGGGCACTCGACCATCTCTTCGATTCACCACTTGCCAAATTCCTGCCCGGTTCCGAGGTGCTGCTAGTGTCGACAGCTGCGCCATCCGACGCAAATCTCGCTGCGATCCACGCAACGATGGAAAAGGCAGGCTACAGTACCCTTACCTACAGACTGTAGGCTACAGTAACCTTATACACAACTACATTAGATTACAGTACGCCGATTTGATGAGAAAAATGAATATTTCAGTTCGATATTCAAACTCCCATCGTTGACTTCCTCCACATCGAGACGCCTCTGTGTCCGGACGATGAGTGGTTGAATGTGCGTCAAACCCAAACAAACGTCACATTTAGAAAAAATAAGAAGGAGTTGTATCAATTTCAGGCCATGAGCGACTTTGGCGATTTCCTATCGACCGCAGGAGGAATCGTCTTCAGAGTCACTCCTGATCAAGTGGCAATTGTAAGATGCATGTTTTGGTCGAATTGTGGGCGTCATATCGGAAGGCGAGAAACGATTCCACTGTCTCTTTATTCAATACACCCTCTAGAGTGTGAAAAATTAAGAGAGGAATATTCGAATTTCGATCTCAAGAACTACTTTGAATTGTGTCTATTCATCAATACCATTCATCCTCCTCCTGCTGAATACACTGCATCAATTCCTCGCAGAGTCTCGAAACCACCCTGCCGACTCGTTACGCCCCGCAGAGACTCTCGTACTCGGATCCATTCAATTGCAAGATGAACGACATCTATGTGCAGGTAGATCATCGTATCAGGTTTAATGGGTGGATACACCTTTAAAGTTAAAGTTTTCCCGTTACCTTCACAATCAAATCCTCCTGGGGGGAACGCCGTGCTAGTCCCGGATTGCCTGATCAGATATTCTGAACAAATCAGCCTGAAGATGACGAATAAAATCGCGAATCATGCATTCATCTAAACGAAAAACAAATCGAAAAGCGACTAACGTCCAGGTGGATACGGGCCTATCGTTCATTTACGTGACTATCGGCGGGCCTGCGAATCTCAATAGTATCGCAGTTGTTACGCCGAAAGGAGGTAAGCGAATTGATCTATCGGAATTATAACTCTTAATATTTCTGATCACCTAATTCACGCGCTCTCGGTTTGCATTAGAGAGTAGAATGAATCGTTGTGAGAACACAAATCGTTATCCATTTTAATTTATTTAAAAGGAATAGACACAGAAATTGCATGGATACTAGCGCATGAGTTACTTGATGAGTCCGATGGAGGATATAACATCCATAAGAGCGATTGGTCGTATTTCTATCTTCTCTTTTTTGTAAATATTCGAACAATAGAAACAATAAATCTCAGACGCGATCACCGTCGGAATGGCGTGGGATTCTGCTCAGCAGACATTCTGGAGCTTCATGCCGCCCTATCCGGGCATCTACAAGATCACCGTCAGCTCGTTGCTTTGTTTGTCCCATGTTTTATTTATGATCGGTCACGAATAATTAACAACGTGTAATGGTATGAAAAGTTTTAGTCGAAAGTCAGTTTCAGATCAATTCGGAGACTCAGCCATGCTTCCCTCTGGTGTATGGATCGGGCGGAGAAGTGGAAAGGAGTGCAACGCACGCGGCTCAGGTAAACATTTTTGCAAGCTCCAGATAACAGGTTTTCAAAATCAATATTATTCAGGTGTTTGCTGGGTTCATTCAGAATTACAATAACTTGGACACACCACAGCCGTACGCAGTCTTTGGAGGTTGGATGAACCTGACAATTTGCCCCCACTTTGAAGAATTTGTAGTTGTGAACTTTCCCGTTTTCTACATCTACGAGAAGGAGGGCGCTCAGCTACCGCTGGAGACTCTCTACATGACACGAATGACGAGGAGGACTATCGAGGTAACTGATGTTAATTTCCGAGAAATATTCACGTCCACTTAAAAAAATATTATTACGGTGATATGTGGTTTGTTTGAACAACTGCGTTGTACCGGATTTCACAATAGGATTCTAGAATGGTAGGTTCCAAAACGTTCCAAAACGATTCCAAAACGATCATTGTCTCAACAAATAACAATATCAGGGTCAGAGCGAAGAATCGTACACTTCTGATCTCGATCCTCGCGATGGATGCTCTTATTCCTACGTAGGAAAGGGTTTCACCTGCGTTGAGGAGAATGATGTAATCACGCTGTCAGCGAGGTTCGCTTTCAATTTATTTTTGAAACAAAACTACGATTTCAGTGGCGTAGATTCGGGAAATCAACCATTCACTAGACAATCGACAACGTATTGCAAGATTCGTCGGTAATGAGAATGAAAGGAAATGTAACGACTCTGATGGTCTAAGAAATATATTCTCGAGATACGCTGTACAGTACATGCTAATCGCCTTGCCCATATGCGGCCGCGGCGGCCCGCGGCGGCCCGCGGATTCCGCGGATCGATTTTGATGAAATTTTTCACCATTCGATTTTTTGATTTTCAAATTCTCCATAAAATTTCGCATCGGATGGACTATTCATTCATATTATATAAAATACATAAATCGATATTTTGAATGCCGCAATGCCTCAACCTACCGTAATCTCAGTTGCGAAAGCGACTGGCAAAGTGATATCGCAAACTGCGATTACGGTAGGTTGAAGCATTGTCGCATTCAAAATATCGATTTATGTATTTTTTAAATATGAATGAATAGTCCATCCGATGCGAAATTTTATCGAGAATTTAAAAATCAAAAAATCGAATGGTGAAAAATTGCATGCTTCCCGCAAAATCGATCCGCGGAATACGCGGGCCGCCGCGGGCCGCCGCGGCCGCATATGGGCAAGGCGATTAGCATGTACTGTACTATAAATATTATGGGCAAGGCGATTAGCATGTACTGTACTATAAATATTATGGGCAAGGCGATTAGCATGTACTGTACTATAAATATTGTATTTCATGAAATATTTCGAAAGATGTTCGGAGAATAAAGTAATGATAAATTTTCTTTCCGGTTTATTCCCAATCAGCTTATTTCCACGTCAACTATGAAGAAGTTATTTGATTTTAACGAAATAATGATAGAAGAATAAGGGCGATTGAGTGTGTTTGCCGAAGAGCAACTGAAATTGTATTGAAAATTTAATCTTTGATCTCTTTTTTTATCTTATTTTACGATTTGCATTTACTCTTCAAAGATGTTGAACCTTCTGGCAGAGATGGTGAAATCGTGCTATACAGCATCGGATGCTCCTCTCAAGAGGACCATAAACCATAAACCTCAAGAGGTTGATAAACCTCTTGGTTTATGGTGTATGGCTTTCGGATGGTCATAAACCCACTGGCTCGGAATGAGTATATCCGACAAGAGTGGATGCATCCGTTCTCTCTCTACCCCCATTCACACTTTCAGTCATCCATCCGATCATTGTACATTCATTCATTACTGGGTTTTATCGTCAACTTTACAAAAAAATAAAATCATCACCATTTGAGGCAAGAAAGCGCGGCATACGAATTCCTCCTTCTTTCCCATTTCCTCTTCTCTGTTCCTTCTCCACCTCGCACACTCTCTCGCCCAGCCGAGGCAGGAGGATTCGTCTGACTCTCTCCTAGTTGCATGCTCTCTCGCTTTCTCTAACCTGTGAAATAGTGTACAAATTGAGGAGAGTCCGAGCATTGCTTCCCCATTATCAACCTTCCACTCTCTCCTTCTCTGCGCTCTCTCGAGTTGCCTCTCTCTCTCATCTCCTTCCGCGCTCCATTTCGCATCCCTTTGAATGTTTCCGCACTTTGGACGAATGCTGAAGACAACGCGCGACTTATATATTTTTTTTCGGATAACTTTACCTCTTGATGTATTTTTTGTGCCATATTTCTCTTACAACTTCGTGTCTCGTGCATATTCAAATCTTGACATAACCGTCCAAATTTCAGTCAAGAAATGAGCCGTGTAACTACACGATCGACCCGATCCCGAGCTGGGACCAATGGAACCAATGATACCAAAGATGCTGATCCCAAGAGAGAAGAGCCAATCGGATCCGGACAAGTACCTCACGATGCAACTGCAATCACAGAAGCACTCACGTCTATAGAAGGACTGCTCAAATCGTTCGTAGATTCCTCTACGAAAATGCAGGTATGGCCGATTCGAAATTAATCGGGAACTTATTTTAAATTGATATTCAGAACCCACAGTTCAATGCCTGAAAAGGAATGAGAAATGAATTGTTAGTTATCAGAACAGGACCGATGATCCTTCTCTGATCAACATAAAATACAAATTATTTCACATGTCAATCGCCTCAGAAATGGAAAAACAGCAGAATATTTTAGCTGTTCTTCGCACCAATCAGGGCAACTGCGAGAAACTCTGTGCTTCTGTATCTCGTACGCACCAGAAGCACAGACCCTATCGATTTCTCATGGTTCGAACGTTTCTAATTACATATTTACAAAAACACGTATAATTAAAGAGTTTGGCTAAGAATATTTTCCATCTAGCCATTTAATTCCCACTTCTGTCCGGTACAAACTAACCAGTTCATTAATTCATTACAGGAAGCTGACATACAATGGCGAAAAATGAATTCCACGCCTATTTCCTCAGTTTCTATCGAAGTGAGGAAAAAGGTGTGCTCTTCTGGAAGATCTCTCGCCGCTTCACATTTCTTCACCGGAAATGTGATTAATTGAATTTATTTATTATTTTTAGTACAGATTTGAAAATATTTAGCACTTTGCACTTTACCCCCTTCAGATTAATTCCGGGATTGCGATTCTACGGGAAATTGTCGAAATTAGCGACTACGATCCCATATCGTCTGTGATACTTATCAGGTTTGCAATAGCATTCTGATCAAATTCAATTGTGCTTTAGGTGGCTAGTGCACCTTGGAGAGTGGGAAGCGCTGGAGAAATTTCTAACGGTATGTTTTAGATTAGTTTTCATATTTAAAAAAACGTTTAACAAGTTTTTGCAGGCTGTTCAGCAAAAGAAGAGAAAAAAACTTGGAAGAATTCGACGATTTGATAGAATTATCAAGAGATGTAATGGATTTTCATCAGCATCCCGAGAGAAGAGTCAGTTTATGCGCAATTCTTTGATTTCCTGCCCATCCACTGCATCATTATCTTCTAGCCTCTACTCCTTTGAGTGGTTTGTATGATCGAAAACAGGATGAGAAACCTAGACATGAGATAGGAATAGGAGATGTGCGACATTTGGAATTTACAATCATATTGTAGGAAGAACTGACTGCCAAACTAATGGAAACGTGTGAGAAACTGAATGCAATGAAAGATTCTTCGTGTCATCGCTATGAACAACAGGTAAATGCTCCAGCTCTTGCAGTGTTCTTTTATTAATTTAAGGTTCTGCTCCACAGTACGCTCTCCTTTGCATCTAAGGTTGTGGAAACGCGAATTCCAAATGTAAGTTTTAAAATTTTGTCAACGATTAACCTCTCAATTTTGCAGATGATGGACCCTCTCTACTGCATTGGCCTAGCTTCCGCTAAGGCTGAGGTACTGAGTTTCAGCAATTTATCCGATGTTTTGAAACATGTTTGTTCAAAGTTTCCGAATTAATTATATGCAGAAGGGAAGCTCTCAATGTAAAGTAATAAGTTCAGACACTGGTGAAATGCCGATTTCCTTCGTTCTGGTTCACTAAACCATCGACTGGGCTTTGTGAGACCATCAAGAATGCGGTCGAATTCTGTGAGTTTTCAGGTCTGATTCCTGTGATTTGATAATTTATGACATGTTCAGTTCAAATATGGCTGATCAGACTGCCCTAAACAAAAATTAATAATTTCAGTGAGGGCTGCTTCTGCCGTAGCCGAATACTACCACATTCTCCGAATGAATGTCAATGAGTATTTGAAGTGAGTAGATAATCGAATAAGTTTCAACTTCGGAAACCCTGTAGATGGGTGACATACACACAAATGGCAAACATACAAAAAGTTACAATTACTATGTATTTTTGCTATTATTAATAAGACCAAAATTGTAGATGCGCTATCCTCCGCGAGCCCCTCCAATTCGCCTATACAGGACTGTGCAATGCAATCAAGCTCGGATTTCCAGTCTGGTAAGTATTGTTTTCTAGACTGTAAAACTCATGTGCTTCTTTTGCACGGGCACATAGGCAGAAAATATGAAAATCATCAAAATTTGGCGTTTTCATGGACGTTCGTGCTTGAATTCCCTGACACTGGTCCAGAAGCCAAATTTGGTATTCGGGCGTTGTTGAGCAACAAATGACATCATGTTGCTATACAGCCTTGAACTCTAAGCGAATATGATATAAAAAATCCCCGAAACGACCAATACGAGAAAGAAATGTTGTTGTAGGATCACTCAATCCATCTCGCTCGTTCTGTCAGCCAGGCTGCGCTGCGAGACAACTCAGGAAGAAGTAGTGGTAGTGAAGAAGTGTATCGATGCAATGTTTGCCCGAGAGGCAGCTCAACCCAAGGATGGAGAGAAGAAGAAGGACGATGGCGTCTCTAAGATCACGGACAAATTGCGAAACATGTGGAATGATCCAGTACAGGTTAGTCACGAATATGAGCGACACATCATCCAATAAATTGAGTGATTAACAACTAGAGTTCAAAATTCGAATAATTGCCTCTTCATTTTACGAACTCTCTCTTTCACGTCATCGTGTCATATCTGCAGCAGTCACACCAGCCTTCCCCTCCACTTCCGCACTTCCCTACCCCCTCGTCCTCTTCCTCATCTTGCCTCTGTCATCTCTGCGAGGAGCCAATTCTGCACTTGCCTTCGCCTTCAGTTGCAGTACAGGTAATTACCATTGCACTCCCTATTGCCATTTACAAAGATCCCTTCGCATTCTGTAAAGTATGAAGACCCTGCGGTGCACGATACGTTACAAAATGCAATCTTTCAGTGGCTACTCCATTGATGCGATCTTGAATCTTGAAGCGAAGTACGCTAAAATAGTGAGTGCTCTCTTTCCCATGCATCGGTTGCTGAATTATTATCGGAAGCAAGGTTTTAATTTTTATCGCTGGAGATAGAGTGGAACGATTTTTTCTTTGAATAGAATATTCCAAACGGTAGAATAGCAAACAAATACCATGTTTCAGCGAAAACACTCTTGGGTCTGTGACGAAATGTGCACATCGATAGTGGCATTCCTGCTCTCTCCTACTGGCCGAACATTGGAAGTGGAGGACCCATTGGCTGTCCGTCTTCACGGGCTAGTCCAAGAGGTACGTCATTCCACTCTATGTATTTTACGTAGAGTTCCTCACAGCGCATGCGCTCGTTTATTTCATAAGAGATATATTGAGAGGTTGTTGGGAAATGTTCTCTCGCGAAAGGCCACTTTATATTTTCATAAATTATTCAAATCGAGACATTATACTTACAAATATTTTTTTAGATTTGCTGCTCCTCTTCTGTGTGCCCGTCCCACCACCTCATTCTAAGGCTGCTAGTTCAGAAACCGAGTGACCCACTCTGCTTTCCTTGGCAAGCCCGTGAACCTGCCCAAGTAAATTAACTTTCGCTAATTCATTTTTATTTTAAAAATCGTAATTATTAAAAAAACTCAGACAACTTCGAAAGCTCCATCAAATGCACCAGAAGGACGGGGATCAAATACGCCTGCTAGATCAACAGCCCGTCGTGCTACTGCGACTCCACAGTACGGTTTTCCAAATTTATTTTCTCTATTATTCATTGATTAGCGATGTATTTGTGCTTTACTTTCGTTATTTATTGGAAACAATGCACAATTCGTTCCAGGCGGCCTAGATCAGTCCGGGTTCGTCCATCCGTGAAGGAAGACCGAAATTTAGAGAACGGATACGCTTCTTTCGGCCATCTGCTGTATCCGTGAGCTTATATTTTCACATTTACATAATATACCATCGAAAATATATTCCAAACATGTTAACGAATGTTTTGCATCTCAACAAATCGTGCATTTTCCACTTCCCTCTAAATGGCTGGAAGAGCGAGCTGAAATACTAAAATTCATTTATCTCAGTGAGTGACGTAGCCGAGTTTGCGAGTTATTGGCGCAGAATACGGACGATCCCTGGGCCAAGACGCTGTATCTCAGCGAATGCGTAGCTGTATCGACCAGACAGGTTGGTTTCAAAAATTTTTTTTAAACGTTTAATTTTCTGACCACTGATCTTGTTTTCATGATAATTTACAAATATATCTCAGGCTCAAAGATTGCTCGATGGCAAGATCTCATCAGGCATTCAGTCGGTCGAAGAATTCAAGGCTGCAGCGAGCAAAATGCCATCAGGTACGATAAAACTAACTAGATGGGCGAGGGTCAAGTGTGTGTCCACGCAATAAACACAAAATCGAGACTGAAATTCATCACAAGATACGACATTTCGAAAGCAAATAGCTGAGATGGTGAGACTGGTGGAATTGTGCACTTCTCCAACAGCCCGAATCTTGAATCTGAGCAAGTGCAATTGCAGATATGACAGTCGTCCAGTTGATCGTCACGATGAGCGGGGATCTCCACCTGCTGAGGGTGCACGCAGGCGCTGATCCCATCGTTGTGCCACTTGCGAGGGAGAACAAGGTGATTTCCATCACAATATATTCCCGTCGGACCTGTTGTTGGCCCTAATTGGATTTTTTATCATCCATTATTACTTTTTGCAAAAGACGAATTAGAAAGTGCCATCCATTATTACTTTTTGCAAAAGACGAATTAGAAAGTGCCTAGATAGAGACAGTTGTAGCACACATATATCGTACTTCGGAAAATTTAATCAAGTATTCAGTGGTCCGTGGTCATGAAAGGATTCGCTCGGGCAGTTGAAATGAGCGAGGAGTCAACAAGAGAACAGAGCGATAAGGCGAAATTCTGGGAGGGCAGGAGGAAGGCGGAGAAGTTGACGAAGGTGATCTTTGATCTTTATATTCTTTTTGAGCGCTAAGAATCTACTACCTCTTCTTCACCTCCTCTCTTCTCCTTATTCACTGTCCATATGAGATCATGAGACGGCCTTTAGAATGTCTCACATTGAGCGATTGATGAAGGGGAAGTGCAAAAATAAAAACGTTCGCATAGATTTGAATATAAAAAAGTGTTTCAGAGGGCAATGGTGGACATGGAGAGCGATCTGTTGGGGGCCTTCGCACCTTTGCTGCTCCCTTCCAGAACACTCACATCAAAAGGTAAGTATTTTCGGCACTACCCCAAGTTGTAAATTTTGATTCGTAAATCTAACTTGGGAAATTGATTCATGAATTTAATTTACGAAACTAAATTTACAACTCGAGGTATTTCCGTATTTTCGTTTGACTTGTTCCCCTTGAGCCTACTAGACATACTACACATATTTACATTTTTTCTATTAAGGAATACGACGTGATTACGGGATGTTCCTCGAATGATATGATTGAAAATTTTAAAAAATATATATACAAAATAAAAAACTAATCACTTCAGGAGAAGAAGTGGTGGAGCGCACTTGGAGAAAGGGCACGCGTGAAGGTCTGCTGAGGGAATTGGTCTCTATCGCCGCGCAGATTCCCTTTGAACAGTTTAAGGTACCCCCTAGTTCTTTAGAATATATCGATCAAAAAAATAAACTATAATGTACAAGAAAAAAGTAGCAACGCTAAATTTCAGCCTCTAGTTCTCTGCATTTCGTTGCTAGAGAAATGGACTAAAACTCAAGAAACCGCTCTTCTCGGATATATGGTCAGTTACTTCTTTAAAGAAGGTGTAATGTGACTTACTGCTAGATCACCATGCAAGCCCTTCTTTGGACTTTGGAACCTGAAGCTAATAACATCTTCGTGCATTTTCAGAAGAAAGCCGATAATGATGACAAAGCGACATGGATTCAGCCAATAGCAAACCTTCCCTTCGTATTCTTCGTCTTTTCAACAGTAAGACAATATACTTAAATTATTTCGAAGCTCTGATCAAAAGGAGCACGCGAAATGAAGATACGATTTATTTCGAAGACTTCTGTATTATTTTCTATGTTTAAATTCAGGAACTCGCTCGCGCTCCCTGGGAAGCAGTCTCCATTCTGAAAGAGAAAGCTCACTGCTCTTGGCTGACATCAGTACATCAATTATTCAGCCAAATTGGTTCGGCCAATGAGGTTTTGACTAATTAAATGTGATCATCCGCACAACCTTAGGGAAAGATCACACAGATTTGCATCATAACATCCATATTGCCACTAGGGCGTAATACATTCTCAAATTTACTCAATAGTTTGATGATACTCAAATCGTTACAGGTTCCGCAATGTGCAAACCCGCTCTCGGCTTTTTACGTACTCGATCCGGCTAATAACCTTGCGGCGACTCAAAATCGGCTAGCGCCGGTCGTTGGGAAGGTTCGGTCTTGGAAGGTATTCAATTCATGTCTATCGATTGTGCCATTTCAGTTCATACCCATTAGTGGAGTGAATTGGACGATCTGGAACGAAATTATTATAAGATTTCAAGGAACATTTCTTCGAATTATTGCTAATTGACTATGCTAAAATAGATAAATTAATGAATTATGTTGAGGGAGTGAGAGGACGAGCTCCCGGCGAGGAACAAGTAGCAGCAGTCATCGCACAGAGCGACTTTTTCATGTGAGTACGAACGGAAGAAGTTTTGTATATTAATCTTAAGAAAATCTCACTCTAGCTTGCTTTGATAAGTATACAGTGGGAACGGCACTAGGTCGGATGAGAAGCTTCCGGATGAGAATCAAACAAATACCCTTCTCCAGCATGTTCACAGCAGGTTGCCAGAGTGTCAAAAATGCTTTTGGGAAAGTCCTATAGACGGGTCCATTGATTGGTTCTCACCCGTGGGGAACGTGTGTTTTATTTCTGCTTGCTACTCTGCAGATCTCTTTGGTTGCCCAATAATCGTGAAATCCCGCCCCACCACACTTAACTACTAAATAATTTCAGCTATCTTGGACACGGTGACGGGTCCCGTTACTTGAGCAGAACAAGAATAAGAAAGTCGATATGCAAGTCGGCTGTATTTCTGATGGGATGATCCAGGTAAGCAATGGAAATGTGACGAGGACACTTATAATGACCTAACATTTAATCTACATGAACAATGTTAAAAAATTATGATTCATGTCGACTGTTTTAGCGCACACACTGTGCACGAAGGTCGAGGCATGGACGGACGGGGAGTAGTGCTCGACTTCTCTGGTAAATTTTTCTCGCATCTTTATTTAATCATTCTAGCCAGGACTCCATGTTATTTTCACTCTTGCTCTACCATGGGGGACACGCAACAATCTTTACTAGTTCGATAGGATTGAATCTATCCCTGCCGTAGCGGGTGGCTTTATCATTTGTCTTTCTCACCCTCATTGATCGAGTGAAGAATTGAAAGTTTTTGAACAAAAAACAAATTTCAGTTGCCTCCTGCCCGTGCATCGTCGGTTGTCTGCACGCGGTCACGGACAATGAGATCGACAAGTACTTCACTGCACTGGTAGAACAGGGATTGGCGAGGCATCTCAATGAGGGTGAGAAGATTCGAAAATATTGTACAAAAAAAGTTTAAAAATGTAACAAAAAATCCCCAGTGGATACTGTGCAAATTCAATTTCTCTCACGTAATTACACTCATTTTATTTTAATAATGACTAAGTGTTGATGTGAAACCATACTTGATTATATTTGTCCTACGTCTAAATCAACGACCGCCTGGGCAGGCCAAACCCTCTCCCCCCCACGGGAGTCTGTAAATTGATACTGTCCTCGGCGGCGAAAGGTAACGCTCCCTAGAAGCACTTTGGACAGCAGGGATACGTAGTTAAAGCAGTTTCCGGCCTCACAGCGCCACATCACTTGCGTACTCGTCTCTTGATGACTGTAAAATCGCTTGACGTGGCTGCACCTTTACCCTTTTTTACGCTTACTTGCAGACTCGTCGCCCACTTCCGAGCTCCGCCACCACCTCGAGGCGATGTCCAAGGCAAGAGCCGTGGTGAAGCTACCGTACCTAACCGGTGCCGCCGTTGTCTCCTACGGTATCCCAATCGATATTAGGGTGCAGTCGAACTAGATTCTAATTATTGATTTGTCACATACGAATTTACTTTATTGTACGAGTGTAGAGCATACTCTAGTCACAATATTTGACTTTATGGATGATTTTCAATAAAATTTCATGCAACAATTCGATCTATCGAACAATCATAAAGTTATAATCACCTCGACGATTAACAGCGTGTTACCTACGGTAGTCGCCGAATTGGTGGTGGTGTTGGGTTTTTTGGTGCTCGTGCTGGATACGGTAGTCGCCGAGTGCTAACGATGAAAAGTGAAACTCATTGAACTTCTGCTGAATCTGATATGTGAATGACCGATCTTGGACACAAAATAATTCGAATTCTACATTGTATCTGACAAAAACAGAAACAATGACTCATCGAACCTATGGTATATGAGTCCATTCTTCTGCGGAAACATGAAATTGGTGATGATCTGGGCCGAGGGACCGGGTCGGTCGTTGGGCACGTAGTGCACAGCGCCATGAATTGATTATACCGATTAAACCCTAGAGTCTGATTCATCAATATCATTCAACTTTTACGGATTTGCGAGGATTTACGTCTTTTTACCACAAAATACTGAACATTTCCTTAAATGGAACGTTTTACTCCCACTTGACGGTAGAATTGAAAGTTCCAAAACGTGCGATCACCTTCTCAACGAATAGCAAAAGTTACGGTCAGAGTCTGAGCGAAGAATCGTACACATCTGATCTCGATCCTCGCGATGGATGCTCCTATTCATACGTAGGAAAGGCGTTCACTTGTGTTGAGGAGAATGATGTCATCACGCTGTCAGCGAGGTTCGCTTTCTAGTTATTTTTTAAACAAGGGATGTTCATAAATCGATTTCAGTGGTGTAGATCCGGGAAATCAACCATTGGCTAGACAGTCGACAACGTATTGCAAGAGGCATTCGTCGGCAATGGGAATGAAAGGAAATGCAACGAATCTGATGGTCTAGGAAATACTTTCTCGAGATACGGGGTACCATAAATATTGTATTTCATGACATTTTTCGAAAGACGTTCGGCGAATAAAGTAATGATAAATTTTCTCTCCCGTTTATTTCCAATCGGATAATTTCCACGTCAAAGATGAACAAGTTAGTTGATTTTAACGAAATAATGAGAGAAGAATAAGGGCGAGCGAGTGCCAACCGGAGATTAACTGAAATTATTATGTGAAGTTGATCTTTGATTTCTGCCTACCGAAGATGGCGAAGTGGTCGTGGTGAAAGATGGCTGAGTTGAAGCGATGATGGTAGTCGAAGTCTGAGAAATGTTGTTACTTTCTATCTATTAAAGAAAATCGAGAAACCGTTGTTGTCCTGGTGGTTCGAGTGGCAGGTTCTCCAGTATAATCATTGTTTCCTCCGCACAAATCGTTCGAAGCGGCACCTTGGAAAACGTTATTTATCATAGAGTAATGTTCACAATGCACACTGGGCCTTCGTACTTGATTTGATTCGGTCGAAATCATCCTTCGAAATCCACGTTGAATTGAACTGAGCAGGGAAGAAATCACCGTGAAGAGCAACGAGAACCTGGTTAATTATTGTTAATTTGTGCATGAGATGGGGAAAACTACTTGGTTCCAGACAATGTTGTCCGTCGTCATGTAGCCCTTGTTCAGAATTGGCTTTGGTCCGGTAATTTCCATGTATGTTTCCGGACCGGTGAGAGGGATGGTGGGCCAATCATCGTTCATGTACGGCTGACTGCAATTGCGAGCTGTTTTCGGGACCCAGAACTTCATACTAACCCATATTTAGCAAAGTTGGTCCAGGTTTCACCGAACCAATCTGAAAGATCGTAGTCGTCCTGGTTGATGTATCCACTGGCGATCGCATCGTTGAACTCCTTCTTGCGCTTCCAGACGTACGCTAGATCCGCCGTGTGGAATACGGCTGGAAAGTTCAAATTTATCGGTAATTCGAACTTGAGTGAATCCAACTCTAATAATTTGATTGAGATCGAAGCAGTTCAAACTGTTTAGAAAGGAGGGATCTCGATTTCATGCAATCTCACGAGCGACTGTGAAACCTACCCGACTTGCACGGTATACATCAACCAGCGCTAGTAAATAAATGAACAAATTCAAGAGTAACCTTCAGGGAATCCGGGCAGATCATAGAGGCGCCCAATGGCCTTCGGGTATGTCATCTCATACAGCCACATGCGTGTGTTTCCATTGGCGAGGTAGTCCTGGAAGTCCCGCTGGATGAACGATGTGAATCCAGCGGACGTTAGCGCCTGAAGAAGACAATTTCGAAATTATTATCTATCTGGGGTTAATCATCCGAATTCCGTTATACTCTCGAGCGTAGATATGATAAAATGAGGGCGCACCGCGCATCCTGCCCTCATCCACAAATTGTGATCATCATCGGGGGCGCCGACTCCTGCGTATACTGCCTCGAAGATCTTGGTCATGTCCTCCTTTCGCTCCGCCAGAAACCCGCCCAGAACCTAAGCAAGGTGGTCCTCTTACGAGAAACATCCAGATTCTTCAGTGATAGAATGCACAACTAGACTTACGTCGACCTCGAACTCGAAGAGTCCCCTTGTGTAATTGTCGAGTTGGGTGATTCCCAATTCCATCAGTTGCATATCTGAAGGATGACATCACTGATAGCCTCTTTCCCTGCCCGACTCACCGTAGTATGCCCACTCGTCCTTCATACTGCCGATAAGCACCGGAATGTTGTTGCGGAATTTAGCGAGATGATTGGGAATGTCGGGCATGAAATCATCGCCAGCAGACAGCTTCCAGCCGATGATGTTTATCTGCGAACTCCAACGTAAAAACTTTTGTGTTCCTGATGAAATTGCTAGTCTTATCTTCGACAAAAAGGTAGTGAACGAAGATATTAGTGATACACCACTAAGGAAATTGTGTATAGCTGCATCTGCTATTCTCACATGAACGAAGCGGGCATACCGTATCCAGCTTGACCAGATCCTTCGGGTCGAGCGTGTTCATGCACTCCGTCATTTTGTCCCACTTCCCGTTGTCAAAGTCGTGCGCAGACACTTTGCAGAGCTGAAAACTGTTGTGTGGGTTTCTGACAAAACCGAGGTTCGAGGAACATTCCACTTCGTAAGCTCGAAATAGTGTGTGAAGTGACGAGAATGTGATGCGAATTTCGAAATGAACTTTCGCACTTCCTGAGCCCTGTGCTTGCTCAGGTCATCATAGCCCAGGGATCCCTCGAATGTTGTGAGTGCCACTCCAGACTGCATGATTGCCTGCTGAAAGAGATCTGCAACCAAACACATTTTTGGAGTTAATATTTTTTCAAAATTTATGACGAATGTGCCAATTCATGCAATTTCAATGAAATATTGGGGTGTCCGGAAAGTTCGTATAATTTTTTGTTCAATGCTTTACAATTCTCAGTGACCAATGTATGCCCCCTTCTTTCTCACTACCTCCCTCCAGCGATTGGGCAGGGTCTCGATTCCTCTCTTCCAGAATGCGGGTTTCTTCGAGACCGCCCAGTTCACGAAAGCCCTCACAACTTCATCTCGATTCTTGAACTTCTTTCCTTTGCAGAAGTCAGAGAGAGAGCGGAAGCAGTGGTAGTCGCATGGGGAGAGATCCGGGGAATACGGTGGATGGGAATCCTCTCGATCTTCAGCTCGTCCATTTTCTTCTGGGTCATCTTCGCTCGATGTGGGCGAGCATTGTCCATCAGAAGAAGAATTTTGCCCTGGTTCAGGAGTCTGGGAGGGACTCTGATCGCGACTTCTTCCAGTTGTTCAGAGAAGAGGTCGGCATTGATGGCGGTTCCAGTAGGAAGGATCTCTTATTAGATCGGAACAAGTAATGATAGAAAGAATCAGTGAATTTCCTCATTTTCGTCAAGGGAACGGGTTTGTGCTTCGCATCGGTGTCGAAACACTGTTGTCTCTTCGCTGGGTTATTATACATGATTCACTCCTCGCACATGTCTATTATGGAATCTGTCCATCGAAGATCCGATCTACGATGGAGCGATTTCCGACAGTAATTCAACACAGCTGTATCAAAATATCGGCTATACTTCACCACTTCAACAAGTGTAGAAACTACGAGACTGATCCAACCCACATCCCACTTAACGTCAGAGTGACGCAATACATTGTTGACAAACAGATTGCGCAATCACTGCATTTGATCGCGAACTGACTTTTTTCCGAAGCATTATACGAACTTTCCGGACACCCCAATAAATTATTGATAGGAGTTATTGAGAGAGTGTCACCACTCAGTGCTTTCCAACCTTGCGAGAGGGGCGAGTAGGTGTGCGCAGAGACGGAGGCTCCTCCAGCACTTTGGCCGAAGATTGTAATCCTGTAGGGATCTCCTCCGAAGTGAGAGATCTGGTCCTTCACCCATTTCAGCGCTTCCACCTAAAAGAAGATATTGTTATGCAGCTTTTTTACGTTCTTCTTCCCTTGACAGACCACATCTTGACCGCGAAATTCAAAGAAAAAATTCAATTCCGTAACTTCTCTTTCACCCCAAAGCTACCATCACGAAGGTCCAAATGTTGTTATAAATTTTAATTTGCAATCAAGCTCTAACTTGATCGAGCATGCCCAGATTCGCGGGGAATTCGTCCGTCATCGTCGTGAAGAATCCGAGGGCGCTCAGTCGATACTGAAGAGTGACGACGACCACGCCACGATTGACGAGGTTGACGATCGCCCCGTCGTAGGGAAACTTGTGAGCGCAGCCATACTAAAATTTATGTTAGTTTGCAATTCTCCCCTTTCGTTCCCCTCTCTCACATAAAGTGTCGTCGGCACACTTTATTACTCTCCTTCAGGTCTAACGCCTGAGGCCATGGTAAATCGTTATCTGTATCTGTTTCCCACCATCAATGCTCCTCCATGAATGTACACCATCACGGGGTATTTGTAGAGCGAATATACCTGGAAAGGCGCGATTTTGCATGCTTCGTTCTGTGATTTCGGCATCTGTTATCTTTACGAGCGTGCGACATCACGACAAGTCAGAAATTATGGAGCGATCTATGGCTCCTCTGATGAGAGTGAATGTCAAGAATTTTCTTGGAAATTTATCCATGATTTGATAGAAGTGTCCTACGCAATTCACCAATCTCATCAGACCATCCCTACTGACGATTTCAGAACTGATAATTACCGATATATCGTGTAAAATCAATGGAATTCGTGAGTGATATTTCAACTTTAGAAGACTCACATCGGGTGTGAAGACGTTGAGAGTGAGGCAGTCTTCGCTCATCGGGATGATTTGATCCGACATGCACGAATCTCCCGCCTGGTAGCAGGAGGGACTGCAACGAGGGAGTGTTATTCAACTTCTTTTAGGCTTCACTAGAATGCGCAATACGGGCATGATAGTTGGCTCTCCATTTCACACACTCTCTAGACAGGTAGAGTTTGGAGAACATTTCGGGAAAAAAGTAGATTTCTCAAATTTCGAGCTCTTGCCCTCACGTACCCATATTCCTGCACCACCAGAGTGTCTCCGTTATCGGTATACTGACAGTTGGGCACTGGCTTCTGCAAATTTGAAGTGAAATCACTGATAAATGGTCCAAGATAAACCTTGTATCGCTCAGGAGGCAGCACGTAGGGGATTCCGAGAAATATATCCGCCTCGCCGTAATAGAAATCTGATCGATTACTGCCGAAATCAACATGTCGCCCTCTCAGTCGACCACGCGGAGTGTCCACCTCGACGTCCGTCGAGACCTAAACGGAGTTTGATGTCACTCTACACTTAAAAATGAGGACGCACATTTTCGATGATAAAATAAATCATAATTTACGACCAAGTTTCAAAACAATTGTAAACATTTGTTCCGCACTAAATATTGACAAAAATAGGGCACAATTTGAACTGGGGGGACTCGCCCAGACTAGTTTCGTTCGTTCCGTACCTCTTCCCATGCTAGAGAGAGGCCTGCGAGGAGTGGGACTAGAATCGACGAGCGCATGGCGGCATCAGATTGCGGAGTAATCAGTGCTTTATAGCGCCGTGTTGCAGGCCGTAAAATGAGCAGAATCGAGGGCGAAACGTGGTGACAATCTGAAATGGCAATCACTGCCGCTACACTCGCGCTACATTAATATGAATTGTTTTTGAATGTGGTATCTGCCACAGTATTGAGATGGATTACAAGATAATTTCCAGAAGCTGTTTTTTATTTCCAAAAAAACATACCTTAAAGGTGCAACATTGTATGGCAGCACATGAGTAACCAAAGGTAGGCTCACTGTAGGCGTCGTTGGTTAAAGTGTAGTAGATGCAAAATTCAGACTAGAGTTGATCGTTAGAGTTCTGTTGGTTGATCTTCCCTCTTATCGCTCCTTGTCCTCACCTTGCTCCGATGGTCCAGAGAGAAGTCAGAACTACAAAATAATCTCGAAGCGATGGCTGGTAAAAAAAGAAGTAGCAGGCCAACTTCCAGTTAAATTTCTTTACCTATCGGACTCACGTCCTCCACGTTTGAGCACAGTAATCCGAAAGCAATCAATCCTCCAGTTTATGAATGTACTGGAGAAGAATATGGGCATTTGAAAATTGATCAGATATTTAGGCTTACATGTTAGGAGATAAACTGACTATAGCGAGTCAGTATGGTCAGTGCTGTGTCTCTCAAAGTCTTAGTATAACTTTATCGAGTGGAGACACAGGGCAATCAGAAGCAATGAATGAGAAATCGCCGGGGTTCTTATACCCGCGGCTCGGCGCATTGCGCCACTAGAACAGCGGGGAGAGCGGAGAGAACAGACGGTGAGGGAAAAGGGGGAGCGGGGTAGAGAGATGATATCTGAGATAAGGGGACTAGAATAGCGAGTCAGAGAGAATGATCTTTGCCCTACTGACTACAAGAGTTATACTCTTGACACTCCCCCCACACGGGAGAAGTGGCGTTACAACAGTAAAAAATCTAACGAATACTAGAGGGGGTCAATGGGATACTGCTCTTCCGCAGGTCTTCATCTTCCAGTTGATGACGATGGAGGAAGGGGAGAAGTCGTACGACGAAGAGTAGGACGAATGTCGGGATAGAGAGAAGAGAGTGCTGGAGAGAAAAGGAAGTAGGTGACGCTGGAAGTACGTGTCCTCGAGTAGTCTCTTCTTAGAGATCCTTCTCGCTCACTTTCTTGAGAGAGACTCGACGGTAGAACAAACAGCAGCACTGTACGAGAAAGGGCATCGAAGGGATGCAGATGTAGATCGTGAATAGGACTCCGAGTGCAACGAGGACCACTATCACGATGGTTCGAATCCAGTACTCCATAAACACAGATCCGATGTGCGAAGGTCAGGGAATCCAGAGAGATCGAGGGTGAAGGTAGAATTTGATTCTCCTTTGATGCCTTCTGTCGCAACGGAGTGCTGAGTGAACGAGCTCGAATACTTGAGGATCCCTGCTATCTCCACAGGAAGTACACAAGATACATTGCAAGATATCAACAAACGAGCTTGGTCTGCCGATATTGCTCTGCGTGAGACTTCACCCGTCTTCGTGCACGGGATAGAGAATTGGTCTCGATCGCAGGCGATGGTCGCTAATCCTGTAGTTGATGTGAACGTGCACGTCAGATTCACCCGTGCCCCTCCAGTGCATGAGTAACATCCGATAGCTCTTGATGACTCTACTATGCACTCGAATGGGTCCACCTTTAGGGTGTCTAGACGAAATCTCTTTATGTCCGTCGAGATGGCGATGTCCATTGAGAGGCCTTGAGAGATCTCAGCGAAGACTCGTCTGTTGTGAGCTTGTAGCTTCAGGGAAGGAGTCAGTATCGGCAGAATGCCTTCGATGTCGAAGTTGTCCTCGAGGGAAGTTTGACTGCATTCGCACTTCGCGTATCTCTCGGCTGGGACACAATGGCACTCCTCGTGAGATGAGCAGTTCAGCTCTGCAGCGTGATTCGGGGATGCACAGTGTACGATCGGATCTCGAGTCAAGAGAGCTACTCTCTTTTTCTTGAGCGCAGTGATGAACTTCTTGCTCAGAAGGGGGAACGGTGGCGTAGCGAAGTTGGTCAGTTCGAGCTTGTGATCGTTCACTGTCTTCCGTTGATTTGGCAGCAGTCGGACAGTGTCGGAAGTGGTCTCATTTCCTACAGTGATCGTAAGATTGATCGTCACTACCGGACTCCATTCTAAACATTCGAAGGTCTCGAACACTTCTTCGGAGACTGGCTTCACGAAGGTACGATAAAACAAGCATCAGCTCGAATGAAACAGGCAGTCACATCCCAGACCTCCACAGCTCTCGACGCAGTGCGTATGACCCGGGAAGTCGTTTCCTCGTGCCAGCTCCGGGATCATGCTGTCTGAGGAGACGTTCAAGCACTTGGTGTTCACTCAAGAGCCCATCCTGGCACATCTCTTCTCTGAGATGTACTGCACACGAACGTCTCGATGCACACCTAGTGTCCTCTTCTGGCAGTACACGTCGGTGGCTAGCAGGGTCATCTTGACTTGGTAGATCGTCAAGCAGATCAGATACAGCAGTAGCGCCAGCGTGGCTAGAGCTGCGGCGATGTTGAACTCTGGATTCGTCAATGCCACCAGACAGAATGTGCAGGAGATATGATCGCAGAAGTCGTAAGATGGGCAATCATGGGAGCGAATCACTGCTGATCCATTTACGAGGTACTTGACGAGTACCGTGAATCCGTGCATGGTACTCGAGGCGCTGAAGTGTGTAGTCTCGAAGGTAGTCTCGTTGCTGGAGGTGACTCTTTTGCATTCTTCTGCATTGCAGAGCTGGTAGTCAGGCACTTATCCATTGTGATGGAAAGTCACAGAATTCCGGTCGCACGAGATCGATTTCGCAGAAGTAGATGCCATGCAGAGCATCAGAATGCCGAGGAGGGCAAAAGTCCCATTAAAGCTCCATGGACCATTACGTCTCTCTGGTTGTCCACGAGGGAATACACCAATGAGCGGGAGGCGTGAAATCATCCGCCCTCCTCGTCGAGCATTGTCTCTGTCGATCTCGACGGGATCATCTTCAGATTCAGAATCAGACCATCTCGTCTTTCGTCGAGCAGCGAGTCTCTTCGACCTTCTCACTGTGGAAGCTGCTGGATGAGGATCTCCCGTATTAGTGGGCGCGTCTCGATCTGAGCTCACTATCTCGAGAGGCACGACTTTGTTGATAGGTCCTGAGATCTCTCGGCCAGCAGTCGACATCAGCCGTACAGTTCGACCGTCGCAGCTCAGTACTCTGGCCAACTTCCAGTCTCCTCTCGAAACGTTGTCATCCACCAGAAGCACGATCTCCTCCGGAAACGGAATAGGCTGCGCACAGTGAGCACCAGTCTGTCGAAGAGGGTGGAGCCGTCCGTGTTCTCTCAACTCGGTGAGGTAGAACGAACGAAAGACGTTCCAGAACTTCTCTAGATTGGTTTCAGTTTGGTTCAATCGCTTGAGAAGTTCCTTCCTCGTAACATCGGTAGACGGCGAATGATCGAAGTCCGGATCGAGCAGCGACTCGCGAGAGATCATCGCGCTTGGTAGAGCAAGTTTGACCTTGGGTGATATGAAGTCACACGGCCGAAAAATGGGCAGCTCGAGCGATGACTGTAGGTCAGCGCTGATGTGAGTGAGAGGTCGACTGTTCAAGACTGCTTCTACTCTACACATTTGGGTGTGAAGATCATCAAGGCTGAGAGTCTTCTTCCCGAAAGCGCTATTGAAAGCGGCTTTTACGCTACCCACGAGGCGTTCATAGAAGCCGCCCATCCAGGGAGAGTGTGCAGTGATATAGTTCCATCGGATTTGCTCACTCGCTACGAATTGAAGCACTCGCTCGTCCGATCGGAAGGCGTCGAATCGTTCTCTGAGCAGTCGGTTCGTCATCTTGAAGGTCGGCGCATTGTCCGAGGTGAGGGTCTCTGGAGCGCCCCTTCTTGCGACGAATCTCTCCAACGCGTTGATGAATGCGAGAGTGCTGAGACTCTTTGTCACATCCAGACGAATCAGTCTGGTGGACATGCATGTGCAGAGAAGGACGTACGCCTTGGGAGATTCTCCACTGCTCACATCACTCGAAGCTACTCTGATTGGTCCCAGGAAATCGATTCCCGTATGCTGGAACGGACGAGAGTCGCATACACGCTCGGGTGGGAGAGGAGGTGCGGGTGGGTACTTGTACGGAGCCGTGTACATTCTCTTGCACAGAGTACAGTCCTTGAGTACCGTTCGTACGACCTGCTTTCCCTTGACCAGGCAGTACTTCCGGCGCATTTCTGCGAGTACATAAGCAGCACCTCGGTGGAAGAGCGTCCCGTACATGTCCCGAATCATCAATCGTGGCAACGAGTTCTCTTCTCGGAAGAGCAAGATTGGCTTCTTCGATTCTTCGTCGATCAGAGCGTGGTCTATTCGACCAGAGGTCACTGTCAGAAGACCGTGAGTATCGTACTCGAGACCGAAATCTTTGAGCTTGGAGATCTCCTTCGTGTTCCTTGATTGATGCTGTCGGAGTAACACGATTCGCGCTTCCTCCAGTTCGCCAGCAGAAGGAGGTCCCGAAGCAGTCGGATGAGACGCGAAAGTGAGACGGGCCATAAAGGTCGGACATTTCATCTTGATGAATCGTAGTACAAACGCCGTCACTCGTTGAAGTTTGGCGTACGATGAGTAGTCCTCTACCTTGACCAGCTCGAGAGGTTGGACTTCAGTCTGCATCGAGTCAGTCTTCTTCTTCCTCGTCTGTCGATTCGCAGGAGGATCGAGTGCAGAGAGTACCACGATGGGAGTCGAGCCAATGGCTTTCTCGAGTATGTTCTCTTGATCGGACCAATGGGCGTTCGAGTGTTCCCTCTTCCACTGATCGGGTGGGAGAGCCAACCAGTCAGGTCCTCTCCACCAGATGTGAGTAGTGTCCTGCATCTCTGCCGCGGATAGACCTCTGGTGGCGTGATCGGATGGGTTCTCGGTTCCACTGACGTGATCGAAGCGGATCGTATCTTTCGACCTCATTCGATATCCCAGATCGGCTATGTTCCTCAATTCCTCCTCAGTCTCTCGTATCTTCTTCAGGCGATTCATCACGTAGACACCCAGTGATTTGCTGTTCGCCTGATCGACACTGTATGCTCGAATCTAGTGGAGAAGAGTCGTTGCGTCGGTGAAGACTTGGCCTCGGAATCGGCGTCGATGCTCTTTCGAGATAGCCTTCGCAACGTAGAGGAGAAGATTCATGCCGATCACGAGAGCCTGTAGCTCGAGCGTGGGCGTGGTCTTCGGACTCTTGCTCAGAGCCAGCTGATTTCGTGCCATGACGAACCGTGGTCCTGCCTCCATCCACAAGTACACCACAGCACCCATTGCCGCGTGGGATCCATCCGTGAAAAGAACGAGTTGGAACGGTCCCGTCGGTACAGAGATTGCTCGGGGGAGACACAGTTCCTTCATCTCTACTATTGAACTCAGTTTGACCCACTCCAGCTGATCTTCTTCACTGAGAGGTTGATCCCATCCATGGATTGCGTGAACACCTTCTGCAGGAACATCTTGAGTGGTAGGAGCAATGGGATGAGGAAGCCCATAGGGTCGAAGACCGCCGCCAGTCGGTAGAGAATCCGTCTCTTCGTGGCAGGTTTGTCGTCTTGAGTCAGACTACACTGAACAATCCATGAATCGGTAGTGGTATCGTACGGTAGCCCGAGAATCTTCGTTCTCCCAATCGGCCCTTGGTCTCCATTCTCCTTCTCGAGGGTTCGAATGAAGTCATTGTCGGAGGAGAAGAAGGCACAAATATTCATACCCATGGCTCGGAACACCTGCTTAGCCTTTGCGAAGACTCTCGGCAGATCAGATTGTTCGTCGCACTCGAAGAAGCAGTTATCGACGTAGCAATTGTTCGTGAGCCCTCGCAGGATCATCCGTTCGAGATTGAGATCAGAGATCTCTTCCATCTCTTCGTCAGTCGGATCTCGATCTTCAGAATCGAGTCTCTCATCAATTGATCGGAATTCTTCATCGATCGCAGCTTCTCGTTTCCCCGCGTGATACCGCATCGTGGCCATCAAAATGTATGGGGATTGCTTGATTCCGAATGCTGCTGATGAGTATCTCAAGATTAGGAGATTATCCATCGATGGTGGTTGTGAAGGGTCTTTCAACCAAAGCACTCGCAGGAGATCTCTTTGATCCTCGAAGATCTTGATCTGAAGAAAAGCCTTTTCGATATCTCCTGCCATCAGTGTGTGATGCATTCGAAGTCGAGTGATCATCTGTGGGATGTGATCGAGAAGATTCTCTCCTGGGCCTACCAGGCAGTCAGTGAGAGAAGGCTCATTCTTCGTACGAGAAGAGGCATCGATCACTACACGATAAGGAGTCGTCTCGCTGCTTTCCTTCACCACCACTTGAAGAGGGATGTAGCGTATGACGCCATCACTTCCTTCTCCTGTAGGGACGACTTCCATCTGACCGGCATCGAGTTGTTTCTGGAAGATCTGCTGGATCCGCGCCAGAGTCTCTGGATTGTCTCCAATATTGCGGTACAGCTGCTTCAGTCTGATCCAGGCTTGGGAGAATCCATCTGTCAGTCTCGAGTTGCTCATTGAAGGCATATCTCGCGTGATACGAACCGTCGATGAACTCGATATTCTCTGCGAAGTAACGGCTGATCTCCTGTTCCTTCTCTCTTCTACTCTTCTGCTCTGTGCTCATCTGGTCTTCTTGGCCAGCAGTATCGAGAGCGAGAAAGGCGTTGATCTTCGATTCAACGGTCTCTGCATCTTCCGCATTGTTCGGTGCCATAATGGGAAAGAAAGGAACAGAGCTCTGAGAAGAAGGAAATTGCTGATCGCCAGCAATCATGACTCCGAGAGCAGTGGGCACAGTCAGAAGTCCACTGGGGATTCTGGACGAGGCGATACCAGTCACTTCGTAGAAACTGGTGCCTCCGATCGGGAGATGTGGCGTTACTCTTCGGTCACTGTCGATAGGTTGTGCCAGACATACATCCATCTTCCGCAGAACACGCTTGTCTGCTCGCGAAAGACGTGCTTGAGGGAGTTCACTGGTGAGCGGTTCAGGAAATACAATTACCTCCATCAGCAAGTTTCCCTTGAGAGAAGGAACCGTCACGGAGACTATGTCATACTCCTTCGTGCCATCCGAGCGACCTCCCACTCCAGTGAGATCGAGCGACTCAGTACGACGACCCAATGCTATGCGCTTCGTCTCACTGATAAGCGTCACAGCGGCACCACAATCGAGAAAGACTTCAGCATCCTCTTCTCGTCCATTGCTCGGATTCAGGAGCTTCGTCGATCCAGTGAGCATGCGGATTCGATCCGATGTAACTGTGGTGGTGACAGGTCGTTCTGCAGACTGTCTCGGTGGAGGTCCCGAATAGGGATTGCTCGGAAACATGGGAGAAGGACGGTGCTGGTTTCTCCGACTAGTGTTCATGCCAGATCTCTGAGACCGTTGAGAATCGTAGCAGACGGAAAAATTGTGATCTCGTCCACAGTGAGAGCATGCTGGTTGCTTGCAGGCTTGAGCAGTATGACCGTGCTCAAAGCACTTCATGAATCGACCTTGAGTCTTGAGAATTGATCGTTTCTCAGAGGGCTCCATGAAGCAGCGAGTGGGATTGAGATGCTTCGAACAGAATAGACAGCTCTGTTGTGCTCCCACGATCTTTCCGCCAGTCGGTGCCATACTACTGTCTTGAGCTGGCTTCTTCTCGAGTCCCTTCTTCCTCTGCGCATCAGCGAATGTGGTGACAGGAGTGGGATCACTCTTGTCTCGAGATTCCTTTCCCTTCTTCGGGCATTGGTTTCGAATGTACTGTTCTGCCGTCAGATGCTTCTTCAGTACAGCGAGGATCTCGGTCAAGGAGAGCTTCCGGCCCTTCTCTTGTTGTGATTTGAACACCACCCGTTGCGATGGGAGAGGGAACCGCTTAGTGAATTCAAGTGCGAAGAAGAGATTGGAGTCCATCTCCACGTCGACCTCATTCAGCTGGTATTGCAGCGTCTCGCACTCACTCACAGCACTGAGTTGGTCATCGAGCTACTCAGTCTTCGGTTTGAGAACGTTCCATTGCTGGAGAAGGTTCTCGCGTGCGAATTCATCTTGACCATACTCGGTTTGGAAACGAGAGATGATCGCCGCATATGAGGTTCCTCTCTTCCTGAGGTGAGTGAAGAGGTCGAGTGCCCTGCCTTCGAGTGCACTCTCGAGGTACCTCAGCTTCGTTGCGTCTCCGAGATCTTTCTTATGAATCAGATCGGAGAAGACCGTCCAGAATGCCGTGTGATCCGATCCATCGAACGTCGGAAGGGTCAACGTCGACAGTTGAGGGAGAGGGACGGTGTTGGAAGCGAGAGAGAGAGCGGTGCCATAGGTCCCGTACCACCGGATGCGTGTGTGGGTGGGATGGCTGCAGTTCCCATCATAACAGAAGTCGTAGAAGAGCTCGCTGTGAGCAGCCTGTCGAGAATCGCGATCTCGGAATCCAGATCTGCCAACTGTTCCTCGACGTCACCTTCAATAGCAGCGATCGACTTGCTCTCCGTGGTGGTATCAGAGAAGTAGGTCACGAGAACATCAGCCTCATGCTCGTTCGTATCAGCATCGTCGATATCCTCCAGAGCTGTTTGCCACTTCTGGGCAGTGTCCTTGATCACCTTGAGGACTCCAACGAGCTTCCCTCTGAGGCGCGTTGCCTGTGAATGTAGATCGAAGTACTGCTTGTTCGACGCCGAATTTCCAAGAGCGGAAGTACCTGTGGTGATCGACACCACCTCCGAGTACAGCTGAGGAAGACGATTCCTCTTGGTCGTGATGACCCGACGGAACGGTGCACTGAAGTCGGCCATGGTCACGTCTAGAATGCCAGTCTCAGTTCAGAGCGTTCGATCGATAAGAGGGTGTAGGCACAGTCACACGGGACTGTTCACACTTCACAGGATATCTACCTGTCAGAAGTGGAGCCAGGATATCGACCTGTTAGACGAACGAAGCTGGGAGAGCTGAGTGAGGTCAGTCACGTAAACGGCCTCGTTCAGTTCCAAGCGTACGGTCGATAAGAGGGTGCAGGTACAGTCACACGGGACTGTTCACACTTCACAGGATATCTACCTGTCAGAAGTGGAGCCAGTATATCGACCTGGTAGACGAACGAAGCTGGGAGAGCTCAGTGAGGTCAGTCACGTAAACGGCCTCGTTCAGTTCCGAGCGTTCGGTCGAGCGACGTGTGATCACGATCACAAAGAGTGCTGCCACGCGGGACGTGAAGGACACTTCGCAGGATCCACCTGTCGGAAGTGAAGCCAGGATATCTACCTGGAGGAAGAGCGAAGCTATTGGGGTGTCCGGAAAGTTCGTATAATGCTTCGGAAAAAAGTCAGTTCACGATCAAATGCGCAATCTGTTTGTCAACAATGTATTGCATCATTCTGACGTTGAGTAGTGAGAGGATTTAATCAGTCTCCTAGTTGCTACATTGATTCTTGTGATGGACTCCCATCTCTACCTCCGAGCAGTTTTACTTCATTACTACCGTCTTGGCCGATCCGTGAAGGAGGCCCACTCTGCCCTGGCCCAGTCGGAAGGAGCTGACGCCCTCTCCATACCCTTCTGCTATAAGTGGTTCTCCCGCTTCAAGAAAGGGGAGTTTGGTCTCGATGATCAACCCCGCTCTGGACGCCCTCCCTCCCTCGATCAGCCTCTCGTTCTCCGCACACTGAAGCGCAAGCCCATGGCCAGTGTGCGTGAGTTGAAGAAGGATACTGGTACTCCCAGATCAACGGTGTCCGATATCCTCCATCGATCTGGGAAGAAGCCGAAACTCCCACAAGTGATTCCCCATGACCTCTCCCCCGAACAGCTGAAAAATCGTGTTCAAGTCTGTCGGGAATTACTCCATCGTAGATCCAATCTTCGATGGGTCAATTCCATCATCGCTACAGATGAGAAGTGGATCACGTACGATAACCCTGTGAGGAGACTGCAATGGGTGGATGCAGATGAGAAGCCCACGCCCGTCCCGAAGAAGGAAGAGCACGGAAAGAAGGAACTCCTCTGCTTCTTCTTCTCAGTGCTCGGTCCCATCTACTGGGAGATCCTCGCCCCTGGCACCAGCATCAATGCCGACCTCCTCTCTGAACAACTGGAAGATGTCGCGATCAGAGTCCCTCCCAGACTCCTGAACCAGGGCAAAATTCTTCTTCTGATGGACAATGCTCGCCCACATCGAGCGAAGATGACCCAGAAGAAAATGGACGAGCTGAAGATCGAGAGGATTCCCCATCCACCGTATTCCCCGGATCTCTCCCCATGCGACTACCACTGCTTCCGCTCTCTCTCTGACTTCTGCAAAGGAAAGAAGTTCAAGAATCGAGATGAAGTTGTGAGGGCTTTCGTGAACTGGGCGGTCTCGAAGAAACCCGCATTCTGGAAGAGAGGAATCGAGACCCTGCCCAATCGCTGGAGGGAGGTAGTGAGAAAGAAGGGGGCATACATTGGTCACTGAGAATTGTAAAGCATTGAATAAAAAATAAAAACAAAAAATTATACGAACTTTCCGTACACCCCAATAGGAGAGCTGAGTGAGGACAGGTCACGTTTAAACTGCCTCGGTCAGATCCAAGCGTTCGAAGTGATCACGGTCACAAAGAAAGCACACTTCACAGGGTATCGACCTGTTGGAAGTGGAAACCAGGGTATCGACCTGGTAGGAGAGTAGAGTGGATCGGTCCACGACCAAGATGCACCATAAACTGACTATAGCGAGTCAGTATGGTCAGTGCTGTGTCTTTCAAAGTCTTAGTATAACTTTATCGAGTGGAGACACAGGGCAATCAGAAGCAATGAATGAGAAATCGCCGGGGTTCTTATACCCGCGGCTCGGCGCATTGCGCCACTAGAACAGCGGGGAGAGCGGAGAGAACAGACGGTGAGGGAAAAGAGGGAGCGGGGTAGAGAGATGATATCTGAGATAAGGGGACTAGAATAGCGAGTCAGAGAGAATGATCTTTGCCCTACTGACTACAAGAGTTATACTCTTGACAGGAGATATAAAAAAATCTATTTATTCTTAATGACAACGTAACCGTTTGACTTGCTTCCAGAGGGAAGGACATCGAGAAAGAAGGAAATTGCAGAGTGAAGAGGAGAATCCGGAGAGATCTTAGATCGGAGATCAATGATCATCCTCTGACATCATAACCTGGCCAAACGACAATGAGTAGATGCTTTTGGATGCAAAAAGAGACAAACAATGGCAGAAGTAAATATTCAAAGAACGGAAATCTAACATTTTTCAAATATAAAATCAGTCAAAATCAAAGGTCAATCTCAAATGTCATCTCTTCCCCTCTCCCTATTTCTGACTCCCTTTTCTAATCTTTGATTGATGTCTTCTTAGCCGTAATATTATTCTGTACGCCGTGCCAAAACGGTGTGAAAATCTAATCTAGTATCGGTATACTCCATCATTGTTTCAATAGCAAATCCTTGGGCTTATGGATAATCAAGCTAAGCGAGTTGAGAAAGAAAGAACCGAACTTAAAAACAGACTTGCAGGGGACAAATACACTTGTGCACACGATGAAATGACAACTGACGGGTAAGATCGACTACTTTCATCGAACAGAGCAGTGAAGTACGGTCGGGAATAGAGCACTAGTTGTGGGTATCCACCGAACGAATTTCCACCCCCTCTTTTCCACTTTTGCCGCCAAGAAAGTATTGAAGAAAACGAATATGTGTTTTCATTTCATTTCTAGATTTCGTTCCATGAGTTTCGGCAACTACAACATGTGAGTAGCAGTGAAAGTGGCAAGAAATTCATGTCCTGAACCAACATGTGTCGGCCATTTGGGTGTCTCTTCGCACTCTTCCACGATTCGCAAAATACAAATCGATTTCAACTCTCTATTTTACTTCAATTTCGAAAAGCCTATGGACAAAATGAATCCGCACGTCACGGCGGTTCCAACAATGTTATTCGTTTGGCTCGCAATTGTGTCAACGAAAAGTTAATTTTTTAAAAATTATTTTAATGATTCGTGAAAATGAAGTGGATAGGTGTGATCAGCATGAAATTATACCCCGAAAACCTTTTTCACGTAATTTTCAGGAGGAGCAATATACGCGAAAACCTGTTTTCGACCTGACGACGTCTGAAGCCTGCGGCGACTCTGGGAGCAAAATGAATGTGCCTACCGTTTTCAGCACCTTCAATTACCCCAAAACGCATTGTTTCGTGAAATCGAGTTTTTTGCTGTTGTTTTTTGTTGTTGTTTTTTTTTGGCTTGGTCAAAACTTAGGCGAACGGCATATTATGGGAAATAAAGAAAATATATTTTATAATATCAATAAAATAATTGTTTAATTATTTCTAATAAAAATAAGAACACATGCAGCAAAAAGTTGACACACCGAGAAGATAGTTGACACACCGAGAAATTCAAATTCCCCCCCTTTGACATACTCACGAATCTCCCGCCTTTCATTGCTTCTCATTTGAATTTTTTTGTAATATCGTTTGTTATATTTTAAATGGTTCGTCGTGATCTTCGTGAAATACGGTTCTCGGTGTCCTTTTGTTCGCACTTGGTTTGAAATTTTTTTGTTAACAGTTCTCCACTTCAGGAAACAATGGCTTCTGATTTCTTGCTGTTGAATGGAGTTCAAATTTCTGTGTCTTTTTTTTCTGTACGTCAAGAGTGGAAAAGTAGAGTCTGGGAAGTGCATTGCAGTGCTCATTGTTCTCTGACGTCGATCACACGCCTGTCGTTCCCGTCGATATCAACTTCCAGGTTGTTATTTTTCCAGGTTACAAACTCCAACTTCGTTTTCTAATCTCTTTACAGTCTAATCAATTTTATTTTTGCACTACAGAGTGACCTCGCTAACGAGCTGGAGAAGCGTCTCGGAAGCAATCTCTACCAAGTAAGAGTAATTCATCTTCTGCTTCCTATTGATCGTTTGAATTTGACTTTCAATGCAAGCAAACTAAAAACATTTCAGGTTGCGCGTCATACGTCACTCAATAGATTCTCGAGTGTCAACAAAAGGCATCCTCTCGCTGGCGAGGTATGTTTGAATTGAAGGATAGGGTCCATTCAAGTTTGAAGTACATTTTTGATGTGCTGATGAAGTTGATGCGCAGTTCAAGGTATGCTGAACACTTGTAATCCTTCTCTTCACAGGCTCTGGCACTTTTCTTCCATCCGACTGTTCAACCATCATCTGCGATTCTCATCGTTGAATCAAGTGAAATGAGCTTGACAATCGGCCTTCGGTAAGCAATTACGTAAATGCTAGTCTTAGAAGTGTTGAGCTAACCGTTTCTATTAATTCAAGTTTCCGACTGCATTTAAATATTTTTGCGTTGTAGACACATCTACCAAATCGCCGATACTCTCAACTTCACGAATCTCGCAGCTCCACTTCTGGCTCCTGACTGTTAGTTTACTTTCTCCTAATTTGTCACCGTGGGGTTACGCCTGTGCCTGTAGCAGACTCTATTTCTAGTGACAGCCGATGATTACGGGAGGCGACTGCGTCTGGCCATCTCTCCACTTCTCACTAATCCGCAGAAGGTGAGGAGAATAACTTGTTATTGACTCTAGCAAGTAATGTGATGCTGTTTCTCGCTTAGTTAGTTCATTACGTTTTCGCAGGTTATTTTGAAACGTGAAAGTTTGATATTCACTTCAGACGATCAAACTGAGAACATCTGTCGAGTATCACCTGGATGAAGTGTTGCTGAGGAAGGAACTCGGTTAGTTAAACGAGTGCTTATATTTTAGGTGTTATAATTTTAAGGGTTGCCCGCAGCACGGGGCAAAGAATGTCAAAGAAGCCGTTCCTGCTTATCCTCCTCCTCGCCCTATCTCAACTCATTGGTGCTATTTATCCGCCGGTAATTTTCTTATTATTTATGAGATTTTTTTTTTCAATTTTATCGATTCCAAGAAGAACTGCACATCACCACAATCCGTCGGCAAGTCAAGAACGTCGCCAACAATTTTTCGGATGCCCACGAGAAGGTTCGCGAGGCCACCAGGTACGCGAATAAAAACCAGATACCACAACCCAAAATTCTGTCTTAAACACGTAATCGATCTGGCATTTCCTGGGAAATATTACTCAGATTCTCCTCAAACTGTGATCTCATTCCAGCAACGACCCATGGGGACCGAGCACCGGACTGATGAGCGAGATCGCCGACCTCTCCAATAACCCCGTGAGTGAGAGTTGATCTTTGCGACCCGCTCAGAATTCAGGTAAAAATGGTTTGCATTGCAGGCGGCGTTCACTGAGATCATGTCGATCATCTGGAAGCGGCTCGACGATCACGGCAAGAACTGGCGCCACGTCTACAAGAGTCTCGTCCTCCTCGACTTCCTCATCAAATGCGGCAGCGAAAAGGTGTGTTTGGACATTTCCATTCAAGGGCCACCTCGAAGGGCGCTAGGATAGATGGCCCTGCAGAATAGGCTCTAGAGGGTAGAATGGGCCTGTTGAATGGGCAATCCCATACCCGCATCACTCAGTACCAACGGCAAAGTCACCAAGTAGACGAGGGGAGAAAAGAAGACTATGAAGTTAGTAGAAGATAGGGAGAAACGTAGCAGAGATATTGAGAATAGTGCGTAGGCGAATAGGCGAAAAACTCCCCGGATATGATCGATTCTTAGGCAAACAGGCTCGCATAACGTTTTTCTTAATGCAAATTATTGTGTTAAACGGATGAGGAAAGCATAGAAATTTCACATAACTGCTAAATTTAAGGTGGTCCAGCAATGCCGCGAAAAAATCGATTCGATTGATACACTAAGGGACTTCCAGCACGTCGAGGAGGGAAGAGACCAGGTGGGCAGAGTTTGACGAGAAACTGCATAATAAGTTGAACATGCATAATTATTCCGATAAAATAACTAATAAAAATTGCTCAGGGTATGAACGTGCGCGAGAAGGCGAAGCAGATGGCCGCACTGCTGCAGGACGAGGAAAGACTCAAGAACGAACGCACTCGATTCATGCTGACGCGCAATCGGTGAGTGAAGATCAACGGCACGTGTACAGTGCCGTCTGAGGAACCCATGCTCACCCATCTTTTCTCTATAAGTGAGGGAATCCGAGTATCACCGTGGAAGAGTAAATATGATTCTTCAAAAACCATCACGAAACATCAAGTATCCTTTGTTTCCAACCCATGTGTGATTCCCGGAATATAGATTCGGTACCATTATCAACTGGGAAAAGAGTATACTCTAGAATGGAGGAGGGGTCTAATCAACTGGAAGAATAGCTAGAGTGAGAGAGCGGCAAAAGTGTTAGGATAAGACATTTGTGAGGCAATCCAGTGAGTGGCGCTATTCACTGTGAATGAACCCCCTCTTTTCCACTTGAATGAAGAGTGCATCGGCATTTTTGCTAGCGAGCAGCTAAGTAATATCTTTCGATTTCGGAGTCGAACTTACTTTTCATTTTCATTTTTCTCTTCTAAATGGCAAGTACTGCATAGTTCTACTTTCCACGTAATAATTTATCTTCACCCGAGGCGCGACGAAACAGTATGATACATGAGTGATCAAACAGTGAGGATATTGAAAATGCCTCCCAACGGTTATTCGGGGTAAGAGAGTATGGCGATTATGGGGTGGTTTAGTAATCGGCGCTAGAACACTCGTATGTTGAGGGGCGGGGAGGTTCGAATTTCTTATTTATAAATGAAATAAAAAATTAGTTTCATTCTCAGGTTCGAGCAGAGTTCTGGGGTGGTTGACGAGACTCGTTCGTCGACGTCACACGCCCGTCTGCAACTGCCCACCGGTGAGTGGAGAGAAAGGGGTTATCATCTTCGGAACCCTTGGACTTCATTTTCATATTTTTGCATTAACATTTAGAATATTTCCGAACAAAAATGTTAGATTTCAATAGTGCCATCATTACCAGTTATGATTGAAGAGGGCGACGACGCTCGGCCGGGTTCACTCGGAGAGGAGGAGATGCAGATCGCCCTCGCTCTCTCGAAGGAGGAACACGAGAGGGAGGAGGAGAAGAGGAAAGGAGAGGTCGTCCTCTACCAGGTGATATAATGGAACTCTAAAGACTTCAGTAACCATTGGACGATTGATTGATTACGGTATTGCAGCTGGCACTGGATGAGTCTCGGAAGGAAGCCGAGCGACTCTCCACCATGCCCAACAACGCAGTGAGTGGCTCGACCCTCTCCCAGTCGGCACTCGACGACCTCCTCTCAATCAGCCTGGTAAGTAATGAAGGAGAGATCGCATTATCCCCCGAGCACATCGTTAAATACTTACTTTATTAATTATGATCTGACCAGTATTTATTCAATTCTGCAGGTCGATCCTTACCTTAATTGGTCCTTCAATGAGAGCAAGCTGCAGTGCAGCATGAGCGAGGTGAGCGCATGACTTTCGAAAAGATAACACCACTTGTTCCTGTTTGTCTTACGATAGTCGATCATCACTTCCTACCCTTACCGTGCTCACTTGATAAGCTCGCTAATCATAAATAGCGACCTAATTATAGAGAGAGACCAACGATCATTCAGGCTCCGCCCTCTCTCTACACCTCTGTGCCCACATCGAACGACCCCTGGTCTGCGCACCCCGCCCCCGTGCCCACCGCATCGGTAATTAGTTAATTAATTAATTAATGATACAAAACTGGTGATTATTGATTGATTGCGGTATTTCAGCTGGCGCTGGAAGAGTCTCGGAAGGAGGGCGAGCGACTCTCCACCATGCCCAACAACGCCGTGAGTGGCTCGGCCCTCTCCCAGTCAGCACTCGACGACCTCCTCTCCCTCGGAGTAGGACAGATGGTGAGTGGAGAAAGAGGTCAAAGATCAGCGATACTACATCTGATTGATCTTTGAACGAACCAAAGTTGTTCCACTCTCCTGCTTCACATACTTAGTTATTGATTTTTGTTGTCGTCTTTTCATTCTACTCTTACTATCTCGTACTATCTCGATCTTTTCATACTATCTCGATCGATGAGAGCGTATAGAATGAATGATGTATCTCAATGATAATAAACTGATTTTTTTCGACGGTGGCCGAGCCTCAGCCTGCGCATCCCATCGGCAGCCATACCTCCGCATGGGACACGCCCCACTTCAACGGCTCCTGGAACCCCGCCCCGCCCACTCAGGTACCCAATTGGAATTGTAGTGTAAAGAGCACATACTCAAACAAAAACTCCATTTTTGATAATTCACGACTAAATTATGGAAAGAGACCAAAGATCGTTTAGGCTCCGCCCTCGTCTGCGCCCTCTGCCCCCGTGCCCACCGCATCGGTAATTAGTTAATTAATTGATCAATTAATTAATTATTGCTTTCATTTAGTAATGCTTCATTCTCCAGGTCGGTCCCTTCTCTGCCTGGGACGCCGCCCCGAGCGCCCAACCGCAGAGCAACGGCCACGCTGATGTGAGTAAATAGGAATGCGAAAGATCAAAGATCACTCCTCACTTATTCCCCTACGATTAGTGTATATTCTTTTCAATGGAATACTACCGCACCTTCTCCTTACAGTATAATTTCATTACCATACCCCTCCTTACCGTATCCCCTCTTCAGCCATTCGCTGCTCTGGCTCAGGCGCCGCTGCAGCCTCAGAACGGTGCGCAGGCGTCTTGAATGAACACGAAGACGCCGGAGACGTTCCTCGGAGAGAATTCGTCACTCGTTAACATGGACAACCTCATGGGAGGACCCGCGCCCTCCACCAACAGTGAGTGAAGGAGTGATTCCCTCTGACTCTCTTCATTCACTATCTCGCTATACCTCGTAGGGTTAACATTGCGCTCTGCGGCAACGCAATGTTTCCTGATAGAAATGTTGTTTGTTACGATGCATGTCCAACCACCGAGATAGTGTGTGTAGTAGTAGTTGAAGTTTTTATTCTCGCCGTCGTACGCGTATTCTAGATGTTGATGAGTGGTCGGGAACGACTGCACTCTCCACCACGTATCCATTCACTGCCATTGAGAGCAAGGCGCCCACCCTCAACGAGATGAGAGCCGGTGAGCCATGTTCATGTAACTACTTGAGCTAATGCTTCTGATTATGTGTTAACTCAAACCATTGATGGCCTCTATAATAGTTTTACGGCATAATGGATGTCTCAATCTGTGACAGTAACACGCTTCCTGCAGGCTCGACTCCGACGATTCCTCCCACGACGGGCGCCCGCACTCTGCTGCCACAGCCTCTGCAGCCGCAGCCTGCTCCCACGAATCCCTTCTCCGGCTTCTAAGCCCCGCCCCCCTCGGATCCATTTCATCCCTCCCATTCATGTGATTCCCTCCTTCCTCGCCCATCACAATCTCGAGTCTCTCCATCCTGTCCCCTCCAGCCTTCCCGAATAGGCACGATTCCTGTTGTGTTTTCGACTCTTCCACTCATTTTTGTTGGCTGGAGGCGGTCTCTCGACTGTGTCATTCATTTCATTTTACGGCTACCTTACTCAGTCCATTTTACCGTTCTACTGTATACTATCGCTTCCCTCCCCCCTCTTTCTCTATCCTATTATATTTGAATGTGAACTCGTGTATTCTCTCTTATCCTACACCTATTCATAATATTGTCACGACTTGCAATACTTTGATCATAGATACAATGAGTTACCAACCTATTCTGATCCGAGTTTACCAACCTATTCTGATCCGAGAGATGTTTGAACGTTTATCATATTGGTAATAATAAAATTACTGTTTTACTCGTTTTTTTACCTTGAAAGCTTTTATAATCTGTTGGTGGAAACACATTTATCGTACAATATGAATGCTTCAAAACCAGGATACGTGGCGTAGATCTTGAACTGAATCATAAAGAATCCCCTATACGCGCAATACGTGTACTTGCCGAACTCGGGAATTTGATTTCGAAGGTCTCGACTAGACTGCGGAGATGAAGAGGAAGAGGAAGAGTTCACCGCTCTTTTGAGCGGTCGAACGACGAATGATGAAGAGAGGGAGGGATGGGCGAGCTCTTCAAGAAGAGCGAGAGGGTCTTCTTGAAGAGCAGAGCTCTTTCACACAATTTAAAACGAATATAATGACATTTTTGACGCATTATGCTAGCCTATTTCATTGCGCAGCCACCTCTACATCCCTCGTCTAGATAACTGTCTCCACCTCCATTTTCCATGCGCACGTATAACAAAGTCCAGATTGGACTCCATTGGACGATCCCTTCTATTTTCTCATGCTATTATGCGTGCTTACCCCTTTGGTGCTCTTCTCCCTTTCCTGACGTCCCCAGCCCGACCCTAGAATCCAACTAAGCTAGTGTGTACCTGCGGAGAGTCGAAGTGTTGCGTGTTTCCTGCTACTCCCTTGTTGACAGCCTTTGACACAGTATGTAAATCACATCTCGCTAATGCTTACATCATTTGAACCACAGAAAACTAACTAAATTAGAGAAACACCCATCTTTGTCCACTCTCTGCAAGAAGAGAACCCCTCTCTTCTTGAAGAGACGCCGCTCCCTCTCACTCTTCAAGAAGAGATGATCTCAATTTGCATCCGTCCTCTCACTCGTCACTCTTCATCTCCGCACTCTAGTCTCGACAATCGTTGGGATTAACTGATCGGCTCTTCTTCCCTCCTGAATTTCGATTTTTTCTTCCCAATTAGTCTTCCTTCAATTTCGACTTCATTCACTCGTCATCAGCATCTGATTTTGAAGTTTCTCGTATCTCCTCCTCATTGAAGTGTAGACGGCATGTTCTCTCTTCTTCCTTGGGTCCGCATTCCACTTGAATATGCCTTGAACTTTAGCAACAAAATGTGGCCGTTTGTGCATGATTGATCTTACAGATGTGCTTTAGAGTTGTTCCTTCCTCGCACAGTGAACATCCTATTAGGTCATCAACCTTGAATTCGCATTCCCCTTCGTGGAAGTTATGAATTCCTCCTTAGCCATCACTCTCAGAGTTACTGCATTCCCCGAGGTTCCGGCATAAACTATCCAGCCTTTCATCTCGTTCCGAATGATTTTCTCTGGAGTCGTTGCTCTTGTTGAATTTCGCACAAGTTCCTTCGTTGGCGATATGTCAACGAGTCTCGCCATCCCACTTCGACGCCCCGCCCCGTCTCAGTCTGGCCCGCCCACTAGTCCCAATAAATGACTACCGTACTGAAAGAAGTTGGGAGTCACGCTGAAAGATCGCTGGAGGAAAGAAGGTGTGCGCGGGATCACAAAGCTGCGGGATTAGTTCGAGGAGGGAATGAAACGGAAAGCCCACTGGGCCCTCAAAGTCAGGTGAATGGGTTTGGTGGGAGTGGACCACTTGAGTCTTGCCACTACTGGAAAACACTGGTGGAATGCAACTTATGAAGAGTACCGACCCTTCCTCATCTGAGCACCTATTCCTTGACATGATAAATTGATTGATTGATTGGTTGAAAAACCTCTTTAGAATAATTGCTGATACATTTAGATTATTTGTCCCATTATTCGTGTGTTGAATATCTTGTTCAATCGAGTTTGCGAAGACAAGCTTTGTATAGAAATTAAACGCTCAGTAGGTGAAACAATATAATGTAACAATTTATTGAATTGCGAACGACATTACATAAGAATGAACTGATATTCCTTTGAATGGAAGCATGGTCATACTGTGCTCGTTAAAAGTGAAATGTGACTATTAAAAGTATAATAAAATATGTAACAATGACGAAGAACAATTGGATCGAAGTTAATCCAGTATACGAGTAATTAAGATCAATTTTATGTTCCTTGATTTGTTCAATGAAGCATTCACATTCAATAAAGAAGTCGTCGTTGACAACTGATGAAAACATCATAACATTCCTCTTTTGCGGAGCATATTTTGCAATATCCAAAACTTGATCCCTCATGGCTAAAAATATTGAAAGTTACATTGTAATTTGAAAACTACCGTATCTCTCAATCGCCTTTCTAACGGTTGGGCACGGAGAGTCACGGCGAGCCGACTTACGTCGCCTCAACTTTAAGGCGACCAAAACCCTTCAATCATGCATTTTTTGGGGCACTTTTGGCGGTGGGTTTCTCTCATAAATGCTAATCAATCGAAATCTGCTTCTGAAAATATTGATTTTGAGCTATATATAGAGGGGTGTTCATTCTAGTCTCTCTCTCCTCTCCTCCCCTCATTTCCCTAAGCACCGCGCCTTCGATAGATGAAGATTGGGAATTAGGAAGCGGATGGAGGAGGAGAGAGACTTGAATGAACATCCCTCTGATCATAGATCAAAATCAATATTTTCGAGAGTAGATTACGCAGATTGATTTGAAATGATGAGAGAAACCCATAGTCAAAAATTTCTGCATAAATATTAGGGTGTCCCGAAAGTTCGTGCACTATTTTTACTTATTTTTTCCCTTTCGAACTATAATGCACCATATCAAATAAAGTTTTGTGTTTTGTACATGTGCAGGTTTACTAACTGATTCCGCTATCATACTCTGAAAACACTATCTAATTACGCTGAAATTACCTGAAAAGTCGATTTTCGGTCATGCCGTTTTAAAATTTCTAACACAAATTAAGACTATTGTGTGAGACCCGGATTGAAACCAATGAAGGAGATGGGTGTGCAGTTATTTTTAAAATAGTCATTCAACAGCTATCTTTAGTGATAACTGAAGTAGTGTAAAACTTTCAACTTTCATTAATTTTAAAGATGTAGTTTTTTTAATTATTAAATTTTGTAATCTTTCTTCGAACGACAAGCCACTCAAAAAATAATAGTTCTTAGTTTTAGTTTAATAGCAATCGTTTAGATCCATGTTTGGAATGAAATTCTCAACTTTTTAAAATTTTGTGTAGAAAATCACGAGTTTCGTTAAAATTCTGCAATGCGATATGGAGCAGCGGGATGTTGGGAAACCTGCTTAGAATGAACTACTAACTCACATGACCGGATAATCTGGTTTATATCTCTTCAGATGAGAGAACTGGAAATGGGGTGTTTCTATATAGATCAGGATGAATTATATTATTTTTGCGAAAACGCAAGGATTTCAAGCCCTGAAGTATGTAAACGGAAGAACAGTGGATGCCGTATCCAGCGCCGATTACTACCCCCTTACAAGTTTGATGACGTTTGAAAAACATATTTTCAAAAAGTAGTGCACGAACTTTCGGGACACCCTAATATGAATTTTGAAATGGGTTTAGAATGCCTTAAAGTTGAGGCGACGTGAGCCGACTCGCCGCGATTCTCGGCTCCTCGCCCGTTAGGGAGGCGACTGAGCCGCACTGTAAATCCATTAACCAGCACCCAAGATTTCACGTTATTTTGGGAAAAAAAACTCACTATTATCTCTTATGATTTCGTCACACTTGTCGAGAATTAAATGATCGATATGATCAAGTTTGAGTGCTTTACGTTGGACCAGTTCGAGAATGCGCTCAGGCGTTCCGATTACAATGTGAGCATTCTCGAGAGTCTGATCAGTATCATCAGCAAATAGCTGAAAAGTTTGCAAATTTCACCTTTTAATTTCGATTTAACTCACTAACCTTAATATGGGGAAGGTATTTTGCCATTCCACTGTATTCATTGCCAATATGTCGGACTTCTGTCATTTCACTGGCAACTACAAGGACAGACACCTGTCCATGAAGGGGCTCCATTTGATTGAGAGTAGCAATTATGAATGCTGTAGTCTTTCCTGCTCCGGAAACATCGAGATGCACAAGATCCTTCTCGAGCATCACTTGTGGGATACATTCGAATTGAGCTGAAAGCAAATTGAATCTATATTTTCGAAATCTCGTTTTCAAAATATTGCAAATGTTCTTGTTCCGGCTTTTGCAAAAATGATGGTGTACGAAAATATTTGTCACTACGGAATAATTCAAAACGCAAATAATGTTACTTATCTGAGAGCATCGTAATTTGCATGCCATTTAATCCATCCGAATCATATTTTTACAAGCATTTATTTTCCGATTTTTCCACCCCATCTACGACAGTTTAAAAAGGTCTCTCAATTCGCCACATTCTATTAACTTTTCAAATACGTACCATTCGAGGGATGGGAAAAAAAATCTGAGAATTTCGTTTTTCAGCCCAAAATGGAAAAATCCACTGTGATCAGAGAGCGATTTGTCCTGGAAAGGTGATTCGTTGTAACGAATAGAAGATTCCATTTTTGGTACAATTTATTGATAATACAATGTTCGTCACAATAATTTCAAGCATGTCTTAAAATTTTAAAATTTGAAATTCTCATTTACCTTGAATGTGTCCATCGGCTGAGGAAAAATAGCAGGAACAGTCGCGACTCCAATGCGAACCACGTCATGTATTGTTTGATCACTAGAAAATTACTCAGTTGCTTAAAAAATATAGTACATTTAAAAACATTGCAGGCATAGAATTTTGATTTTAAATTTCCTTGCCTATATTTTGAATTAAATCAAATTAGTGATATTTGTTGATTTTCTAGAATTTAGAACTAAGAATCTGCAATATTTATTTATAATTCGCTAAAGTTTTGTTTAAAAAATTTCAATATCATATTTTATGCACCGCTCCTCACTCAAACGTCGTACCTCATTGGTTCCCGGTGCTCCCAAGAATCTGTCTCAGGCACATACATTTCCACGAATGTATATTTGCTCGCCCAATCTTCGCCTCCAAGAGCGAACAATTTCCCGCATGAAACAGCGAGTGTTGGAGAATATCTATAAAATTGCATGCACACACAAATTGCTAAGTATATACTAAACTGAATATTTATGTAATTTAAATATGTACATGTTTCACTTATGATTAGCATCATAGATATTCTACTATATTTTATTCTATTCTATTTTATTCTATAGAAAGAAGTCTTGCAATATCATTACTATATGGCATGGAAAACTATCAATATTCCCGATATTTTCGATACTTTTTTCACACCTACCTCCTATTGCTCAACCGGCCCAGTGTTGTCCAGGCATCCGTGATTGGGTCGTATCTCTCCAAGTCGTTGACTACCAACTCCCGTCCACTGTCGCTGAAATCATATACAGTTTATTATTTCTGACAAAATGACATCAAAGGATCTAATGTGCAATAGTCATACGTCTAGGGCACAGTATTATAATTACTAACTAACCCTCCAGCAACATAGATTTGACCTTCCAGCACCACGGCAGTAAAATGATGTCTCTTGTTCTTCATTGGTGAAATAACAGTCCATCTATATGGTATTCATCTTGGATTAGTTATACAAATTTCATGTGGGCTTTAAAACTTTTTCCCAAACCTGTTGTTATCCGGATCGTAATACTCGCCATCTTGCAAAATGCCTGATGCATTGTATCCGCCGATTACTGAAAAAATTATGTGAAAGATAATGGAACATAATGTTAGTATTTTTGAAATGACAGATTTGCAGATTGTGAACTTACCATAGAATTTTCCGTTGAGCGCGCATGCTGCTGCATTAAGCCTGGGCTTATTCATCGGTCGCAAAGTATTCCATTCTGGAAGGAATTTATTCCATAATTTTTTACTCTACAAAATGCGCAGTTTGCGGTGATTTACTTCGAAAAATATGATATTATTATACAATTTCAATAATGTTAATTATATTTATCTTCATTCTGTCCTTCTCTTTTATGGGGATCATTGTCTTGGCGAATCGCTTGAAATATCGCAAGCCTCAACAGAGGAAAGCGAAGTATGAAAATTGATGTAGTCCTCAGATCCACCAGCAACATATCTGTGAATATTTTCTTTTCAAAAATATGTTTAAATAAGGCTCACATTTTGCCATTAATAACTCCTGATGCCATGTTATACCTACTGTAGAGCATGTTCGGAATCTGAAAATTGTGATTTTGCGATTGTTTTTAGAAGCACGGATGGCATGTTTTCAATACGATTCCTTTTAAAACTCAATCTTTTAATATTACCTTGCTCCATTTATTCGTATTCATGTCGAATACATGCGTGAAATTCATGCGTAAATTCATGTCGCATGCGTAAAATTCAGGTCCTGATTCACCAATGAAGTAGATCTATAAAATCACATTTGCTTACCCGTTTCTATATAATGAGTACCTTATTATTACAAATAGCGATATTCTTGAATGATATCGAACTAGCTGGTCCCTCACGTTGACATATTACGGTTTCATGCCAGCTATTCTTGACTGGATCGTATAGCTCCAGAGTTGTTTCAAGACATTCCTTCCTTTTCGAGAGTCGGTCGACTGGAAAAAAAGATTGTTGTGTAACGAATTTCAAAGAATCGATTCTATTTTTCGTCCTAGACCAAAAATATTTCGGATCCTTCTGATGTGCTACAACGAACATAATAAAATGTCCAAACCTATTACGACGATGAACTGAGTAGTTTCTTCACACACTCTTGAGACCTCTCGGCATGATTGCTTTCCTTTTGCGGTGTCGCTACTAAGGTTCATCTAAATAAGAAAATATTAATAGAAATATGCACAGACTTTGAACTTTCTCGCTTTTTCGCTCTTATTATGAGTGGTAAATGAATACTAGAGCACTAGAGCTCGTAATATTATTCTGAATGCTCCAGCAATGAACAAATTATAAACCTCGAATGATCTCGCAAACGGGAACTTCTCAAAATAGTTATACAGGGAGTTCTTCGACAAGCGGCTCCAGCGAACGTATGATAATAGTCTATAAAATTGATGTTGCTCACAGAATAAATATATTGATTTCTTCTTCTAAATCATGCATGCGATAATGGCATACCTGTGAGTATGTTTCCGATTAATTTTCTCCGAATTGTCAATCCACCGACAGATTGCATCGAAAACCTAAGAATGTGAAAATTCAATAAAATATCTAGAACATAATCACAAACTACACAAACACATGCCTGTTCCTCCGTATCAATATAGAGTGAATCTCTCCGAATCAAAGCAACGAGATCGTCTGCTGTCATCTCGAAATACTCGTGAGTGAAGGAGATGGGCACGAAATTCTTCTGAAAAGATCTATTTTCTCGTGATTCTATTCATTTTAAATCATACATCAATGAATTTGATGATTTTCTCTTCGTATGTATGAATGCCAATAGATCTGAAGAAGAAGAATAAGGAAAGAGCATTGTCGAATCGCATCTTCCTTAGCATAAATTTAGCGCACTCATCGACGATGTTCTCCTTAAATTAGTTTATGAAAAAAAATTATGAATAAAAAGATTCAGAATATTGTGCTCACAAGTTGTAGGTAGACTGCTGCAATAATCAAATCTTGTGCATTCGTTTCATTAATGCTCAGTTGTCCAGTATATGCATAATTTAGCAGCCTTACAATGGAATCGCAGTCAAATTCTTAAACAATAATATTATTCAATGCATTAATAGTACAAAATAGTATGCAAACTAACGACAAAATCTTGTGGATAGAGTAATATTAGTTGAAGCGGCGTCGACCATATTTGAATTGAAGAGCGCTTTGAAGTAAGGTACGCGATCAATGAGTACGGCCTGCAGTGTAATATTACTGAGAAAATTAAAAATAAATATATAATTTAAATATAATTAGAGTTATTCCGTGGTGCACCTGTGTAGTAAAGGATGTTTTTTAAAACTCACCTTGTGTCCCTTTATTCTATTCACTCCAACTGTTAATGTAATGTCATGCTCTGTTTCACTATTGAAGTCTTGCTTGAATGTCTGATATTTCTGAAAGGAAAAAACAAAATTGGCCGAAAATCATTTATTCTATCACAATTCGTTAAGCCGCTGGATCATCTCCGAAGAAGAGCATGTTTATCGTTCCTGGTAACGCTCTCATATGGGTCGTAAATTCAATTTTTTTAAGAAAAAATATTGCAGACCTTTGGTGTGTGTTATCTTGATATTGTCAGGTTGATTGCGCCCGTTGAGATCAATGGTCATGCCTGAAAATCAACCAGAAGGTATTACATGGCCAATGCTTTCGACTTGGATTGGAAAGCGATTATTCTAGGGGGAACGAACGAAGTACTGACCACAAAGCTCGAAGGTCATAGCGTTCGCTGCAGATGAATTATTTGTCGATATTGACTGCATTGAAGAAATATCACACTTGGTCTATGATTTTATGCAGAAATAAAAGTGATAAAGCAAGAACCAAAAGCTTCATTGCCACACGACAAGAATCAAATATAAGATAGTTTGCTACCATCTTAGAATTGTCGAGAATGACACACGTAGTGTTTGAATTACAATTGGGATAAAAAAGAGAAAGTAACTAAGAACGGAGATCGAGTAACTTCTGAAAAAAGAGATTGAGAACGGGCGGGGAAATATTCGAAAAGCGACTTGCCTTCCATTGAAGTTAAATGGTCCATGCCAGAAGGAACACGAAACCCCGGGCGCAACGCTATGAATAAAGCCTATTTGACCAGAACGAGAGAAAATGGAATTTAGGATCAAGGCGCTGATCCCTTATTTATCGTGCAAATAAGTGGTATCCCGATTAATGAGCTCGGCTGAAGTGCTGAATTAGTAATGATTCAACGCGTGAATTTTGAGGATCCAAAAAGCGCAGAATGACCTGATCTGATCAAGTAAAACAAATTTGAAGAGGTGATTCCGCCCCACTGTTAAATCACTGTTAAGCCCCAAGGTTAAACCTTAACATGTCAAATTACCTGAGGAAGAACAAAGGAGAAATGGAAGAAATCGAGAGACTTGAAAAGAGATTTCCTGTGAAAGAGTCTAAGGGAAAGGCATTTTATCCGACTGTTTTTGTATTAAGTAATATTCGAACTTCTCGCTCTTTCTATAAAACATATAGATTTTATAATAAATTGTGTACGCCGGGCAAATATGTACGAGGAATGTGAAGAAGTGTGAATATTCTCCATCACTCTTTCCTTCAATAGCACATCCTTCAACTAACAGGTAAATAGCCGAAACAAATTCAGAAAAAAAACTGAGCGAAAAACAGAGTTGCACGATACAGCAAGGGGCAGTTACACTTGTGCAAACATCTGAGATTGACTATTCGCATGGAACGGAGCAGTGGGAACACACAATTGAACACGCACAAACTTGCCACTGTTTTCACTTTCCAATCTCGCCTAGAACGCAGAGAAGAGAACAGGCAAAGTGCAGAGAGTGATCGAATGAGCTAACTGGAAAATTGTGCACTAGCTGGTGCTATCCGCCGAACGGAGTCTTCGCTTCCTTCCCGCCTCCTTCTTCATCAAGAGAGAAATCGTCTGGCTCTCCTCATTTCCCATACTCTCTCGCTTTCTCTGACCGATTAGAGAGCATGGGAAAGAGAGGCTGATCATTACTCTATCAAAGGTATAAAAGAAGCAATCTGCAGTCATTCTCATCAGCTGCCTCTCAGCCATGAATTTCTCCCTCGTTCTCTTCTGTACAGCTACTGCAGCTGTCGCCCTTGCTGCACCCATTGGAGAGGAGGAGCATCTGTGGATCACGAAGATATCTGCAGAGGGAAAGAAGGCCATCAAGGATGTGAGTGAGGAGGAGAGTTCGAGGAACGAATTCACGGAATCTTCGTTGTATCCATTTTTGCATCTCAAACGGAAAGAGAGAGAAAGTGAAAGAAGTGAAGAGACAATGCCCGATTTTGAACTTTAAAGAATAGGAGGAGTACTTCATTTGCATCTTCAGGTTGTTCTGGACGAGAAGCAGGATCCGATCGAGAAGTGGATCTCCATCGATAAAATCGTCCAGAAGGAGGGAGCTGATGTCAAGGTGAGTACTACTCTTGTTCAGTTAAAAATACATTATAAACTATTGTAAGAATAAACTTTGATGTGGTTACTGTTGAAACTGAAAATGAAACTGGATTTCGTTTGAATCTTCATTGCAGAAGGCGTACGCTGTAGTCGCAGAGAGACTGAAGACAAAGTTCGAGGAGAAGAAGGAGGTGAGTGATGAAATCACAAATTGGAGCAGACGAATATCGTATTCTACATTGCAGAAGTTCCACCAGCTCGTCTCTCACTTGTCTCCTGGAGCTAAGGCAGCCGTCAGTGAGATCATCACTGTATTCAAGGTTAGCACTCTCTGACGGAATTAAGGACAGAAGAATTGGTTAAAAAAACTGACCGTGTGAGAGTGAGATGAATGAAAAGAGTGCAGGCGAATATTGAAAGATGAACCTTTGCTAATTTTCTAGTTGGTAATGTCTTCCCTTGGTAGAGTGCTGGCAGCCCCTTCACGAAAGCGCCCAAGATCAAGGAGATCATCGGAAAACAGACCCCCGCGGTCAAGAAGGTATTGTCTAATATTTACTTGCGTTCCGTACCCATAGAAAGCATTACTCGAAAAAGATTTTTAAAACAATAAATAATTGCTAATTTTCAGGAGTTGGTGGCAGTCCGAGACGAGCTGTTCCCCAATGCAGAGAAGATCAAGGCCCTCGTTCTCTCCAAGCTCGGACATTAATTCATGCCGCTATCATCGAATTCTCTCACTGAAATCTCTAGCCGTTGGTATTCATGTATTATTGTCTATGTTGCATGAAGATGATTTATTAACCCGTGCTTTGTCCACAATTGACGTGGTGATAAGATTTGAGAGGATGATTTCTCAGTGGGCGTCAATTGAAGAGTTTCGATACTCTGACTAAATACAATCTGCCTTCTCCTTATTTTCTTCAAAAACATACGGCCATTCATATCAGCAATTTATTAGCTCATTCCGAAATGGAGCTTCAATTTTCTGCAACAAATAGGGTTTGAGAACACAATTGATGAGTAATTTGGACCTCTGTGGAAAACGTTTATCCGTTTTTTATGAAATGCTCTCTACGAGGGAAAACGAAATAAAGATTGTTTCGATTTTGTGAATAATTACGAAATCAATTAGGTTTACACCAATCTGTGACTAACTCTTTCGCCTGAGCGGGATCGGATGCGAAGAATCGCGTGTGGTGCCGTTTCTTGGCAACGATGTAAGTGAGCGTCGGTTTCTCCATTTCCGGAGGGCAGTTTGTGAGCGATCGAGTAGCCTGAGATCAGTTGAAATTAATATTCGGAAATACTATTCGCCAAAGTTCAAATGGTTTCGCGTACCTTCTCTATAGCACGCTCGAGTGATTGTGTCTCCTCGTAGAGTGCCTTCTTGAACATCGAGTCAGACACGCCGTCTCGATAGACGATGATGTGCTTGGGAGGACTGCCGGTCTTCTGCAATTGCGGGCGTAGATGGCGTGCAATGTTGAACATGGAACTGTCAGCAACAATGTGCTTGAAAGGTTCACTTACTTCGCAGAACTCTTCGATTCTGCTTACGAAGGGGTCGAACAGGTTCACGGTCTCTTCCTGGCCGAGCATCTGAAGACGAGAAGAAACGCCCCATCTGAATATTATTTCACGTTTATTTCTCAGCATGAAGGTCGAGTAGGAGTAAGTGGGCTGCTAGTTGCATCGCAATTCAATTGTTCATCCAGAAAACCTATGATGATGTTTGAGGAGAATCTTCTGTAATGTGTACTGATAAATTTGTAGACTAGGTTACCACGAGTCGAACGTCCCAGGGTTGAAAACTTTGAACGATCGTTCACCTGGTCTGGTTGAGATCCGTGTTGCCCACTACAGCGACCACCGAACGAGGACATTTATCGGGCGGGAGATTCCCAAAGAGAATCGAGCCTGTGGGACGAGCTGTAGGGTACTGCTGGTGCTGACCTCGAGTCCTCAAATTTATAATATGTTTTATTTTTGTACAGAAACTAGTTGAATTTTACGCTCTGGAAATAACCTGATGAGACTAGCTGGACAGTCTACAGACCCTTCCCAATCGTGCGACAATTGTTTCAATCCTACAACTGACTGGTTGAGGGCTTTCGCCTTCGCGGGTGAGTATCCGGTGCCAAAGTGGTCGTCGAGTGCCTGCTTCCTCTCTTCCCTCGATGGATGGGAGACGTCGATGGCCAACACGAGCGTCGCCTCCTCTGCGCTCGTCATTTTGCCAACAGTGCAAGGTCCATTTATCATGGTGAAATATGGCACTAGGTCGGATGAGAACTATGACGCAATGCCTCTATGGAATATACCAAAGGCGGCATGACGTCACAGTTCTCATACGACCTAGTCCGCAAATATCAACCTGCTGCGTTATCATATAATTGCAACTAATTTCATATTCTATTGATTTGTGGGGGCACTAAATGCCCTAATTATTGCGAATTATGTTAGGAAAGTAAGCACATTGACAACCAGCGAACCTCTTGGTGTTGCCAGGTGTTGCCATCCACTCCTCCCGCCTTCGCGAGCACCTTCAGTAGCACGTTCTTCGCCGACTCGTTCGTGATTTTGTTGCCTTCGAACTTCTGAAAACTGACAAAATATACAAACAGATGTTAATCGTTTGTGGATTTTTTTAAATTTCGATGTATGTAATAATTTCTTGGATATTTCAGAAGGTTTTCAACTACTCAAATTGAGAGTAACATGCCTGGAACGTCCTCCTGAGAATGCACTGAGAGAGAACTCCGAATTCGATGTCGCATTTGTATTTGATACACGCTAAACCAGATATCGTTAAACAATCGCCATTGAATTTCATCACATTCTGTTCGTACCAAATGTGCAATATTTCAATCAACTCACAGTACATTCCTTCGTGGCGTCTCGGGAAGACAAACATGAAAAGTGGTTCGTATTCCCTTTTGTCAACAGCGCCCGCCTGAAAGATCTGCAAACGGGAAATTGAGGAAATTTCGTGTTGATACGATTTATTCGTCAAATATCAAAATAGAACTGCTACCTCCTGTCGAAAGCCCTCAACCGTTCTGTTGAGACAATCGAAGTCAATGATTCCGTTGTCGTTCAAGAGGTACTGGAACGTTCATTTCATCCCGGCTAGCTGGATTCCATAGGAGCAGAGTGACGATGCGAAGAACTCTGTGTTGGTCCTGAAAAGACATTACTTGACAGTTTTGATTTGTGCGAAGGTTTGATCACAAATGAACTGCTGATCGTACTTGTATTCTCAATGGTAGATTTGCAATTGCTCGGCATTCAATTGTACCGCGCTCAACCGACGACTGAAAATGAATAAAGATAAGTCGTCAGCTTTAAGACGAACAATTATCGCTATTTCTTAGTACCAAAAAATTCTGGTCAAAGATTTTTGACGTCGCTCACTTTTGCGATTTCTCGATTATTTGACGACAGCCATCGCCGTTGACGAATACGACTACGAGACACAGCGGTTTCCTCGTTCCCTGACCAGTTTGTTGTGAATTGATTGAGTACGATAGTAGTGTGAAAGCAATCGATGAATTAACCTCAATGAGTTTCCTAGCTCGCACATCGTCCGAAATCGAATACTCGGCAGTTATCGGGTTCACTGACGTCATTTCATCCTTCTAGAACTTGATCGATTTATGGCATCGTGGGATCAGTGATTGCGTACCCATTGCATGACTGGGTAGGGCAGAATGGGCGTATTCTTGATCTCCACCATATTTCTATCAAGCTGAAAAGAACATGCATGTTGATGAAAAATCTAAAATGTATATTGACACCGACGTAGTTTATACTCGGTCTACATTTTCTCAGGATTCGAAACAAATGAAAAAATAAATGGAATACCTCTACTCCCCACTCCGCCATGAGCTCTCCCTCGCCGATGTAGCTGCCAGTGGCAGAAGGAAGCCTCTCGATGATCTGTCGCTTCTGTCCCGGACACATTCCAACGGCCTTAAGTAAAATAGCACTCCAAAATGAACCCATCTATCACTGCACTCTCAACATGTTAACCACGTCCAAACACTATGTACAAATTGGGTACCTTAATGAACGCATTTAGCTGTGCATCGTTGAGTTTTCCCTTGAATCTCTCCGGTTCTTCCATCGTTCTGCTCTCTTCCATCGGAATGTAGATGGGCTTCCCGTCCTTTTTACTTTCCAACTGCAATAAATGAATTTTCATTTTCGCGCATTGACTGTTCATCTGTGAATGTACGTTTGCCGATTCGTTCAAAAAAATTAAAAAAGACTACGACTGCATTTTTATGAGTCATTGTAGACTGGTGAAAAAACGCTTCTACAGTATGATGAGCCAAGCAAGTCACCTGAAGACAGGGAAGATTGGGGAACTTGAGGCGTATTCCTCTGAACTGCGCGTAGTATGTGGACACGATGATCTCATACGGGGCTGCGTTTTCGCTTTCCTAGGCCATTAAAATTTGAGAAAATGCGTATTGTTTTCGACTTACCATTAGGAATTTGAGATTATCAGCAGGCCGCGATGAGAATCCTTCAAATTTCTTCACTGCCCAATCGCCGTTCGGCCTGCGGAATTGAATTTTCGTCCCTGCAATTACGATTTTCTCAATTCCTTCACGCTGAATGCAGGTTCGAGTGATTTACTTTTGAGAATATTCGCCAACTTATCGACATGAGGTGGCGAGATTGTTAATCGATCGCCATCGAGGTCGCGGGGCAGAGTGTACCCGTGAACGACCTGAGTTACTTTCAGTATACAAGAAATTTGACAAAGTTTTCAACATTTCTGTTTAATTAACAAGAACGCATTCACCTGGGAATAAAAATCGACCAGATTCAATCCACAGGAGCGGAAAATCGATGATGAAGCTAAATATATGAGTGACTATCTGAGAGAATCGAGCAATATCACCTTTAGGCCGTACAACGAAAAATAAAGTGCTACTTTTAAGCTCACCCTAGGGGTAACTTTTCACGTAGAGTTCGAAAATCGACCTTAAAAAAGCCGTATCTCTAACCCCTCATTTCCAATGCGGCGCTGTTGCCAGGTGGTTAGTTTTTGTAACTTATGAACGGCTTATCCAAACCCCGTAAATGCATAGTAATTCTGAAAGATCGACGAGATAAGCATTTTTACTGCTGAAAGTGAAAGACTAGCTCATCTGTGAAAAAAGTTATGGTCATTTAAATTTTCAAATTCGCAGGCCTGAAAAAGTTTCAAAAGCTGCGTACTTTTAACCATGCTCATTCGATTCTCCGTGAAAATTTACCGCTCAGTACATAATTTCAGGAAAAAAGAGAGGTGGTAAAGCAGGTTTATGAATCGCTAAATATGAAAATGCGTGTATTCTGTGAAGGTTTTCTGTAGTTTTCAGTCGATCCACTGTAACTTCAAATCAGTTTTGAGCATTTTATGACTATTTTATCCCAGTGGAAATAAATGAAGCTGAAAACACCGAATTTGGCCCTTTTTCAAAAAATCCGATTTTCTTCACATCGAAAATTCCCAAGTTTCTGAAAAGCCAACATTCCATAGATAGATAGATAGATTAGATAGATTTTATACATGTCAAGGCATGTGGGGGTGTAAGGTAAGGGAAGGACTCTGGCGCCTTCTGCCATCGACGAGGGGGGTGGGAAGGGGTTGGATCTTTGGACTCATTCATCTTCTTTTGAATCGTTCGTTGTCACTTGACACATCTCTCTTGAGCATGTGGAAAGTTTCGCATGAAGTCGGACCGCCTCTCCTCTTTAGGCGCTTGCATTCTTCCCTTAGACTAGTCGCTACCGAGATCGTATTCTTCTTGAATCTTGCATCCCGGATGGCCAGTCCTCCTTAGAAGTTATAAAGAGGACACCTTCGATACCTTCATGTCCATCTTGAAACGACTCCTTCCATATTCGAGATCCGTGGCTGATACCTCCGAAGTCTTGCCAGGGACTGGGGAGGGATTCTTGAGTCTTGATGTCAGTATATGGACGAAAAGGGAGGGAAAAGTCGCCTCCCAATCGGAGAAAAATGGGGAGGGACCGCTCACGACGGCTGACAGAGACAAGAATGCATGTCTTGAATCTTGCATCCCGGATGGCCAGTCCTGCAGGATTCCGATTCCATTTTAAATCGGAATCCTGCATTTACCCTGCAGATCTTGAAGTATGCTTTGACATCATTTAGAAAACGTACTAGAGAGGCTGGCAACATATCAGTAAGTCATGATTATTATTGCTTGAAAATGGTTGACGAGAGCGAACAATTCGGAATAAGTGGGTTTTTACAAAGTTCGCGAACACTGAGGAGCAAACTCATGTAATTTTCAACTCTCTCAATATAGATCAACTTAAAAATGGATGTAGTATAACACGTCCAATCAATTGAAAAATTGGTAAAATTTTAGTCATTGGAATACAAAAAATTATAAAACTATGTAAAGTAAATTTTAAAAACCAGTAATCGACTTAATTCATATGAGAAAGAGATAAATTGTTGAAATATCAACCATTCACACTAAACTTTTTGCAAATAACAATATTTTTATTTTCTATCCTTCGCAAAAACAGGTTTTCAAGCAATAATAATAATGACTTACTGATATGTTGCCAGCTTCCCTAGTACGTTTTCTAAATTATGTCGAAGCATACTTCAAGATCTGCAGGGTAAATGCAGGATTCCGATTTAAAATGGAAAGTTGGATGGTCAGAAACTTGGGAATTTTCGATGTGAAGAAAATCGGATTTTTGAAAAAGCGCCAAATTCGGTGTTTTCAGCTTCATTTATTTCCACTGGGATAAAATAGTGATAAAATGCTCAAAACTGATTTGAAGTCACAGTGGATCGACTGAAAACTATAGAAAACCTTCACAGAATACACGCATTTTCATATTTCGCGATTCATAAACCTGCTTTACCACCTCTCTTTTTTCCTGAAATTATGTACTGAGGGGTACATTTTCACGGAGAATCGAATGAGCATGGTTAAAAGTACACAGCTTTTGAAACTTTTTCAGGCCTGCGAATTTGAAAATTTAAATGACCATAACTTTTTTCACAGATGAGCTAGTCTTTCACTTTCAGCAGTAAAAATGCTTATCTCGTCGAGATCTTTCAGAATTACCATGCATTTACGGGGTTTGGATAAGCCGTTCATAACTTACAAAAACTGACCACCTGGCAACAGCGCGACACTGGAAATGAGGGGTTAGAGATACGGCTTTAAGGTCGATTTTCGAACTCTACGTGAAAAGTTACTCCTAGGGGCACCTTAAAAGCAGCACTTTATTTTTCGTTGTACGGCCTATGGTGAGTTCTCTCAGATAGTCACTCATATTTGTGCATGTTATATTTTTTCTTCCAATAATAACGTTACAAGTTCTTTTGCTCGATTGTTCTTAAAGAGAAGCACAAATGAAATATTTTACAAGTACAATTGTTAAAATTTCACTAACTATTTGCGTTGACAAATAGCTGATCCGGAGAGTCCGCCTTCACAGCGAGGTGCAGTCCAGTCCACACTTCCTCACCCATCCCAATCTTCTTCACACAGAGTCTCTGATAGCATCAACAATTAACGATTCGAAACTTTCAATTAGTCAAACTATCTTACATTATGACTCCTTCTGGTGCATAACAACTAAACCACTACGCTGCCAAGTACTAGCCGTCTAACCAACCATTTCGTCCTCCGTGGTAGGCACTTTGTACAGGCTACGACCGTGAGTGATGAACCGACTGGCATTCTGACTGCAATTTCCAATTCGACATTTTCTCCTGCGTTGAGGCCGTAGGATATACAAATTGCCTCATGACATAGGTGAATAGGAGAATTTATTTTTATTTATTCGAATAGTGAGCATTGCATAGAAATAATTACATCTAATCAAACACGGATGTACGAATGGACTGTTCGTTCAACTAATAGGCAACTCACCGCAGAGGGCATCTCATCTCCTGCGAGAGGATGAGGTCCAGCATCTCCACCATCTTGGCACGAATGGACTCATCGTGGGAGAAGACATCGTCAATCTGAAAGGAGTGACGACATCAACGGAGAAAGCTCGACAGCCATCAGTCATTAGTTTTTGAAATTCCCGATAAGTCCAAGCAGTTGCCCAAAGCAGGAGCATGGGCTGCCATGTATACATCTGTACGAGCTGCTTAGAGCAGCTACGATCCCGGCTACGAACAGTGCAACTTGAAACTAACAACGATGTAGGGCACTGCAGTGATGGTGGCGCTGGCCTTAGGCGGGAATCTCTGACGCGTCGCAGCTGCAGGAGGATCGACGGGGAATTCGAGCATCTGAGTATACTTCATTAGTTATGCATTTATCAATCCGGCTCCCCTCCTTTCACAATACGAACATCAACATTCATTGTGTTACTTCACTCGCAGCTAAGCATGAAAGCAGCCTTACCATCTTTCCGTCGTGCACGTTGAGCCGCTCCAGAGAGTAGATGGTGGCGACGCCATCGAAGACGAAGCTGCGAAGAGAATGAGGGAAGATTCGACGATGGTGCTGGTACAGCGACCAGAACAACGGTTCCGCCTTCTCCCTGAAACCAGAATGACGTCAACGATGGGATAGCAAAGCCCTTTACCATTTCGAGCTCAGCTCTCACGACTTTCTTTTTTTGATTGATTTTTATAGGAAACACCAAAGAACCCCGCACCTTTTAAGCACCGGTTCGTCTCCTCGCCTTCCCTTGGTGAATAGCTCGATCTTGTAGGAGTGCGCCTGAACCACTCCATTTGTACGGCATAATCGATCGACCCTCGTACCTCGATCTTCTTCGGGGTATGGAGACGACAGTAGTTGGCCAGCACGTCGAGCCTCTTCTGAGCGATCTCGCATTCTCCCGGTCGAGGGTCGAACTTCACGTGATTGTACTGGAAATACATTTGAAGCGATCGTTAGGATTTATCGTTGAATTGTCTGTTACCCAACAGAACTTTCTACTCGTTCTCACAACAAAATTGCACTTGCTTCTCGGGGTGGTGCTGATTCTTCGAATATTTGTTTGACAACTCGATAGTGTGATCGACACACTATCAAATGCCAGTGATAGCAGACGGGCAGAAGTGAGAATAGAGCTTAGAGTTCGTAGTACCATACAAGGCTGTGCAAAAAGTTTCCCGCACTCCTCATTTCCCATGCTCTCTCTCCGGGCATAGTGTTGAGAGACCATGGGAAACAAGGAGTGCGGGGAAATTTTGCACACCTCAGGTACCATAAACTCCCCCCCCTCCTTCCCCCCTTCTTGCCAATTTGTCAAACATTAGTCAAACAAACATGCGGGGTGAACATAGTGTGAACATGGTTCACTAATGAAGACACCTCCAATTTGCGGCTTCTTGAAGAATTCAATGTATGCACCATTGCAAGGATGTATTGCTTATTCGACCTCCCATTCCACTCCAATCCAATGCTAAGGGGCCCCTGGCGCGAAAACCTAGAACTGATTGATTTCTGAGCGGAGAAATATTGCCCAACAACCCGCTCTCTTTCCCACTCAACACATCGTGTTGGTCACTCTCCCTCATCTGTGTTTACAATATGTGAAAGAAAGAACCAAAGGAAATACTGCAACGACTGTCCCTTTAACACTGAGACATCGCGCTGAGACATTGAAAATAATGCGGCAAATCACAATGGCGATGGGCGGCGAAACTGGTGATAATTGTCATAGTTCTAAATCTAATCGTCGAGGAAGGGATAATATTATGAATGGAATATCGAGTTAAGATAGAATATCGAGGAATCGAAAAGAAGGACGACGGAAAACGAAGCTCTGAGAGAAATCTGTTCGATCTGATAGCAGAATGGTACGAACGTGACGAGAGTGAGAGTAAAGAGACACAATAGACGCAGGGAGAGCATAGCAAACAACGATAACTACTGGCCGGTGATCGGTTCTCGATTAATACGAAATTTATATCCACAGACGCTAATCTTCAACAGGGCGAAGGCTTACATATTTAGGCACTTTGACGGAAATGTCGAATGTAGGGATCTCGTAGCAATCAGTCTCCGCCTCTCTGGAGAATGATGAAAGCGCTCTTTTCTTGTGCCGCTCTAACCTTCCTTCTCTGTTCTTACACAAACCAATTAGGGAAGGAAACGCGATGTCGATAAATTTGTCCAGTAAATCTCATTCAGGTGCGACTGGCACCAGTTTCACGGACTCGCATGTCTACTTACGACTCGCATTGGGTTTACTCTCACTGTCTTTATGCCAATCCGTCTGTTCTTACACCCTCATCACCCGACATCTCCACTCACAAAGGCAGATGACGGCAGATTAATATCTTGGCCGCCGTATTACACCCTAGTGATAAGTGTTATTAGGGGTTAGGAGGCTCGGAAGGTGGCCGTTTCTCTCTCTTCTTTTATTACTCATTCTCTCGGGAAAAAAGACACAAGTTGACTTATCCCCTGAATTTACTACATTTGATCATTCTCAATCTCCATCTATCGAAAGAGCTGTACGTTCGGAAACGAGGGTAAGGAAGGGAGAGACTTAAATGATTGAATCTCAGGGCATAGCTTACAACCAATATTTTCGAAAGCGGATTTCGCCGGTCGATTCACAATGATGAGAGAAACGCACCGCCAAAAAGTGCTCCAAAAATATGCACTTTGAAAGTGGTTTAGGTGGCATCGAACTTGAAACGACGTGATACGACAGCTCCTCGCCAGATTGAATGGTACTGGATTATCGTGTCGGAAGTAATAGTAGTAGGATTTGCATCAAGGCTATATTTGCATATCACACATCCATCCCCATTATCCATCTTTCTAGGACCCAAATTCGTGCTTACCTACTTCCCCCATGGAGGACGGTGAAAGAAGCTGCTTAATGAAAAGGGATGTTGCACTCCTTTGCATGTCTCTTTGTTGCGAAATCGGCTAACAAGTGGGAGAAAGAAAGTGAGTAAATTCAGTCAAATACCTCATTTGCATCTATGACCCCTCCATTCTTTATTGCCCTTCTCCCTTCATTCCTCTCTCTTCGCCACCATGGGAGTGGTCGCCTCCTATTTCGCTCCATCTACTATGCAGCCTCTTCCGGAGACCTCCATTTCAAACCTCCAAAGGGTTCGTTCCTTTTAATCTTTGATCGATGACGTCCCATTTGCAGGATTCGGTTGTTATCGATGAGCGGGCGAAGTGTGGGGCTTCGTGGGAAAGTGCAGTGGCGGGAGATTGTCGCTGGCACTTCTCCATCTTCAATGAGAGAGTGAGTGATGTTCTATGCCGTTTAGTTAGGAGGGTGCAAATCGTGGGATCCCAACCACTAAGGTGAGCAGCTCTACTTCGGCAAATTAACTTTCATGGAGCTGTTTCCCTTGATCTGAATAACAACTTTGGCCTCTCTTCTTTTTATTTGACATAAAAATGTTTTTCGAAACTGATATACACTCCAAAAAGTGGATGAGAGATCTTTGGAGACTATACCAGAAAAGATTGGATATCTGGATGTGTGATAATAAAAATGATTCTGCAGACGCCTCCATCCGGAAGTTCTCCCGGTGATTTCGGCCATCTACCGGACGAACACTCCGCAACGTTCAGTCTGCGTGTCGTCGACCTCTTCACGTCGAGGTATTCCGCCGCCTTGAAGATCAAAGATCAATTTGTATCTTCACTTTTTCTGTTAGGTTCGGACTTTCCCAGGAAATATATAGCCTTCATTCCTTAATATTTTGTCATTTGAGGAGACAGTGAAAATTAGAAAATAGAAATATACGTATATTCTTGAATTGGAGAATAGACAAAAATTCAGTTAGAAAAACAGTCACTATTGCAACAATTTATTCTTGTGAAATGGACGATTTTTCGCGGAATTTGGATTCTTTCTTCAAAATTAGCTTGTTCATTTCCCAGTAAATTTCTTCTACCGCGCTGCACACATTGTTCAGGGTTTTCAATATTGAACAAATCGGCGACCTCTACGGATTCGGAGAGCTGTGCGGCTTCTACGCCCTCGATGACAGCAACATCATCGTCATAGATTACAATTGGGTATGATTGTTTCGGATATTCACTCCCCCACACCCATCTTTATTAATAATACTAATACAAATATTAATATATTTATTGCCGTATCTCGAAAACCTCCGGTCTCGATGATCAAGGTCGAGACTGCCAAGTGTATCTGCTACTTTCAATTCATTGAGATAGTCATAGTAAAGTAATACTCGACTATTCTTGTCGTTAGTGGTGGGCTCTCGCCCGTAACTTCTCACTTGCTAACTCCGATGAGCACCCATCTTGACCTCTCCCTGACCACATGATCATAACACGCGGTTCGATCAAGAGAGTCTAACATAAAAATTAAGAACTTGCGTCTGTTGAAGCAAAGGTTGATTCGTGTCGACACGAAGCGAAAACAGGTTAGAATTCCAATATTTTGTGTAATATGTTTTTAAATGTTTTACTGAATAAAGCACGTTTCAAGATTTTTAAAATAAATATTGTGTCATCTTCAACACAGGCGGAATGCGTGCTACAGCGCAACTACGTGATGACTCTCGCGCCTGAACTCAACATCACCGCTTTCACCGGCACGGTGAGTGAAAGGAATCAAAATTGAATTGACCAAACTATTTTAGACTACGGCTGTAATCGGACCGTGCGATGACCAAGGTAAGACTATCAATACAATACCTTTAAAACGCCCGAAAAAGTGGTCTCATCATTCTGCTTACCTTCAACGATCGGTCAAAAAAAAATTGAGAGATCTGCGAAAGATCTTATGATTACTATCGCGTCATCGTTCTCATCCGATCTAGTGCCGAAGAGACCACTGCTCTAATTACGGAACTGTATCATCCATAATTTCAGCGTACATCTTCCCCGTCGACCCGCTCTCGCCCACTCCGCACAGGGACATCAGCAGTCTCATTCGATCGGTAAGCGATAAACGATTCCTCGGTCTGGTTTCTTCCAACCATTGTTTGATCAGTTCCCTGACCATTGAGTGGGCAACTCTGCAGTATGATGAGTCAATTTCCCAAATTTTGAACGGTGTGTATGAACTTGGTGAGAAAAAAAAATTTTTTGAAAAACTTAAACTTCAAAGATGGGCTTTGCTTTGCTTTGTATTTCAACTTTCCCAAATTGTAATTACGAATTGAGGCGGAAAGACACGCGGAGCGACACTACACACCAAGAGCTGCTGGTGACGTCATCCGACTGTCGTTTTACGGATTCGTTATAATGGATAGGGTATCTATATCAGAGGTCTTCTGAGAGATTGCATGAATTCGAGACCACCATTTGACAAACTGTTCAAAGTGCTTCAATCTCATCCCCACCTTGGTGGTAGATGTGCCTAAGGTCAAGTAACTTAAAATTAATTTTGTGAAGCCGGAAATTGAAAAGTGTCTAAAAGCCGGCTCTGGAAATTTAAAAAATTTGAAAATTCATAACATACGTCAAAGTTGAGTAGCAACTTCGGCAAAAAAGTAGAAATGATCGCCATTACGAGATGAACAACTTTGCTGCTGAGGTCGAAATGTATAAATAAAGGTTAAATAATGATATTGCAAAAATTGTGTTTTTTCGTGTTTCAAAAGTTGAAAAAATCGATGTCGTGAAAAAAAATATTCCTAGTGCTAATGAGATCTCTTCGGATTCGGAATCTACGTCCTTTTTTATGCCGGGAAAAAATCTAATTTCGAAAATCGCGAACGTGATATCGCGCTTTTTTCGCCGAAAACATGTCCGATTGCGTGTTTTTCCTCTAGATCGAAAATTTCACTTTCTAATTTTAGTGTCGACATCGCTCAGATACATCTTTCCTTTCAATTTTCGATGCTTACCAACCCTCCATCGAAAAAACCGGATATTTCGATACTTTAAAAAATCATGTTTTGCTTCCTAAAATTTGAGAAATTTACTGAAACACATGATTTTTGAAAGTATCGAAATATCCGTTTTTTTCGATGGGAATTGGCAAATAAGGGTTGGTAAGCATCGAAAATTGAAAGGAAAGATGTATCTGAGCGATTTCGACACTAAAATTAGAAAATGAAATTTTCGATCTACAGGAAAAACACGCGATCGGACATCTTTTCGGCGAAAAAAAGCGTGATATCACGTTCGCGATTTTTGAAATTATCATTTTTCCCGGCATAAAAAAGGACGTAGATTCCGAATCCGAAGAGATCTCATTAGCACTAGGAATATATTTTTTCACGACATCGATTTTTTCAACTTTTGAAACACGAAAAAACACAATTTTTGCAATATCATTATTTAAGAGAAGCGCTCGGTAAGACTCGATCACCCCGCGGACACGTTCCTCTAGCAACAAGATCCGGAGGTCCATACTCGGGTGCTAGGAGTACATTAGGCCCACATTTCTCAAAACAACGGTTATTACCTGATAGGTCCATTATACAGAAAGAAATTCAATTAAAAGTTGAAAATTGTCGAAAAACCATATTTTCAAAACGCTGTAAGATGGATTCAATTTTCAAGTAGCATTAGCCATGTGATGCCTTGAAAGCCTAAAAAACATATCTAGGTGCTTTTCCGGTCAATTTTGAATACTCAGTTTTCACTCAAAAAATCACATTTTTCACTGTAACTGATGCCTTCCTTGGTTCCTCCAATAGTTTTTGTGCACACGTTGTAGCCCGATGGTACCTGACTTCATTCTACCCCAGGATATACTCAATGGCTTTGTCTAAGTTTGAGATTTTTGAACTTGTAGATTTAACAGTGCTGATGTCGAACATGAAAACAATTGTCTTTGGTTGAACTGGAATTGAAATCGATTTGATAAGTAATGATTACAACTTATTTACTTTCGATACTTTATATATCACTCAAATATCCCGAGTTTTGCTCAATTCTGAGAATTCGATTTTTGATCGTCTGAATTTTCAAAAATTGTGCATCTTTATCTCAATAATTTTGCTCCGGCTCCAATAATTTTGACATGGAAATTGTAGTACGTACCAGCACGTGTAATATCTTTGCTAAATAAGAATCACCAGCATTTTCGAAGTTCCTGATTTTCACGATTGAAATTGCGAAATCGCGAGATTCGAAATGTATCGAAAGTGAATTTCATCGGGAAAATGACGATTGTTATTGGTTGTTTTCAACGGCTATCGGAGTTAATATTCCTGCACTGTAAAATGACAGCCACATAACATACGATTTTCAAGTTTGTTAAAAACCCGATTAACGACGAATTTAATTTCATTATTTACCTCCCTCAAATCTAGCCTATTTAAATCAAACGCCAATTGATCTTAGCAACAATCGACAATACGCTCTCACATTTCTAATTGGCCACAATATTATCACCAATGAAGCTTTCGAAGTTTCAGAGATCTGCGATTCATTAGGCAAAATCAGAAATCTCGAAATATAAATAAATTTGATTTTCGCAAATTTGGTAAAGATACTAGAAAGGCTTTCTTGAGAATGTACTGTACGTCATGATTGGAATTTTATTACACCAGAATAATCACAGTTTTCAATGTTTTAAAAAATTCTTTTTTTTTAAATTGAAATATTTCGATTCTCGGAAACTGTCAAACTATGCAATATTTTCACTTTATTCAGATAGGTATGTACGCATACAACTTATTTAAACCGGTGACTCATGAATATAAGCCATTTTCCCGATGAAATTCACTTTCGATACATTTCGAATCTCGCGATTTCGCAATTTCAATCGTGAAAATCAGGAACTTCGAAAATGCTGGTGATTCTTATTTAGCAAAGATATTACACGTGCTGGTACGTACTACAATTTCCATGTCAAAATTATTGGAGCCGGAGCAAAATTATTGAGATAAAGATGCACAATTTTTGAAAATTCAGACGATCAAAAATCGAATTTTCAGAATTGAGCAAAACTCGGGATATTTGAGTGTTATATAAAGTATCGAAAGTAAATAAGTTGTAATCATTACTTATCTAATCGGTTTCAATTCCAGTTCAACCAAAGACAATTGTTTTCATGTTCGACATCAGCACTGTTAAATCTACAAGTTCAAAAATCTCGAACTTAGACAAAGCCATTGAGTATATCCTGGGGTAGAATGAAGTCAGGTACCATCGGGCTACAACGTGTGCACAAAAACTATTGGAGGAACCAAGGAAGGCATCAGTTACAGTGAAAAATGTGATTTTTTGAGTGAAAACTGAGTATTCAAAATTGACCGGAAAAGCACCTAGATATGTTTTTTAGGCTTTCAAGGCATCACATGGCTAATGCTACTTGAAAATTGAATCCATCTTACAGCGTTTTGAAAATATGGTTTTCGACCATTTTCAACTTTTAATTGAATTTCTTTCTGTATAATGGACCTATCAGGTAATAACCGTTGTTTTGAGAAATGTGGGCCTAATGTACTCCTAGCACCCGAGTATGGACCTCCGGATCTTGTTGCTAGAGGAACATGTCCGCGGGGTGCTCAATATGATCGAGTCTTACGGAGCGGGTCTCTTAAACTTTATTTATACATTTCGACCTCAGCAGCAAAGTTGTTCATCTCGTAATGGCGATCATTTCTACTTTTTTGCCGAAGTTGCTACTCAACTTTGACGTATGTTATGAATTTTCAAAGTTTTTAAATTTCCAGAGCCGGCTTTTAGGCACTTTTCAATCCCCGGCTCCAAAATGTTACTTAAAGGTTAGTGGGCCTTAGATGTATCATCCATGAAAATTTTGTGGGGATTGGACCACGTTGAACATTTTGTCAAACCCCACCTGCGATCTCTCAGAATATATGATATGTCCCAGTGTCGAACAAATATGTGTTCCATTACATTGCAATACATGCTAATTCAATTTTTTTTGTTTGACTTTGCTCAATTGCAGCATTTGTCACGTTTTGAGAGCATGCACAACGAAGCTAATACTTCTCCTATATTTATAGTTTTTTTATTGATTTAACAAAAAAAATAGTTAAACCGATAAAGGTAAATGAGAGACTTCAGGCGATCGGCTACTTCGTCGTGCGCAATGACGACATCGACCTGACGACTGCAATGGTCATTGATTTGAGGTGATTCAGCATCAGATTATTCAAACTATTCAAACGTAGATTTTCTAAATTTTATCTCTAGAGTAGGAACTAGCTAGGCCTGTAGTCAAATGTTTTTGTCTAAATTGTCGGCACGTGCCCTCCATATTTCGTATGCTGGCCCTCAGATCACGCAGAGCGAGAGAGAGCGTGAAACAAGGAGTGCGCGGGCAGCTTTATCAATTGTAATGGAAATAAATTGCCTGACTTGTCGATTTTGAGCGCGAACAGGGTGTACATGCAAGAGGTGATTGCGCCCTCTCTCGAGTGTGACATCACGGAAGTTGATGTGTTTCGTCTCTCGCAGTCTCAAGACAAGGAGGTACTCGCACCATTGTCGCTTATTTTTTGAAACTTATTTTCTCAGCATGCAATCCTCTACAGTATGAAAAAGCATTGTTAGATCTCAATTTATGCCAATGATATTGATATTGGTTGACTTTTGCTTCGCGAACTGATTTACATGTATATCCTGAGCATACCTATTGTTTCATCATCTAATTTACTGTTTTCCTCCTTCTCTGATCTATCCTAAAACAGCCCCACGTACTCTAAGAGAAGAAGCGATCAGCGAAAAGAATCAAAAGCTAGAGAAAATCGAAAAACAATGGAATTTATGGAAGAACTGCCATGAACTTACAAGGAATGGCCGCGTGGGTAGGTTGGAGTTCTTGAACGAGACTTAGTGCGATCGAAATAGGATCTTCTACGTTTTTCATATCTGCTAAACGCCCTTGTGGAAGCCTGGGTGGTAGTGGAATTCATAAACATAGCCTCAGAAATCCACGGTTGTACACCTCTCCTCATTATGAGCCCAGACATCCACAGTGGAGTTTAGAAGATATGAAACAAGTAGAGTGTTCTAAGTCTCATTCAAAAATTCCAACCTACCCTCGCAGCCATTCCTAGTTAGCAAGTGTGTCAGTTACTGCATATCTTTTTTAGGTGGTCGTGCAAGCGGACGCGAAATTCACGGGAATCCTGAACACGCGACAGCTGCTCTGGACCAAACTCCATGTACATTTATTTATTCGTTTATTCATTCTTTCATTAATCACTCATTCATATTCAAATACACAATTAGGAACAGCAACTGATCTATCCATAATTCATAGGTCGACGCGAACAGCAAGTATTGCTTCCCGATGTGCTGCAGAGGCAGCCCGTACTTCATGATGCACGATAAGGTCAGTTTATTAAATTATTCTCAAGCCACATTTATCATATCGAAATGCGCTCGAAGTGCAAATCAGCAGATAAATGAAGTCGAGTGCACATTTTCTTGCTCGACCGAAGGGTCACGAAGTTTCACGAGTTCGATCCCCGCCCGCGTCCTCAGATCCACCCACATCAAGGGGGTTAAGAAATGTTGGTAGTGATTAAAAATCGCGAAAGTAAAATCCCCCACAACGTGCACACAACACGGGCGGTTAGCCTTACGCATAGGCCGCTGATAACCTCAAGACAGACTGAACGCTAAATTGGCGCGGGGGCGGCAAAGCACGCCTGTCGTGAGAGCCGAATTCTACTTTCTTTACAAAGCAAACTGTTTTCTAACGAAAAGCCCATTGGGATCCCCTACATAATTTTAACTGGATACAATTTTATATTTATCACACCATCAGAATGTCCTTTGCGAGTCCCTATTATCGATTTTGATTATCGATTTTATCGATTTCAGGTCAAGGATGGTACTGGGAGTCGATCGATTGGCGACATGGACGAGTCTGAAGGAGGAAAGATGCAGCGACTCCGATTGATCGCCCGCCCTCACAGGTAGGATTAGAGATTGAAGCTATCTTGGAACCCTTTCTTTATATTTCTTAGGACATTGTTTACGTCTAGATGATTTAATCAACCAACCAGATGTAATACTATCGGCTTCGCAAGAAATCCGTTCTGAGCGTTCTCTCTCCAATCAAATGAGTAGGACAGATAACGCTCAGAATGTGCGCAGAAAGACGACAGTCTTTTCTTACGGAACCATCCCTAGTTTGAAGATTTCCTCGAAACGATACCACGGTCTCTTCACCATACTCTTTCTCGACACTCGATTACTCTAGAGAGAGTGTGGGAAATGACGAATCGAATTTCGAACTCTACTCCTTTGCTCGCTTGCAGAATGGTCTCGCTCGCTCGCCTCGCCTCGATCGCCGCCCAGAAGGGGGTTGGGCGGAGCTTGTCGGAGGAGGAGCTGCTATAAATCGGAGAGCGATGCGTGTGAATTTGCCAAGACAACCGAAGTCGACCCATGTCCCGGATAAAGATAAATTTCTGTTTCATTTGGGTCATCGAATTGCGCCAATATGCATGAGAATTGATGGATTCTCACTTTCATCCTTTCTCAAAACATAAATGTTCATTGTTCTAATCACATATTTAGCTAGCGTAGGTGCAATAATAATTAATAATGCGTGAATGGCTAAATTGGAATCTCAGCAGGTATGTCACGGAGGAGACAGTCCTCATTCTCTGAGAACGAAAGACAATTCCCTTGTAAAAATGATATTTGTATGTCATACATGCTGTTGATTGTTTCCTACAAAGGGCCTTGGGTCTTCAAATTCCAACATAACGGGTGAAACCATTCAGAAACATTTGTATTTCGTCAAGTCATGTTTCGGTGCGGTGACGCTCGAGATTAATTACGTCAACGAGAACGTTTTTCGCAAATAAATTTCAAAATATTTCGAAAAAGATTGAATTTAAGTTTATTCTGCTTGAATATGTTGTTTCTGGAAATATTGAATTAGAATCTGCAGTAGATTTCGTGAACAACCTTCGGCAGCTGGAGCTGGTTTTGATTGGGCTGAGTTACATTGAACGATGTCTTTCTATTGACGGAACGATGGAATTGTCGGTGAGACAACCTTAAATTTTCTTATTTTTTTACTAGTCCGGCTGCCCCGTCCTAGCGGAGTAGGTTTCGCAATCACTCGTTTCACAACTTGTTGACGCGCGATCTCTCCCTCCACATTTCGTAATCGTTTCGCAACCTTTCTCCTCATTTCGCAACTGTTTCGCAATCAGAACAGACTGAACACGGAATTGCGCTTTATAGATAGGTATAGATTGTCCGTCATTAATTCGAAATTGGGTAACAACCGCATCTTCATTCAAAAACCTTCTCTTTTGATCGAGTTATGGTATAATAAACGGACGGCTGTGCCGTTTTTCGAATTCGAATCCCTACCTTTCTTCGGAGTTTGCAGCGAATAAGATCAATGATAAATTTACGATAATTCAGCGTCAAAATAATTACATTATGAGCGATTGGATGGAACGGTAGAACTAAGTAACAGCAGAGACATGTGCCTAGAATGTAAAAAATATAGTTTTTGATTACGCAGTTTTCGTTCAACACAAGGCTGTATTATCAACTGAGAAAAAGCTGGCATACCAAAAGACAGTGTCTCCCTACATTTCTTCATTCTCAATCTACGTCTATCCAAGAAGCGATGTGTATGGAAATGAGGGGAAGGAAGAGAGATACTGGAATGATTACCCATCACAATCTTGACATAGCTCAAAATCAATATTTGCGAAAGCAGATTTCACAGGTTGATTCGGACTCATGAGCGAACCAAGACATATTCTCGGACCCTAATTAGTGCATGTTATTTACCTCCCCCGATGCGAGCGTGCTTAAAAAAGGGTTCCCACGAGTCTCGCCGACGACAAACTGGCACCATGGGGTTATAGAGGGCGCTTTTCCGATAAGAAATCACTTGGTTTAAAGTTAAATAAATGTCTACAAGCTGCACAATTAATTTCTAAAGTTCATTGAAAATGCAGGCAAAATAAAAATACTGTATGCATCCAAGCCATTGATTGAGAAAACGGCCGCTTGATTAGGAAAAGACGGAATTTCGAAATGCACACTGCGTTACACCACGTTTCTTAGCATCGGTTTTCTTCCTTATTATTGAGTTTAATGGATTTTTGTTGTGAAAACATGGAATGCGCGATCCAGTTTAATGCAATTTACATAAAAATATAGTCGAATTAGTCAAATAGTGCTATGCGCAGAATTTAGCGAAAACTACCGTACAGTACTCAGCATGCAGTACAGTCGTTGTGAGAGTACATGATCCTTTTCCATGGGAACCCTTTTTTAATGAAAAGTGATGGTGCCCTCCTCTGCATGTCTCAGGATCGGCCAACAGGGGGGAGAAAGAACGCACGTAAATTCAGTCAAATACCTCATTTGCATGTATTATCTCGCCATTCTTTATTGCCCTGCTCACTTCATTCCTCGATCTTCGCCTCCATGGGAGTGGTAGCCTCCTCTCTCTTTCCATCAACTAGGCAAGCTCTTCCGGCGTCCTCCTCCACTGCAAACCTCCAAAGAGTTTGTGTATTTTAATCTTTGATCAATGACGTCACATTTACAGGATGCAATCGTGATCTCGGAGCGGGCGGAGTGTGGGGCTGTATGGGAAAGCGCAGTGGCGGGAGATTGTCGCTGGCACTTCTCCATTTTCAACGAAAGAGTGAGTGATCTTATGATATAGTTCGATGTCTTTTAGTTAGGGGGTGGGCATGCATGTTTGGAGAGTATACCAGCAATGAATGGCTTTCTGGATGTTAGAGAAGAAGAAAATAATTTCGTAGACATTCGGAAGTTCTCCCGATGGCTACCTGGAGCTTCTGGCGGACGACGAGAGCACAACCTTCACTTTGCGTGTCGTCGACCTGTTCACGTCGAGGTATTCTGCCTACTCAAAGATCAATGATCAACATTTATTTGTACTTTTTCTGTTATGTTCACATAAAGAGGTGAATAGCCTTCATTCTTTAACGTTTATACCATTTGAGCTGATAACGAAAATTAGAAAAGATAAATGTTTGTGATATATTATTGAACTAGAGAAGAGAAAATGATAAGGGATTAAATCACATTGATTTGTATAAAATATACGATTTTCTGGAAATTACGATACTTTTTTTCAAAATTATCTTGTTCATTTCCCAGCAAAAATCATCCGTAAATATTTTTTCAGGGTCTTCATCATCGATAACATCTGCGACCTCTACGGGTTCGGAGAGTTGTGCGGTTTCTATGCCCTCGATGACAGTAACATCGTCGTCATCGATTACAGCTGGGTATGACTATTTTAGAGATTTACCCCCCCCCCCCCACACCCAACTGTATTATTAATATTATTTGTATTAATGTTTACTTGTCGTATAATACAAGTCGTATGCTCAAGGCCGAGATTGTAAAGCGTATCGTACGTGATGGAAATTTAGGAACGAAAACCGTGCAAGTTCCAAAAATATCATGTTTCGTGGATTGTGGTGAATTTTCATTTTTACGACTTTTGCTTTTTTGCATTCTTTTTTTCATATGCGTTTTCATAAAACGGATGGGATTTTACACGGAAATATGGCTAGAAATGCAATAAAAGCTCGTGAATATGGCAAATTGATGAAGCAGTGCTAAAACCCGGTTATGGCTATTTCGTCAATATTTCACATTTTTTCACGAGCTTTTATTGCATTTCTAGCCATATTTCCGTGTAAAATCCCATCCGTTTTATGAAAACGCATATGAAAAAATGAATGCAAAAAAACAAAAGTAGCAAAAAAGTAAATTCGCCATAGTCCACGAAACGTGATATTTTTAGAAATTTCACGGTTTTCGTTCCTATATTTCCATTACGTAGATATTTTCAATTCTCTGAGAGAGTCATAATAAGGGAATAATCGGCTATTCTTGTCACTATTGGTGGGCTCTTGCCCGACAAGTCTCATTCGAAAAACTCAGATGAGCACCCTTCTTGTCCTATCTCTGTCCACACCAAGATATCACGCAGTTCGATCAAGAGAGTCAAACATAAAATTTCAGGACACGGATGTCCTGAAGCAAAGGCTGATTCGTGTGGACACGACGGCGAAACAGGTCAACATTTCATTATATTATTCAATAATATTTAGTGGAATTTTATTGGAAAGATTTCCCGTTTCAAAAGAATTTTAAATTGTCGATCATCTTGAACACAGGCGGAATGCGTGCTGTACCGCAGCTACGTGATGACTCTCGCGCCTGAACTCAGCATCAGCGCCTTCACTGGCACGGTGTGTAAAAGGAATCCATATTGACTTGACCAAACAATTTTAGACCATGGCGGTGGTCGGACCGTGCGATGACCAAGGTAAACTATCATTGCAATATCTTTAAGGCTCCCAATAAATTTCGTGTCTTCATTCTGCATACTTTCGACGATCGACCGGTCGTCCTATGACGTCATCCTTTGACATATTGATATTTCAAAGAAAAAAGCGGCATGACGTCATATTGGGGTGTCCGGAAAGTTCGTATAATTTTTCGTTTTTATTTTTTATTCAATGCTTTACAATTCTCAGTGACCAATGTATGCTCCCTTCTTTCTCACTACCTCCCTCCAGCGATTGGGCAGGGCGAATACGGTCTACATGCAAGATGTGATTTCGCCTTCTCCCGAGTGCGATATCACCGCTGTGAAAAGGCACCGTATCGCACAGGCACAGGACAAGGAGGTACTCTCGGAAGTAGCAAACTTAGGAAGTAGCAATCGTGTCAGACATCTACATATTTGCTATATCTTTTTTAGGTTGTCGTGCACGCGGACGAGAAATTCACGGGAATTCTGAACACGAGACAGCTGCAGTGGACTGAACTCCGAGTACATTTATTTATTTATTCATTCTTTATAAAGAATTATATTATAAATAATATTAACTTTCATTTTTACATTTTTAAATTAATATTCAAATGCTCAAGCGTACTCACGAATACGGTATTCCACTGTATCTCGGATTCGTTGACTTCCGTAAGGCTTTTGACTGTGTGGAGTGGAGTGCGGTATGGCAATCTCTATGGACATCTGGGATAAATCCTACCCTCATCCACCTCCTCCGCCGCCTCTACGAGTCTTCGACTACTGTCATCCGAGTGAACGAAGATCTCGTTCCAGTCACAATCAGGAGAGGAGTTCGCCAAGGGGACACTCTTTCCCCTCGCCTTTTCAACGTCGTCCTTCGTTCAGCAATGAACGAGATCGATTGGGAGAATGACAGAATCAAGATCGATGGAAAGAACTTGAGCCACCTCGAGTACGCGGACGACATCGCCTTGATAGCTAAATCAAGACCTGAACTGCAGCGAATGTTAAAAAATGTTAATGGAAGCATGCGCACGCGTTGGTTTGGAAGTAAACGATTCAAAAACCGTGCTTCTAACCTCGTGCAGCACCACTCGAGCACCCATTGCCATCGACAATTTGTCCTTCAACTTTGTCCATTCGACAACATATCTTGGTGGGAGAATCTCGCTCCCCCTCGATCACAAGGATGAAATTGAACACAGAATTCGCCTGGGATGGCTCGCTTGGAGCAAGATTTCTACACTACTCTCATCTCGCCTTCTTCCTATGAAGACTAAGAGGAGACTCTTCGATAGTTGTATCTCTTCTACGGTACTTTACGGTTCAGAAGTCTGGGCGTTGCGAGCAAGCGAAAAGGAGCGTCTTAGTGTAACTCAGCGGAAAATGGAGAGGAAGATGTTGGGTATTACTCTGAGGGACCGATGGAGAAACGAGAATGTGCGCAATGCGACAGGGGTGCGGGATTGGAATCAAGAAGCGCTGAAACGGAAGGCTCAATGGGCACTCAAAATCAGAAGGATGGATTTGGAGCAGTGGATCAGAGCTACTACTGTCTGGATTCCCTACAGCCGGAGTCGCCCACAAGGTCAGCCTAGAATACGCTGGAGAGACGACCTGAGAAGAACGATTGGCCCCCACTGGTGGTCTGCAACGACCGAAGAATACCGACCACTCCTCATCTAGCGTTAGCGCTTGACATGATAAATATTGAATTGAATTGAATTGATCAAGTGGGAACAGCAACTACCTGATGGCTATTTTCCCTTTGTCTTCTAGATATGACATTTAATTATCATGCTCCTAATTTTCCCTGTATCATCTATATGATATCTCATGCTTTGTCGCATGATAAAGAATTATTAACTGATCTATCCGTAATTTCTAGGTCGACGCGAATGCCGAGTATTGCTCCCCGATGTGCTGCAGAGGTAGCCCGTACTTCGTGATGCACGATAAGGTCAGTTTATTAAATTATTTTCTCGCCACATTTATCATATCGTAATGCGCTCTAAGCAATTAAATGTAATAGAGCGCACATTTTCTTGTTCGACCAAGCAAGCAGTTCTCTAACGGAAAGCCCATTGTTATCCCCTACATCATTTTAACTGGTTACAATTGTATGCTAATTAAAACATCAGCATGCCCTAGCGTGTCCCTACTATCGATTTTGATTATCGATTCTATCGATTCCAGGTCAAGGTTTATACTGGAAGTAGATTTATCGGCGACATGGAAGAGGCTGAAGGAGAAACGATGCAGCGACTCCGATTGATCGCCCACCCTCAGAAGTAGGATTAAAGATTGCTACCTGAAACCTTTTCTTTTTATTTCTCAGGACACTTTATATGGCTAGATGATTTAATTAACCAATCAGATGCAATACCCTGCGTTTAATCTGCGTTCTCTCTCCAATCAGATGAGTAGGAGAGAGAACGGTCAGAATGTGCGCAAAAAGATGATATCCATGTCTTGCGAAGCCATCCCTAGTTTGTAGATTTCGCGAAACGAGACCACTGTCTCTTCATCATACTCTCACTCTCTCTCTCGACACTCGATTAGCCTAAAAGAGCGCGGGAAATGAAGACCCGAACTCTACTATTGGGGTGTCCGGAAAGTTCGTATAATGCTTCAGAAAAAAGTCAGTTCGCGATCAAATGCAGTGATTGCGCAATCTGTTTGTCAACAATGTATTGCATCATTCTGACGTTGAGTAGTGAGAGGATTTAATCAGTCTCCTAGTTGCTACATTGATTCTTGTGATGGACTCCCATCTCTACCTCCGAGCAGTTTTACTTCATTACTACCGTCTTGGCCGATCCGTGAAGGAGGCCCACTCTGCCCTGGCCCAGTCGGAAGGAGCTGACGCCCCCTCCATACCCTTCTGCTATAAGTGGTTCTCCCGCTTCAAGAAAGGGGAGTTTGGTCTCGATGATCAACCCCGCTCTGGACGCCCTCCCTCCCTCGATCAGCCTCTCGTTCTCCGCACACTGAAGCGCAAGCCCATGGCCAGTGTGCGTGAGTTGAAGAAGTATACTGGTACTCCCAGATCAACGGTGTCCGATATCCTCCATCGATCTGGGAAGAAGCCGAAACTCCCACAAGTGATTCCCCATGACCTCTCCCCCGAACAGCTGAAAAATCGTGTTCAAGTCTGTCGGGAATTACTCCATCGTAGATCCAATCTTCGATGGGCCAATTCCATCATCGCTACAGATGAGAAGTGGATCACGTACGATAACCCTGTGAGGAGACTGCAATGGGTGGATGCAGATGAGAAGCCCACGCCCGTCCCGAAGAAGGAAGAGCACGGAAAGAAGGAACTCCTCTGCTTCTTCTTCTCAGTGCTCGGTCCCATCTACTGGGAGATCCTCGCCCCTGGCACCAGCATCAATGCCGACCTCTTCTCTGAACAACTGGAAGAAGTCGCGATCAGAGTCCCTCCCAGACTCCTGAACCAGGGCAAAATTCTTCTTCTGATGGACAATGCTCGCCCACATCGAGCGAAGATGACCCAGAAGAAAATGGACGAGCTGAAGATCGAGAGGATTCCCATCCACCGTATTCCCCGGATCTCTCCCCATGCGACTACCACTGCTTCCGCTCTCTCTCTGACTTCTGCAAAGGAAAGAAGTTCAAGAATCGAGATGAAGTTGTGAGGGCTTTCGTGAACTGGGCGGTCTCGAAGAAACCCGCATTCTGGAAGAGAGGAATCGAGACCCTGCCCAATCGCTGGAGGGAGGTAGTGAGAAAGAAGGGGGCATACATTGGTCACTGAGAATTGTAAAGCATTGAATAAAAAATAAAAACAAAAAATTATACGAACTTTCCGGACACCCCAATAGTGTGCTCGCTTGCAGAATGGTCTCGCTCGCTCACCTCGCCTCTATCGCCGTCCAGAAGGGGGTTAGGCGGAGCTTGTCGGAGGAGGAGCTGCTACAAATCGGCGAGCGATGCGTGTGAAGCCGCCAAGACAATCGAAGTCGACCCATGTCCCGGATAAAGATAAATTTCTGTTTCGTGCGGATCATCGAACTGCGCCAATATGCATGAGAATTGATGGATTTGCACGTTCCACCCTTCTCCAAGCATAAATGTTCATTGTTATAATCACATATTTAGCTAGCGTAGGTGCAATAATAATTAATAATGCGTGAATGGCTAAATTGGAATCTCAGCAGGTATGTCGCTTTACTAGCCGAGCTCCGCTCGCTAGGGGCACGCCGTAAATTGAGTTCAAAATGGTGAAAAAATGGGGTTTTCTAGCCGTTTTAGTCATGGAAAAAAGTTTGCACCGGACGGGGCTCGAACCAACAACCTCCTTTTCGTTAGGTAGGCTGCTCAAACACTAGACCACTTGGGAACATGGTGCGTAGCTCCTACTGGCCCTAGAAGAGGCGAACGAAGCGCCCCGGCAGTGGAGAGAGCTGGGTATACGGTAGTTTACTCGCGCCGCGCTCTTTCACCGCTCGCCACGGGCGTAAATGGGCTCAAAATAAATCACCTAGTAGATTAAAAGAACCGTCTCGACGAGTTCTACAAGATGCTCTATTCAATTGTGGTCCAGAACATCAAAGCAATTAGCCGTCCTCTCGAATGCAGTAAAAGAATGCCCCTTTCCTCTCCCTGTTGTCCCGCTTACTCGCGACAACTTCTTTATCTTTGCACTTATCGATACGGCGATTGTCCAGATCGAAAGAGGAGTGTTTTCTGCCCATAGTAGTATAGTTCGTTAGTATTTACCACGACGTCTTCTATACTTACCAGGGGCTCGAAAAGTAGGGTGCGTTTTGGGCAAAATCGTACAAAATCACGCCGCGCCCGTTCACGGCTCGCCACGGGCGTACATGGGCTCCAAATAAATCGCCTAGTAGATCAAAACAACCGTCTCGACGAGTTCTACAAAGTACTCTATTCATTTTCGGTCCAGAACATTAAAGTAATTAGCCGTCATCTCGAATGCAGTAAAAGAAAGCCCCTTTCCTCTCCCTGTTGTCCCGCTTACTCGCGATATCTCCGCTCCCTTTGAACTTATCGAAACGGCGATTATCCAGATCGAAAGAGCAGTGTTTTCTGCCCATAGCAGTATAGTTGGTTAGTTTTTACCATGACATCTTCTATACTTACCATGGGCACGAAAAGTAGGGTGCGTTTTGCGCAAAATCGCAAACTCGACATTCCCTCAGGTGAATGGCGATAACTTGCTTCATTTTCGGGCTACAGAGATCCCACCGGTCTAGCCAGAACCGTCTGATCATTTTCCACAATATGGTTTCATTCGTTAAGAATCCCGACCAAAAGCAAACACGCCATCCCTTGAAACGGAGCTGCGGCGCTAGTTCGAAAATTCGACCTGCACCCAGAACTCTCCGGGTTCGCTACCAACCAGCTCCAAATTGCAGCAAGGGATAGTACATCGACCCTACATCACCCCTCCGTGTAGCTAAAAATGATGCAAAAGGTCTGCCGCCGAGGGGATCGAACCTACGGCTCCGTTTGCGCGCTAGTCTAACGTTTTACCGATTGCGCCACGCCCTAAAATTCGTTATTTTTGATTTTCAGAAAAAGTGAAATAGACCATTCGACGCGTCTCGTCGAGCTGAACATTTCTCCTGCCAAGGGCTAAGCGCTAGCAGCACGCGCTCGGCCGCTAGAGCCCAAAACGTGATTTTGTCAAAACTTCAAAGTGAGTTTTGACCTACCTACAGTAATCCAATCGCTTCGGTCCCAACAGCAAAAAGATGCGCCGTGGCCGATTACATATAACCTATTTATTTCCCACATCTTGCCATCAAGTTCCAGCATTCCCTGAGTGTTATTAATCTGAGCGGTAAATCTGGCATTCAATGTTCTTTTATGTATAGGGAACTAGCCGAGCTCCCGCTCGCTAGGGGCACGCCGTAAATTGGGTTTTACAAGACGATTTTTGTGATAAAAATTCTAGCCGAGAAATGGAGCATGTTCGAAAAGAAGACATGAACATACAGCGAAGAATTCACGAAGAGATTACTTGCTCCGACGCTGCGCGTCGTCGGAAGTAATGTAAACATACTAAAAAATAACTCTGAGAGATCCTATGCTCATAACCGGAAACTCAACAATTCCGAAGACACACGTCGAAGCTAAGAAAATATCGAAAATGTGAAAATTTGTAATAAAATGTAGATAATAATTTACTAATGTTTACTTCTACAAATCAGTGGGTGTAAATGTTGAAAAAAAATGCAAGATATAAATAACAATACACTTTATTTCCAGAAATCCAGAAATATCATCGGGAACACATGAGTGACATCTGCCGTCTGCACTGGCCGAAGATGTAGTTCCAAAATATTAAATGCATTGTCCTGACATTGTGACAGGCATGGTTACTTGATTAAGATATTCTTCAATATCCTTTGTTTATTCATACAATTGATTGTGATTTGATTCAATGTTTTATTAGGTTTGATTATAGGCCCCTCCCTCCATCCACGCCCATCACCACCAGATATTTAAGGTTCATCATTAATTCTTATCATTGATTATTTATATGTCTTTCACATTTTAATGTACCATTTAATGTACACTTTAATTGAATTAGTATTGTAAGAATAAATTATTTATTCTTATTTGTTCTTAACTAATTCTCAGCATCATCGGAATCATTATCGGATTCTGAATCTTCTCCAAAGATGTGATGCCTCTCGAGGTCCTCATCATCACTGGATAATTCTGCCGCGTAATCCTGAGGATTCACGAATTCCTCTTCAGGTTCAGCGTCAAATTCATCTTCTTCAAAATCAGAATCCTCGCGGTTCTGATCTTCTTCATTTTCATAATTTTCAAAGTTATCACTTTTACGAGACAACTGAGAAGAGTGTTCCTCTGTCTGTTCAATTAGTGATTTTTTCTGAGCAGGTTCGTAATCATCATCATCAGCTTTCTCAACAGCATCAGTATTCTCTTGCAATGGTTTACTCCAGCGATTATTTATCATTGTTTCCAATTCCTCATCTCCAATTTCTTCCTCATCCTCATCGTAATCTTCATTGATCACTTCTTGGGATTGTTGTTGAGAAAGGAAAATTGCTTGAGAATGGAATGTTTCCTGAGGTTGAGACTGTGACCTCACGGGTTCGTCTTTACCCTCTTCCATCATCTCATCTTCGTCAGAATACACAGGATATCCTTTTTGTTCAGGGAACTCTTCTTCATCGGTACTTTCTCCACCGACATTATCATCTATTCCGTACATCTCTACACTTGTAGCTTGCGAATTGTAAGGAGTATCTAAGTGACTCGTAAGATCTTCTCCGACAATTTGCAGCAAATCAGTGTTAACAACGTTTGTCACGAGAGTAACAACAGTGCCATCAGGCAGAGTTTTCTGACAATGTTCAGGTTGTGCGTAAACTTTGATTGAATCGCGATCTCGAACTCTCGAAAACGCAACGTACATTTGCCCATGCGAAAACGAGGGAGTTGTCATGCATAGTCCCACTCTATCGAGTGTCTGTCCTTGACTTTTATTGATTGTCATCGCAGAACACTGTTTGACTGGGAACTGCCTACGACTGAGTGCAATTCCTTGCTTGTCTTCGTATTTTATGATAATTCTTGGAATAAATACAATCTTTTTGTAATCATCTTCGACGGATAAATTCTCGCATTCCATCAATTTGTAGGGATACGCAGGGTCCTGATGGAGCCTTCTGAATATTAATTTCGTGCCATTGCACAATTTATTCTTAATATCAATGTTTCTCATGAGCATCAGAATGCATCCTGCTTTCACGTGCAAATCGTGAGGAGGCAATTCATGAATATCATTTGATTCTAGATATTCGATACTGTAGGCTGGCATTCCGGCGTTATCAATCTCATCTGGAGGAGTACTGATAGCTGTTAGAGTGATAAGAGGTTCATCAATCGTTTTGAGAATCTCTTCGTTAATTAAGTTGCAAACATCATTTCTAACAGCGAGTATTGCAGATGTGCTTATGAGTTTCGGATTCTTTCGAATATTTTCAGGAAATGTAAAATCGATAAGTTCTTTCATGTTAGCGCATAACATGTTTTCAGGAACATCGAGTTTATCTCCATGGAAATTATTCTGACTTGTACCGACTCCAGCAAGCCATTTTCCATATTCTTTTTGACCCGGTTTGAGTCTCATATTTTTGTCAAGTTTCAAGTGTTGGAACTTTTCAAATAGAGGTGAATTATTGATCGTGACCGAATCAACATTCGAATTTGATGGATTCTTCAGAATGGGGAGAATCTGCTTGAAGTCTCCTCCAATGAGTACCACCTTATTTCCGAATGGTGTATCTTGATCACACTCAGGGCTTACAGCCTGGAGTGTTCTATTTACGTGATCGAAGGTATAAATATCAGTCATTGAGATTTCATCCCAAATGATAATTTCAGTTTCGGCCAATTTCTTCCCTCTCCCTTTTGTAATGTTGAGATTGGGTTTGGTGAATACGGATGGATTCAGTGGGATCTTGAAAGCAGTATGTGCTGTCAATCCTTCTGGCAGTAGTGTTGCTGCGATTCCCGTCGAAGCGACTGGTTGAATCGGGTGATCATTTGCGATGCACCAATGAATTATGTATTTGTACAGGAAAGTTTTCCCGCATCCACCGCTTCCTGTTACCATGAACAGTCGATTCGGATCGGAAGGATCTTCAATACATTTAATTATCTTTTCGGCAATTATTCGCTGTTCAGCATTCAGTTTTCCTCTATTTTCGAGGCAATAATCTTGAGAAATTTTCTTTCTCTTGTCATGTATCCTCTGAAGAATTTTCGGATCCATGATTACTTCAGGAAGGCCATATGCTTTATACTTGCGACCTTTTGACTTTAGCATTGATTTGATATGGGCGAGAGCTTTCTGCTCTCTTTCATTAGGAGTATATTTATTGTCTCTATCGGGATCAATCAGCATAGCCTTGTATTTCTCCCAGAATTGACGGGGGTTGGGGACGTTACAATTTGCGAGAATTGTAGCAAAGAGCACTCGAGAGGCATAAGCCATCTTAGTTCTTGTGCCCAATTGCATGCAATAATCCCATTCCTCATCATCATTCAGATATCCCATTGCTCTCGCAGCTGTTTCGAAGCTGGTGTGAACGGTTTGGGTGTTCGGATCAGTGAGTAGTTCCTCATAACTTCTGTATCCTGCTCTTTTGCGAGCGAGGACATATAGTCCGTATTTTTCAATATTTGATGGAAATACGGGAACGAGGTATCCAACATTCTTATTAATTTGATGTTGTCTGTTTGAAGCATACTCAACGTAGCCTTTCTTCTTATCATAACGCAGTTGCATGTTTGCCTCCTCGAATGTGAGGTCTCTACGTGCATCTGGCTTTTTCATATATCTCATATAATCAAGAAATTTGGTTCTTGATTTTTAAATTTTGTCTGCAATTTCCTGCTCAGTTTCTCCTTCTTCGTAGCACACACTGTTTTCTCCTTCTAAATGAACATAAAGAGGAATTACAGTGTGCGAACAAAATGATTTAGGGAATCCGAGAATGCTCCACGCACTCTCATGTTGATCCACGTATCGAGCATGTTTGAATGCTTCTATTTCGTTTAAATCAACAACTGGACGTTTAGTTCCATTTTCGTTATCTTTTGGTTCTCTAATTGTTACTCCTTTGCCGACGAGTTCTTTGACATCGCCGATTCTGAAGATGATTTCATCGAGACCTTTATAGATATATTTAAAAATATATCTGAAATTCATAACTCCAGTGATCGCTTCAATATTAATGTGGCTCTGGAATTTGTACAATAACGATGGATTGTACGGTACAATAAGTTGATTCGTTGCGATTCGAGGAATCGCGTGATTTTTGGAACCGAAATGAATGACGGATCCATTGTCGCGTCTCCGATATTTTGTATAGTCGTGTTTGAGAATCACAGTTTCATCGGAGAAAAGCTTCGGGAAATTTTTGCGACAATGAGGTGCATAGGGATTAGTCATTTCCTTTCTGCAGCTCATTTCATTCTTTCCATCACATGGTCCATGTACATGATGCTTTTTCACGAGTTCGAATAATGCTTTTGTTCGCTCGTGATTGGGATCTCCAACGGGAGCAATTTCGGGGATTTCCGCACAAACTACGCGATCAATCTTTTCTTTAGTCTCGAGAGGTTCTTCCAGTTTCATTATCATGTGCATATGGGGTGCACCTCTTTTTTGGAATTCAATACTCGAAACGGCATACACAACCTTTCCAAGTACTTCTCTCTTGATTATATCATCAGTGAGTTCTTTTAATTTTGCTCGGAAAATCCTTGCCACATCATATGCCATGTACTGCCAATCTTCGTGCTTTGAGATTTTCAGTGCTTCGATTTCTGGCCAGTGTGGATTAGCGGTTGATGTGAGGAATAGATCCGGCTTTCCATATTTACGCATAATTGCCATACTGTCGTAGAATCTTTTATCCAAATTTTTCGTACTTCCTGGCATACTGTCGGGAAGCTGAATACGAATTCCCGGCTCATATCCTTGCTTGTTTAATTTTTCTCTAATAAATTTACTGAATGTATTTTCAGTAGTGAATCTCTTATTTCTATTTGCTTCAGCTTTCATCTTGATAAAGCTGAAATAATCGTTTTCACATTGATCGTTTGCATGGAGCAAATACTCGGCAGTAATGGGACCTAATCCAATGACTTGATGTTCCATGCCTTTTCGATCATCTCTTCTGTTCATGAAATATCTCATTGTCTCTTTACGAGAGGGAGTTGTTCTTTGATTAGAAGACTTCTTGGAATTTTTAGCAGGTTTTCTCGTCAGATTTCGATGATACAATGTTTCTCCTCTACAGAAGATGAATGGAAACATGGCTGCATCTCGATATGCTGCCATATGAGGAATATATGTTTGCTTATTTGGTTTTTTGTGGAACACTCGAATACCTTTGTTCAAGTCCTCATAATCATATAGTTTACCCTTCTCGTACATTTGGAAATACGCAATGGGTTGATCTGTTTCGGGTGCATTTAGATTTCGTTCGTGCGTCGACGGAACTCCGAGGCATTTCAGAAATTCGAGTCTCTTTTTATTATTTATTTTCTTTGCATTAGCATCATCTCCTTCGGGAACGAATGCGCCCGTTTCTTTAAGATGCTTATCAAGTTTGCCTGCGGCAATGCTTTTATTGACCTCGAATGGATCCATAATGGTCATTACAATTTCGCGAGGCACTTCTTTAGCACTTTTTGCTCGCTCAAATTCTTCCTTGGTAAGCTCAATGGCAGTTTTATAAAATTCATAGAATGGATGCGTCTCTTGCAAACATTTTCTGTATTCTTCACTGAAATACTGAACATCAGCTCTGTCAGTGTCAGATAGTTTCGCGTTGCGATAATCTCTGTCCACTGAAACTTGCTGATTACAGATATTCAGGCAAGTGAAGTGATTTCCCGCATAAGGAGAAATATCAATGCTGACTGGTGCTACTTTGTATGCACCATTAATTTTGATAGGAATGGTACCTCCCTTCGGGAATTTGTTTCTTGGCATAGATTTGGTTGTACGGCACGCAAATGAATGCTTTCTATTCATTTCTCCAACCATTCTGTACGGGGCAGAGGACGAACACTTGTGAATGTTTTCTTTGAGTTCCAGCATTTTCTTCACTGTGATTTTAACGTGAATTTGGTCACCGAGATAAACGTCGCCGTTTTTGCAGCAAACTTTCGGATCTTCATAATGTTTGTAAATGTGAGCCTTACAGTGCTCACACTCAATTTGCGAGGGCAATATGAAGATCTCAGGAAGAGGATTTCCAATGTGAAATCGATTTGTCTGTTGAGTAATTGTTCTTCTATTTCTGTTTGCAGCTACATGATTTGCATTTATATTGTTAACTCGTATGGATTGTGCGTATGAAAGAGCAGATGCAGATAAAGGATCCTCATTAATTCTCACTCTGCACACTTCATCAACATATTTCCACTCTACATCAGATATTTCAACGAATGGTTCCGATGCGAGTTGTCTCTTAATTAAAGTTTTTAGAGACAGCATATCAAATTTGTATAAAATATTTCTTTCATATTGAATGAAAGAATGAATAATTCCAGTGATGAATGCGAGTGAAGTTACTGGTTGTAGGTTAGGAGGATATATTTTTTCAATCGTGCAACTTGCTCGATTTCTTTCATACAAGGACGATGCACTTTGCAGTTGTGCATACAACGCTGTACAATTTGCATTGATTTCTTTGTCGTATATAGAGCACTTTCTATCGCGAATTATTGCTACGCAATAGTGTGAATCTCTTTTAAATGGGATGATTAAGCAATCTCTTCTGTCAAGAGAGAAGCCTTCGAGGCGAACTTCTGACGAGAAAGCTTGTAGTGGCAACACCATCGTGTGTGTCGATTGAATACTGCACACGTAAGCATTAAATATTTCTTCACTGATGTCAAAGGACAAGTTATCCAATTCTTTCAACCGATCTACACTAAATATCGGTTTTTTGAATGTCTTACAGAACTTATTCTTCTCATCATCAGATAAATTGATTGCAATTTTTGGAGATTGAATAATATCATTTAAAATGATAAATTTAATTTTATTCTCAATTTTTAAGTACTTATTTATGTCAAATGAATGAGATGAATTGAGAATATAATTTAAATTAGACAGCAATGCTACAAATGAGTTAGCAGATAGTCTTGATTTCACAATATTATCAGTTTCATACGATATTTGAACTGATTTATCTGTATCGTTAAGCATGTCTGAAATTTGTGTCAGTTTCGACTCGAATTTATTCTTTTCTTGACTTTCGTGGAGATAGATAGTCAATTTTGGAATAGTTTTATCGTTATTAAACACAAAATACCAACTCTTTTTGTGCAAGAATGGTATAATAAAGTGTTTCCCTTCTTCTCGCAGTGATTTAATGTTATCTGCAATTCCATCTTTGAAATATGTTTCGACAAACTCAGCATTCACTACTTTGTAATTAGAGTTGTCATTCCGAGAAAGTCGTTCCGCTATGACAACATTCAGTAGTTTCGCAGATATATCCGAATTGTCTCTGAAGAACTGTAGATCTCCGAGTTCAATTTCAAACAATGGATTCCCCTCAACTTCTCTATTTGAGACTAATCCATGCTTGATTAAAAAGTCAATTAAATTTTCATCATTTGATTTCTTCTTTTCAGGTTTCGTGGTCGATTCGTATCGTCTTTTCCGCAATCTCGGTAGTTCAGCTGTAATGTCTTCATTAACATTGTGTTGATCGATCTTTTGTTGATCAATACTGTAAGTTTTAATTAATTCGTCTTTCAACCACTCCTTGAAATTATTTGCATCAACATTATCCTCTTTTGAAATAGAGATGCATGCATTTATGAGTGTTATTAATCCACTGCTGCAAAAATTATCTACGAAGCTTCTTTCTGGATCATGTTCGATATCATTTTGATGCATTTTAATATCAAATAAATCATTCAAGAAATCATAGATAATTTTCTTTTCGGCATTGTTTAATCCTCCTCGAGAATCGATAACAGTTGCACAAGTTGAATAATATTCAACAAGTACCCATCTATCAGAAATTCTCAATGGAATGTAGAAACATTTATCTGTTTGTTTCTGTTTTTTAAGAGTTACACCAATACATTTATTTGTTAAGTAATTATCGAATAGGTTTGAAGATAACAGTGCCGCTTGCTTATATTTATCTCGCGGAATCATTAATTCAATTCCCGCATTCATTATCTCAGAGCATAGTTCTGACTGGCCAGATATAGTTTTGACCATTTCAGATGTAATTTGAACAGATTTGAGTTGTTCATCGATAGACGGTTTTGAATCAGTGGTATCCATTACATTAAGATTACTTTCTACATCATTAGTAACTTCTGGTATATCCATCATCAAGTCTTCTCCTTTCAATTTTTTGATAATTTCTTCACAGAAATCATCATAATTAAATGATGAAAAATTATTGATGTGGGTTGATTGAGATAAATAAATTTTGCAATGACGAAACATAAGTAATTGTTCTTTAAAGAAATCTTTATCTGGGGCGAATTCTTCATTAAACAATTCAAATGAAACATCTTTGTCATAAATTAATTTAATAGATTGTTGAATAATATTTTTAATCCAGTCATAATCCCTCGAATTAGTAGATTTTCTTGGAATGCATATCCAACATTTCATTGTGACTCTTGAGTAAAATAATACCATGCAGAGTTCAACTTTATTACTTTTCATTTTCATAACTGGGAAAATTATTCGTTCAGCTTTCACTGGGAATGACAAATTGTAAAAGTATTTAGATGCGTTTTCGCGCTTCAGTTTAATACTTTTATTGATCAAACTGCATTTTGCCAATAGAACAGATGAGTCGATAAAGCAACTCAAAACTTGTTCAAAATGTGATGCAGTTAGACACTTGGTTCGTGATTGTATGATATCGATAATTTTCTCTCTATCCACACAAATGGATTCGTTCATAATTTGAACAGAATTTTCAGTGCATTCAGTTCTATTTGATGCAACTGAGACTGATCGCGATCGTGGTGCAATTGATTCTCGATCACTGTTGTCAGAGAACAATTCAGGAGAATCAGCTCGAATCGGAATCTGCACTGGATTAATTTCTGATGTATCTTCAGTGATTTTTCTCGCATCATCATCAGTAGATCGTGTGCTTCTCACAGGGGTTGATCTCGTTGATCTTCGAGATGCGACTGATGAAGCTCTGGATGATCTATTGAACAGTCGAGAAGGAGATTCCATCAATTCATCTTGAAGATTTGTATCGTTATTTTTGTCATCCTTTTCAAATCTTTTGATTAAAGAATCGTGATAGTTATTCATATCGGAAAGATCACAAGATCCAAGGGAATCTGCAAAATTTTCCACACAACGTAAGAGAGTAATGGCAGATATTTCACTGTATGATTTGTCCATCTTCGTCTCGTCATGCTTAGTTATTACGCATTCCAAACTTTGAGAAAGATTTTCGTCTGGGAATATATAATCGATCACGCTTCGTACTTTTTTAATTGCTTCATCGGTTGTATTCTGATCAATTTTATTATTAACGTAGTGTATAACAACTTTGTTCATTGATTTCAAATATCCGATGAGGAAACAATGGGCAACTTTTTTTCTTTCCATTCGGAAGCACGGAAAGACTATTTTATCAGCATTCTTATTCAGGATGGAAAAGAATTCCATTCTAAATTTCTTTCTGAGATCAAAAATATCTGTTTTTGCGAGAGAAATATCTTTCGATCGCAGAATGAATTCAAGAGATTCATTCACAAATTCACAAGATAAAGTTTTCATTGTCTTCATTTGTGCAACGAGTTGTGCTGATGCATCGTGTGTTTTAGAATTTTCCATTGATACATCTGATTCATGAATAGTTGTGGTGGGAGTTACTGGTAACGGCATGTCAGCGGGAGACTCTGATCGAATTCTCTCATTGACAATTGTAGTTGAGTTATTAGAAGGGACAACAGGTGTTTTAGATCTCGATCTCCTTTTTGGGGTTTCAGGAACAGCGAATATAGCATCATCGTTTGTTCTCAGAGCACTTCTTCGTGACTTCTTAACTGGAGTATGAAGCACAAGATTCTCTGAGAGACAATCAGCTAAATCATTGCTCATTTCTAGATTATCGTGGATTATATTCGTATTATCATTAGAAGATTCAATTTTCCTTTTCGGTGTTTTCGGAGCAACAAGCTGGCTTTTATCGATGTCTATTGCATTCTCACTTTCAACAACATTTTTGTCGACACTTTTTGCACCTTTACTTTTCGTTTTTATTGCAGCTTCGTATTTCGAGAACCACAACGCAGCTTCGGGTAAATCTCTTTTTCGTATTTCTCTGAGTTCTTTGTGATAAGTGTTGTCAACAATTCTTCCATCCTCGAGTCTGATTGAGACACAGAGTGAATCTTGGAGAACCATCATTAAATCTTCTCGATGTTTTGTCATACAGTGCTCTTTGGGCAACGTGTGCTCACCCAGAAAATATAGAGCATGGAGACATACACAAATGCCACAGTTTATCAAATCATTTTGAAACATTGTCTTGCCTTTTGGGTTAATTGTGAACGAGAGAGCTGGTTTTCCTTCTCGGACGTTTTTATCTCTCAGATCGTCCCATACGTTATTAATACGTTCACGTTCATTTTTAGTGAACGGTACATTAAGAGAATCAAAAATGATTGCATTTTCATTTTTGACATCAAAAATGCACAGTTTCCAGTGTCTTTGTGTGCAATATGGGAAGAGCACGTATTCGTACGTGTATACATTCTCTTTTTTTAGTATTCGTCCTCTTTTTGGTTTATTATAAAATTCAGATGGTACCGGAAGAACGTATCTTATTCCACCAGTTTTGTATCTAGCATCAGTACTCAGAAACATTCTCGGATATCTAAATATGCACATGTATGCATTGATCACTTGATCATTCACCCATCGAGTGCCATTCAGAGTGAGATAGTCTTTGATGTTGATAATGAAGAATGGAATTTCCTTACCATTTTCATCATAATTTTTCATTCTACGAACATCGTCAATGTCAGAAATGACAAAAGTATCATCAAAATAGTTAAACATGTCATTATTAGTGGGATAATTTTCATCCGGTATCTCATCTAGTGGCTCTGCTTTGATGAGAGTAGCATCGAACTTAAATTGTATTTTCGATGGAGAAGTAATCACTGGTACAATGGCATCTTGGTTATTCATGTATTCATTATTCTGCACTGAAGAATCAATTTGTGCAGGTGAAATATCGGAAGTGTTCGGTACAACCGATTCTTCAACGATGTTTTCCTTTTCATTTATCGGTTGTTCCAGAACATTTTCCGTTCTCAATTGTTGAGGGAAAATATTTGCAGATAGTTGTTCTCTATACTCTGTAGCAGAAAAAGTATTCGTTTCAATTTTTCCATGCTTAATAATATTTTCAAAGAAATGCAACGCATAAAGTGGGCATTCCCATTCTTGCAACGTTTGTTCGCATTTTTCAAAAGTATATTTAATTTCATCGACAGAGTCTTTTGTCATAATTTTGAACATTAAAATAATACATTTTAGAACTCTTTTTATGTACTTTGTGTCACCTCTGCTTAGAAAGAAGGGACTGTAAATTACAGTTTGTGTGAATGCTGGCATGAAGAATGCAAGCAGCATTTTCGAGTGATTCTTTCCAAAGCAAATTGGAATAAATATTTTATCAGCTTGAGAGTTTTCAATAGAAGCTTCATTGAATTCATTGAAATACTCTCGAGCATTTATGTTTATGAGTTGATACTGGTTATGTTTAGGTTGTGCGAAGAAAACAGAGGCATCACATCGAAATACCACATTTCGCTCTGTAGTTTTAACGTTTCTTATAATCGCATTCATGCAATAATCAACAACTTCTCTAGTAAGAGGATTTGGACCCAATTTAGTTGGTGCTTTACTCATCTCGTTCGTATCAGACTCGTCGTCATTACAATTATCATATGTATTGTAAGGTCGATTACGATTTTCTGTTACAATTTTATTTTCTTCCTCATCATGCTGAACATCATCATTTGAGATATAATTGACAATTTTATGATCAGTTTTAACATTCTCTGGTTTTTTCTTAGCTTCTACTTTCGTAGCGTTTTTCTTGGGAACTTTTTGAACAATTGTATCGTTCTTATTATAGTTGTTATTCTTATTAGGCACATTAGGCATAGGAATTGGTATCGGTTTCTTGAAAACTGGACGGTTTATTACTGGGTTTGGTAAATTTTGGAATAATTGATTTATTGATGTGTTGGGAGGATTTCTTCCGAGTGGAATTTCCACGGGTCTCAGTACTCCTTCATTATCACGTGTAAATATTATTTCGGCAATATGTTGTCTGGAATGAGTTGGATTGAAATTTATAAGGGCAACGTTGTATAGAATATGATTTATGTAGTGTAGTGAAAATAGTCCACAGCTTGTGCTATCATTCTGAAGGGGAATTTCAGTTATTATCTTTGAGTTCCATTGATTTAATTGTATTCCAAGGGAAACTTGTAGGATCTTTTGTACGAGTTGTTTTGCTAAGGAATTAGTGTTTTCGTTCAGGATATGTTTACTTGCAATTGAATCATACACATTCATGGTTTTCGATTGAATATCAAATTCAATTATCCAAAAATGGTGTGCTTCTCTTATAGGGATGATCACTTTACGGTAGAACTGTCCATGTTGATAATTTATAAACGCATTTTCGAGAACATCGTTATCTGATGCAAAATTAATTGAATTATTCACAACTTTTCTTTCCAATATTTCTCCGGTATAGAGACTTTTCACAATAAGAATGTCATTTTTATTTGAATCGTTTAGTAAATAAGTAGCCATTTTATCAAAAGTTGCGGTCTCAATCATTTCATTCGTATTTAATAGGAATTGCATTTCTACTTCTGCATTATCTCTGTATCTGTAGGTAATTGCACGTTGAGGCTGTCCCCACAACTTGATTCCTGTTAGAGAACGGAACACTTGATGTCTTACATCGGGAAGATATATTGAATTTGTGTCGTATGATTCATTGCAAATTATTGTTTTCAAGTTATTTAGCATATAAAACTTAGAGAATGCAACAGATGATTGCTGAGCAATTTTCTCGTAAGAATATGCGATATTAGAAGCATTGCGGAAAATAATTTTCATCACTCTTTCATGAACTGATTTTACGGATGAATATTCCTGAAGAGAAAGTGGAGACTTTTCCGAAAAGGAATAGAATATCTTTGCTTGATTATTTTCAGAAGAATAAAATATGCACATCGCACATGTATTGTAATTTTCAATTATTGTCACACACTGTTTCCTCTCATCTTCAAGTTCAATGAATCCAAGAATTTGCTGATCAGTTGCTTGAGGATCTTTGGCCACAGTGAATGCAGCATAAGGAACATAAATAGTTGGTGTGCATTTTCGTGATACTGCCACAATTTTACAATTCATTGCAAAAGTATCGATCATATCATTTGATAAATTATCGAAACTTTCTTGCAAAATATTGATATAAGGTGCAGTTGTATTAGTTATCCTTTCTCGAAGGTTTTCAAAATCATATCCAAGATAAAGATGGTAATTTTGACTGCTTAAGTATTCATCTATATACGCACAGACAAATAGTCCACAGCTGGATCCATCGGTTTGTTGGTTACAATTGTCTTCAACTTTGACATCAATTGATGAATTATCATTTCTGAGAGCTTTAATAAATTTCACGATTATGTGCTCGTTTTGAGCATACGTTATTTTCTCACTTTTACTACTGTCAAGGAATGTTAGATCATTTCCATCGAGAATGGCTGCTAGGAAATGATTTCGTTTCGAATCACTAATTAAAAATATCATTTTATCTGTTCGTTTGTTTTCAAGATTCGGAATAAGATCACTATCGATGAGGATCATATGTTTAAGGCTAAGAAGGCTGCTATCTTTAGTGAATTCAATATCATTATTCTCTTGAAGCACTTTTTCACATTTGGAATACAGCTGGTTGTTGAATAACAGTATTTTAGAATCGTTCTCAGACAGTAAATTATTTAATAGATCGGAAATGATCAAGTCAAGTTGCAGTTGGGAAATCATTTTTTCCGTTTCTGCAGATTTTCCTCCTCTTTTAATTGCGTGATCGTTAATTTTGTTTGAGTACAGGAATTTACTGTTTTCATTTGTATTTTCGTTTTCAAATGACAGTTTGTAATTCCTTTTAGCATCATTATTTTGATCAGTGCAGTTTTCAGTTTTTTCCAATTTCACGATCATTGATTTTGTTTGAGACAAATATTTCTTTGTTTTCATTTGCATCATTATTTTCAATTGATTTCGAGTTTTTTTCTTCGTTGTTGTTCTTTTTGTGGTCGGGGGATGGCACAGCAAAGGTGCAGCAGTCCGTAACCCGGGATTGATTAACAGACATTATGCCACACCTTTGTAGAAGGCGGTCAGGATTCCTTGCGGAGTCCGTCATTCCACCTGGATCTCCCGGGTCGAAACCCGAGGGAAGAAGAGAGCGGAGGACACATGAGCGCATTCCTGCAATGAGTATTCTTTAGTAAGGGCATTGGACACAAATACGCGATAATTCGAGCAAAAATAAATTCACGCGACATGCAATCAATATTGTACCATAATTAATGGATTGTGATCAAAAGTTAGAATAAATCGTGAATTGAATTATTACGAATTTCAATATATAAAGTGAAAAGAATAGTCAAATTCACTTCATGACTCTTTCTTACGTTTGACCACAATTCTATAGAAATGCGCGCACAATTTATCGAGAACTTTCTTTTCAATCTCATCATACTTTTTTCTCGTAAAGGATATTTCTCTGACATTTTGGAATGTTATAACCAGCTTATCGTCGAATACGATGATCATATTGTGAAGAACTGATTCTAAATTTTCTAACTAATGTCTCTTGTTGAAAAAGTCATACCACTCTACTAAATACTAAAGAGCTTTCGTGAAAAAAATCACTGCGGACAGGAAAAAATCAGTCCTTCAAAATATAAGCATCGTAATCCACAATAAATTAGTTATGCAATTTCAAAATGTTAGAACAATATCATTCATGAGATTATGATTAGAGGAGATAAGAAAAAAGTTAACGACGAATTATGTTGTAAACGTACTGCGAGTATATGACAGACATAATACGTTTCAGAATATTTTATTTTCAAATTTAGTTACATTAAGTTAATAAACAATGCGTTTAACATGATTCTTTATTATAACAAGGTGTTATTAGTCAAATGTTATTGGTCAAATACATGATAATACTTTCAAAACGTTTGTATTTTCGAATCTGAATGAATGATTCAAACTCGATAAAATCAAAACGATATGTTACTAGTTAATTCAATAACATTTGCTTGAATTATATAGAATTGGATTATTGCAACTTCCATTTTATTTGAAGTTTGGATTGCATTTAGAGTGGATACGTATTGATTAGGTATAATTTTATACCAACAAAACACCACAAAAAGAGAGCATAAAGAACTAACAGCATAACTGGAGCAATAATGTGAAAAAAATCTAAATTTATGCAGTGCGTAGAGAATGCGAGTGTGCGCTGCGTGCTGAAGATAGAAAAGTTAGGGAAAGAATTGAATCAAGACATGAATTTAGCAAGAATAAAAGTAGAACTAATACGACTAACAAAGTAGCTTAATATAGATTATAATAAGTGCAACAAGAAAGGAAATATTGCAAATAGAGGAAACATAAAATAGATAAAATATCGATTATGGAAAGAGAGTAAAAATGATAAGAATAAAGGCAGATCTACGAAAGCGCGGCAAAGATCAGAAAGAATCAGAATAGAGATAACGCAATGTATATTTTAATCTTTGATTTTACTTTGAAGTCATTTGATGGAATCGTATTTACATCGAAGCATCGAAGATTTATAGCCACAAAAGTTGGTTGAACAATGGTTTTATAATAGTGAATACATTCATGAAATGCTGTGTGAATCTAGGCGTCTTCGGTTAGATGAAGGGCCGCATCACACTTAGAGCGCATTCGAGAAAATACTCACTATTTATAGTGAGAAGAGTTGGAATAATGCGGCACTAAAATCAGCAAATACCTCCTCACAATGTAATGCGAATCTTGGCATATTCCTTTGATGGAAGGGCCGCATCGTATTTACATTGTATTCGAGAAAATATCGAAGATTTATAGCCACAAAAGTTGGTTGAACAATGGTTTTATAATAGAGAATACATTGTCGAAATGCTGTGTGAATCTAGGCGTCTTCTGTTAGCTGAAGAGCCGCATCACACTTAGAGCGCATTCGAGAAAATACTCACTATTTATAGTGAGAAGAGTTGGAATAATGCGGCACTAAAATCAGCAAATACCTCCTCACAATGTAATGCGAATCTTGGCATATTCCTTTGATGGAAGGGCCGCATCGTATTTACATTGTATTCGAGAAAATATCGAAGATTTATAGCCACAAAAGTTGGTTGAACAATGGTTTTATAATAGTGAATACATTGTCGAAATGCTGTGTGAATCTAGGCGTCTTCGGTTAGCTGAAGGGCCGCATCACACTTAGAGCGCATTCGAGAAAATACTCACTATTTATAGTGAGAAGAGTTGGAATAATGCGGCACTAAAATCAGCAAATACCTCCTCACAATGTAATGCGAATCTTGGCATATTCCTTTGATGGAAGGGCCGCATCGTATTTACATTGTATTCGAGAAAATATCGAAGATTTATAGCCACAAAAGTTGGTTGAACAATGGTTTTATAATAGTGAATACATTCATGAAATGCTGTGTGAATCTAGGCGTCTTCGGTTAGCTGAAGGGCCGCATCACACTTAGAGCGCATTCGAGAAAATACTCACTATTTATAGTGAGAAGAGTTGGAATAATGCGGCACTAAAATCAGCAAATACCTCCTCACAATGTAATACGAATCCAGGAAACTCCCTTTGATGGAAGGGCCGCATCATATTTACATTGTATTCGAGAAAATATCGAAGATTTATAGACACTAAAGTTGGTTGAACAATGGTTTTATAATAGTGAATACGTTCATGAAATGCTGTGTGAATCTAGGCGTCTTCGGTTAGCTGAAGGGCCGCATCACACTTAGAGCGCATTCGAGAAAATACTCACTATTTATAGTCACAAGGTTCAATGAAGAGAGATATTAAGAATGAGAATTAGAACTCATTAATTTAAATCAGAGTTTTATGAAATAAATAGTGTTTTATTCCGAAATAACAAGAATATTTGGAATGACAAAAAAGAAGCGCAAAAGTAGACAACAGTAGAACGAACATAACTGAATTATGATAAGAAAATAACAAATTGGATTCCTTTATTCTTCAAGCATTTTCGCTATCTCCTCCTTTCTAATCATCTTTGATTCGGTTCTGAGTCGATTGATTACGCTATTGATCGACTGAATCTCTGCAAATTATACATTTGGGAAGCAATCATTGTGTTAACATAATAAATAAACAGTTCTACGAAAAAAACTCGTATATTTAACAGGGAAAACTAACCTTTCAGTAATGTCTTCACTTGAGGATCGGACGTTTTCTTAGCTCCTTTGAGTTTATTCTTCCTCGTATCCATCATATCTTGTTTCTCCTCCATTAGATTTGCAAGCGTACTGATCGCTTTCGCGTTCGGGTTGATTTCTTAAATAAGCATCTCATTTTATGATATAACAGTGCTTACAAAATTGTTACCATTATTATAGATACATTCTTTTTTTAATGAAAAATTGCGTACTTGTTTTTTTTCGAGAGAGAGGAACGAATGAAAGCATCTAGATCATAATCGAAATCTAAAATAGGATTATGCATGTTACACTTTACATATTTAGAGAAGGTCTTGAGAAATTAAACATCAAACTATAAACAAACAAATTTAAAAAGAAATTTAACCTTCATTTTCTTCATTATCACTTCCAGCTGAGGAATCGTTTTCCTTCTTCACTTCACCAGATGAAGCGCGACGTCTTCTAGGAGGAGAAGGGGCCCATGATGCTGAAAGGAAAAGTAAATGAATTCATACTTTATTGCCTAATTCTAAAAATATAAAGTAATGCAAACCCAATTTTAACTGACATTTTGTTTTGCTTGTTTCTTCTTTGGTCGATCGATCACCTGATCGTTTGAGAGATCGGTGTGTTCCTGAATTAAATATTAACATTAACAAGTATTTTCAATCTTACCGACTGCCTGTCGTTCTCCACTCGCCTCTGAATTGTCTTTTATCTTCACTTAAATGAAATATGTTTCCAAACCATCTTCAATTCTACAAAATATAAATACTCACCGAAGAAGTCTTCCGTATTCTTCTCGCCAGACAGTTTTTGAGTGACTCGAAGCCATTTATTGTCAGGAGATAGAGTAGATTCAACATACTCTCGATCGACGAATATCAGTCCATCAATATTATTCTTCGTGAAGTCAGATCTAAAGGAAGCACATTGTTGGTTTAAATTAAAAAGTTATAATAGATAAATTAAGAAAGAATATTACAAACCTCATCGCCCGTCGTACGAAACTGCTACACATCAATTCATTCTCGAACACAATTCTCAGTTCAGTCTTGAAGGAGGCAGAATCAACATTGAGGGCGTGGGAATAGGGAGGGAGTCCATTCTCAATCCTCTTCGAGAGATTCGCATACCACTGAGAGAATGCATCTTTCGTCGCCGGTCTATCTCCTGAAATATTGTAAATTAATCAAGTAATTACTATTGCAAAAATAATACTATATATTTACAAAATTTAGATGCGGATGTCTGCCATTTCAGTTATTTTATATTTAGAATTCCCTTTAAATGTTGATCTATTATTAGACAGATTAATTTGGGAAAAAAAAAAGGTTAGGACTCACTGAATCGTACGACGGCGTATCGTCTTTCGAACAGCCTGTCCAGGTCTTGATAACGTCTGAAGGCCATTTGTAACCCCTTAATTAGCTCATTAACAACTATTAATGATTTAAATATAAGATATTGCATTATGGCAGTATGACCATAGAAACGACAGTGGACAGTGTTTAAAATATACAGTTTTATGCCATTATACAAAGAACAACATGAATATATACATTTCTTCTTATTTTTACTTCTTCTTTTATCTTCGATGTCGTCGTCGGTTCGTCTGAAATGGTTTCGTTAACATAGAAGGAAACACTCAGGGAAAACATTATAACACGCCGGACCACTTTATGAGCTTATGGTAAACTCACTACCCTATCTCTCATTTCCTTAGTTCCTCACATGCACAGTTATTGCCTATTCGTCTTCATTTCCACTCCTTCATCTTCCCTTCCCTCCACTTCACACCTTAGAGATGGCGCCGGAGCTGAATAAATCGAAATATTACTTTAAAATGCTTCAAATCATTTGAAAATCATAAATTTGACCAAACACATGCTCTCTGGAACTTACAGAAACGTTACTGTAACATTTCAATAATAATATCTCCTCAAATAATGATTTCGACTCAGCGAAAATAATCTGACACAGCTAACCACTTGTGATGTTACAGTAACTCCACAACAGTATCTCTCATCTCCTCCGAAAATCACATGCTCATTTGTTACCTATCACTTTGAGTACACAAACAGGAAGAAGTACTTGTATCATAAGATTACGGTATCTTTTAATGCAATATAAAGATACCTATTTGCATTTCTCCATCCCTCCCAATCCTCCATCTTCCCTTCACTCCAGTTCATAATTTGGAGAGGACGTCGGAGCTGAATGAATCGAGATAATTAAAGTAGCACTTGGAATGAGCATATTTCCCACTCAAATATATTTACAAAACAAAAATTTAACCAAAGGCTTGATTCATGGAGCTCACAGATAGGTTACTGTAACATTTCAATATTTGCGACACTTCCAATAATCATTTTGACATACCGAACTCAATCTGACACAGCGAACCACTTGCAATGTTACGGTAGACCCAATACGGTATCTCTCATCCCTCAGTTTCTCAAATGCCCAATTATTTCCTATCACTTTGAGTACACAAACAGGAAGAAGTACTTGTATCATAAGATTACGGTATCTTTTAATGCAATATAAAGCTAACCTATTTGCATTTCTCCATCCCTCCCAATCCTCCATCTTCCCTTCACTCCAGTTCATAATTTGGAGAGGACGTCGGAGCTGAATGAATCGAGATAATTAAAGTAGCACTTGGAATGAGCATATTTCCCGCTCAAATACATTTACAAAACAAAAATTTAACCAAACGCTTGATTCATGGAGCTCACAGATAGGTTACTGTAACATTTCAATATTTGCGACACTTCCAATAATCATTTTGACATACCGAACTCAATCTGACACAGCGAACCACTTGCAATGTTACGGTAGACCCAATACGGTATCTCTCATCCCTCAGTTTCCCACATGTCCAATTATTTCCTATAACTTTAAGTACACAAACAGGAAGAAGTACTTGTATCATAGGATTACGGTATCTTTTAGTGCAAGATACAACTAGGGACGGGAGCCCGAATTTTTGAGTACGGAATATTGGTTGCCTCCTTACGACGCTTTTGCTTTCAAACTACCGTACTTTTGATGCGAAATTCTTTCAATATTTTGAAACATTTTTTAAAAATATTTAATGTAATTATTCGACAATTTTATTAATTAGAATGAATAAGAACACATAATGAAAGAACACCAAGCATGGTAAGAAGAGACATATTGAAGAAATGAAGAAGCACGACGTGATCGAAAATATACGTGTTTTCAGAATTAAGTATTGAAGCGTTATTTCCTCAGTTTAAGTAGATTATCAATCACAAAAAAATGTTTTCACAATAAAAATAAATATAAATATCAAATAAAAGAGAATGAGGCTGTCAAAGTTGAGCGTTTTACCGTTGTGAAAATACATTTTCGGTGTTTCCAAAGAGGACGACTTCCGTATATTTGAGATTTTTTTATATTTATTTTAGAGCAGCATTTCCCAATTTATGGTAAAAAACCATAAATATACGGAATCGTCCTCTTTAAATGATTTTTTAAAGTACTCGATACCGTAATCTTAACTGATTCTGAAGTTCTACCAATATTAAACTTTTTTTCCATTATTAAGCGATGTTTCATTGCTGTCGGAGTACCGTTAACATAAGAAAAAAAAGTATTGAGCCTCAATCATGAAGTTTTACAACGCAACCGAATTTCAATTTGCGATAATTTTAGTAAAACCGTGACTTGCGATGCGCTCCACTTGGACTGAAAGCGTCGGCCCTTTGCTTATCATTCATTTATGTTTTTCTAATTAATTAAAATATTTTTTACAAAACTAAAGTGAAAAGTCGGAATGGGGCAGGCATAGCTTTCAGTTGTGTACAATTTTGTGAATTGTTTTGCTCGTTCATTAACAGCGTTGCAGTCCCTAGATACAACTGACCTATTTACATTTCTCCTTCCCTCCCAATCCTCCATCTTTCCTTCACACTTTAGAGATGGCCGCGGAGCTGAATGAAAGTACATAAATGAAGTAGGAATATTATTCGAATTTCGAGTCTCGGAATGAAAATATTTGCTATTTAAATTATTTGCGAATCATAATTTTAACCAAAGACATGACTAATGGAACTCACAGAACAGAAAGGTTACTGTAACATTTCAATAGTATCGGCAAGGCTTACAATAATTTTGTTGACACATCAAACTCAATCTAACACAAAGAATCACTTGCGATGTTACGGTAGACCTAGGACGGTATCTCCCATCCCTTCAGTTCATCACAGTCATGACGGTATTACCTAACTCTTTCAGTTAACCAACAAGAGGAAGCACTTTTTTCGTGGGATTACTGTATCTCATTGCGAAAGATAAAACTGACCTATTTACATTTCTTCTTTATCTTCACTCCTCCATCTACTCTTCACTCCACTCCACAAGTCGGGGAGGACGTCGGAGCTGAATCAATCGAAATATTTAAAGTAGTAAATGAAATGAACATATTTACTGCTCACATTATTGGAAAATCGTAATTTTAACCAAATGCATGACCTATAGAACTCACTGAAAGGATACTATAATATTTCAATAATAAAAACTCTTCGAATAACTATTTTGACACATCAAACTCAATCTGACACACCCAACCAAATAATAAAATTAAAGTAGACCCAGTACAGTGTCCCTCAATCATTGCATACTCAAATATTACATATCAACTTGACGACACTATGATAGTCGGAATTGGAACTTTAAATTTGGAACAGACTTTTTGGGAACCATCGAATGAGAACTTTCCATTTTGGAACTATTCGTTTAGTAACCGCTATTTCAGAACTGCTGTTTCTTAACCGTATTTACCATATCCACGAATAGTACTGAAATAGGCAGTTCCCATTCGGAGGTTGCCAATTGAAGTTCCAAATCCGCCCATCACTGAGGACACCAAGAGGAGAAAGTACGTATACGGTGCGAGTAGTTTCCCATTCCGCAAAAAATACAACTGACCTACATATATTTTTCATCCTCTCCATCTTCCATCTTCCCCTCATTTCACTTCACACGTTCGACGGTGGCGTAGCTGAATGATTGAGATAATATACTCATAAATTGTGTTTGTAATAAGAGTATTGTCCGCTTAACTCCCCTCCCCATCATATAGAGTACCTAGGCAAGACTATGCCCAATAAACGATTACATTAACCGAATAAATTACTTTAAATTGTTCAGTGGCTATCCAACATTAAAAAAGTCTTGGCATACCTCATGCACGTCTCCTTAACTCCTTTCCTCATCCCACATCGATCACGGTCCAGCGGGCAGCCTCTGCAAACTATATAATAAAAAATGCAAAAAAAAGTAGTGAAAAAATGTTTCAAATCGACTGCCGATTGCTTCAATTCGCAATGTCTCCTCTCAAAATATATATTTTATAATGCCCAGCATATCAATCGAATCGTAAGAATGGGGAGAATATGATAAAACCATCAAAATGAATAAGGATAATCAATATACCTTCCAAAATCGATAATTTCGAAATATCGCGCACTTTCAGTCTGTTAATTAGTTTTAAATTTTAAAATTTACTGTTAATATATAAATATAAATATTAAGAACATTAAAACATTGAGTAATAACTTATTAGTAAGCGGTGAATAACGCTATAACAAGAGTTAGCGCAAATATAGCCAAAAATATGCGCGCCTAACAAACAAATATGCTTCAAATCAAGTAACGGGAGATTAAACTCGCATAAACTTTTTTTAAAGTATATATTTTTTATAACGCAAAGCATATCAATCGAACCGTAAGAATGTGGAGAATATTTTAGAAGCATCAAAATCTGTAAGGAAAGTCAATACACCTTCGCCAATCGATAATTTCGAAACAACCTACAAAATTGGCCTGTTTACCAGTTTTAACTTTGAATTTAAATTTTAATAAATAAATATAAATATTGTGAACATTTAAGCATTGATTATTGGCCTATTAGTGAGCGGTGAACAACACGCTGTAAAGGTTTAGCACGAATATGAGCAAACAACGCATAAATAATGAGTAGCACCGTAAACACGCTTATAATCAACGACTCTGCTCAATGTATTATGATTTTTGCAACGATTCAATAACCCCGTTTTATAAATTGCACATAAAGATGTTTTAACCATATTATCGCGTGTTTAACCAAAATTAGTCACAGCTCGACTCAAAGAACAGAATGTAGGAACGTACCTCAACTTTTCCGCCCTCCCTGTCCAAATACTTTCTTCTTCTCGCGGCCGCACGGTCATCTTTCACTATAAAATATTATAAAATAATAAAGCAAAACAAGTCACTTAACAACAAGAAAGAGGAAACAGAAAGTGGACTAATATTCTTCAAAGGCGTGTATTGAAAATGGGATGGAATAAACACGGAATGCGTACAAATGAACAGTACACCCTCATACTGAACTCTACATTACAAAACTGGGTGAAACAGAAAGCGAAACCATGCGGGAAAATCAATAATCGCAGAGATCTGCCAGAATTTCCAAGCTGATTACCGCAACACGATGCATTTTTGAGTCGTGATCAAAAACTGATTTTTATTTTATTTTGCCTTGTTTATTTATTTTCATTACTTACTTATTAAAAAATTGATAAATATTGATTGCTCCCAATGCCCTGAGAGTGTTTCAGTTGTTTATCTTCACATCACGGACAACCGCAATGTTCATTCCCCAGAATTTGCGGTAATTCCGTTACTAACACCTGTGCACGCAAACTAAGCCACTGATCTACACACCCTCTGAGCCACTTGGGACGATGATGGGTAGCTTCTACTGCACGTAGAAGAGTCAAGCGAAGTGCCCCGGCAGTGGAGAGAGCTGGGAATACGGTAGTTTGGCAGCGCCTCGCTCTTTCTCCGCTCGCCACGGGCGTCAATGGGCTCCAACCACATCATCTAGTAGCTCAAAAGAACCGTCTCGACGAGTTCTATAAGATGCTCTATTCAGTTTGGGTCCAGAAGATCAAATCAATTAGCCGTCCTCTCGAATGCAGTAATATAAAGCCCCTTTCCTCCCCTGTTGTCCCACTTACTCGCGATATCTCCGCTCCCTGTGAACATATCGAAACGGCGATTGTCTAGATCGAAAGAGCAGTGTTCGAAACGTGTTTTGCGCAGTAGGAGCGCCGGGTTGGGTAGTTGGAGTGCTCGGGTGCACGCTAGGACACTTTCTGACAACTTCCCGACACTTTGGGGCCGAGCTAAAAATGTAGCAAAAGGTTTGCACCCGGCGGGATCCGAACCTGAGCCGTTGACAGCGCATTTTCCCACTGCGCCACGCTTAAATCGAAATTTATTAAAAGATCAAATAGCCTATCCGAACCGCCTCAACGAGTTCTACAAGATGGTATATAGCTCGAATCACCATTCTAACAAAGAAAGGAGCGAGATCAGGAAATGGGTTTTCCGGACACCAAAATTCCTCCACTAAAATGTTGATATCTCCCTTCAACGTTAACCTACCGAGATGGCGTTGATCTCAATCGAAAGAGCGGCGTTTTCTACCCTAGAATTCACTTTGAGCTAGTTTTTGCCACGACGGCTTTCATATTCGCCAAGCGCGAGAATGCGATTCGGAAAAAACGCAAAACTTTGACCCGCCATATATCGCTTCAACGACGTCCTAGAAGGTCGTCCGTTGAGCGAGTTGCACGGCAAAAATTTTCGCACTGGAGTATCTCGAAGAGATCTACAATTTTCTAAGCAGAACCGAAGCTCTAACTTCAAAGAGAAAAAAGTTATAGCCGAAAAACGGCGAAAAATGCGAGAGTGCCAACTTTGGGGCCGATTTTGACCTACCTACAGTAACCCAATCGATTTTGTGTCAACATGAAAAAGATGCGCCGTCATCGATAGTACCTTATATTTATATTTGCTAAACCTTGCCATCAAGTTCCAGCATTCCCCGAGTGTTATTAATCTGAGCGGTAAATCTGGCATTCAATGTTCTTTTATGTATAGGGAACTAGCCGAGCTCCCGCTCGCTAGGGGCACGCCGTAAATTGGGTTTTACAAGACGATTTTTTGTGATAAAAATTCTAGCCGAGAAATGGATCATGTTCGAAAAGAATACATGAAAATACAGCGAAGAATTCACGAAGATATTACTTGCTCCGACGCTGCGCGTCGTCGCAAGTAATGCAAACATACAAAAAATAACTTCAAGGGATCCTATGTTCCTAAGCGGAAACTCAACAATTCCGAGGACACACGTCGAAGCTAAGAAAATATCGAAAATGTGAAAATTTGTAATAAAATGTAGATAATAATTTATTACTAATGTTTATTGTGTACAAATCAGTGGGTGCAAATGTTGAAAAAAAATGCAAGATTTAAATAACAATACACTTTATTTCTAGAAATATCATCGGGAACACATGAGTGACATCTGCTGTCTGCACTGGCCGAAGATGTAGTTCGGAATATTAGATGCATTGTCCTGACATGGCGACAGGCATAGTTTACTTGATTAAGATATTCTTCAATATCCTTTGTTTATTCACACAATTGATGTTGTGATTCAATAATTTATTAGGTTTGATTATAGGCCCCTCCCACCATCCACGCCCATCACCACCTCTAGACATTTATGGTTCATAATTAATTATTTTCATTGATTATTTATATGTCTTTCACATTTTAATGTACCATTTGATGTACACTTCAATTGAAATAGTATTGTAAGAATAAATTATTTATTCTTAACTAATTGTTAGCATCATCGGACTCATTATCGGATTCTGAATCTTCCCCAAAGATGTGATGCCTCTCGAGGTCCTCATCATCACTGGATAATTCTGCCGCGTAATCCTGAGGATTCACGAAGTCCTCTTCAGGTTCAGCGTCAAATTCATCTTCTTCAAAATCAGAGTCCTCGCGGTTCTGATCTTCTTCGTTTCGTAATTTTCAAAATTATCACTCTCATGAGACAACTGAGAAGAGTGTTCCTCAGTCCGCTCAATTCGTGATTTTTTCTGAGCAGGTTCGTAATCATCATCAGTTGTCTCAATAGCATCAGTATTCTCTTGCACTGGTTTACTCCAGAGATTATTGATCATTGTTTCCAATTCCTCATCTCCAATTTCTTCCTCATCCTCATCGTAATCTTCATTGATTACTTCTTGGGATTGTTGTTGAGAAAGGAAAATTGCTTGAGAATGGAATGTTTCTTGAGGTTGAGACTGTGACGTCACGGGTTTGTCTTCGCCCTCTTCCATCATATCATCTTCGTCAGAAGATATAGGATATCCCCTTTGTTCAGGGAACTCTTCTTCATCGGTACTTTCTCCACCGATATTATCATCTATTCCGTACATCTTTACACTTGTAGCTTGTGAATTGTAAGGAGTATCTAAGTGACTCGTAAGATCTTCTCCGACAATTTGCAGCAAATCAGTGTTGACAACGTTTGTCACGAGAGTAACAACAGTGCCATCAGGTAGCGTTTTCTGACAATGTTCAGGTTGTGCGTATACTTTGATTGAATCGCGATCTCGGACTCTTGAAAACGCAACGTACATTTGCCCGTGCGAGAACGAGGGAGTTGTCATGCACAATCCCACTCTATCGAGTGTCTGTCCTTGACTTTTATTGATTGTCATCGCAGAGCACAGTTTGACTGGGAACTGCCTACGACTGAGTGCAATTCCTTGTTTGTCTTCGTATTTTAAGACAATTCTAGGAATAAATACAATTTTTTTGTAATCATTTTCGACGGATAAATTCTCGCATTCCATCAATTTGGACGGATACGCAGGATCCTGATGGAGCCTTCTGAATATTACTTTCGTGCCATTGCACAATTTATTCTTAATATCAATGTTTCTCATAAGCATCAGAATGCCTTCACGTGCAAATCGTGAGGTGGCAATTCATGGATATCATTTGATTCTAGATATTCGATACTGTAGGCTGGCATTCCGGCGTTATCAATCTCTTCTGGAGGAGTACTGATAGCGGTTAGAGTGATAAGGGGTTCATCAATCGTTTTGAGAGTCTCTTCGTTAATTGCATTGCACACGTCATTTCTGACAGCGAGTATTGCAGATGTGCTCATGAGTTTCGGATTCTTTCGAATATTTTCAGGGAATGTAAAATCGATAAGTTCTTTCATATCAGCACAGAGCATGCTTTCAGGAACATCGAGTTTATCTCCGTGGAAATTATTCTGACTCGTACCGACTCCAGCAAGCCATTTTCCGTATTCTTTTTGACCTGGTTTGAGTCTCATATTTTTGTCAAGCTTCAAGTGTTGGAACTTTTCAAATAGAGGTGAATTATTGATCGTGACTGAATCAACATTCGAATTTGATGGATTCTTCAGAATGGGGAGAATCTGCTTGAAGTCTCCTCCAATGAGTATCACCTTATTTCCGAAGGGCGCATCTTGATCACACTCAGGGCTTACAGCCTGGAGTGTTCTATTTACGTGATCGAAGGTATAAATATCAGTCATTGAGATTTCAACCCAAATGATAATTTCTGTTTCGGCCAATTTCTTCCCTCTCCCTTTTGTAATGTTGAGATTGGGCTTGGTGAAAACGGATGGGTTCAATGGAATTTTGAAAGCAGTATGTGCTGTCAATCCCTCTGGCAGTAGTGTTGCTGCGATTCCCGTCGAAGCGACTGGTTGAATCGGGTGATCATTTGCGATGCACCAATGAATTATGTATTTGTACAGAAAAGTTTTCCCGCATCCTCCGCTTCCTGTTACCATGAACAGTCGATTCGGATCGGAAGGGTTTTCAATACATTTAATTATCTTTTCGGCAATTACTCGCTGTTCAGCATTTAGTTTTCCTCTATTTTCGAGGCAATAATCTTGAGAAATTTTCTTTCTCTTGTCATGTATCCTCTGAAGAATTCTCGGATCCAAAATTACTTCAGGTAGGCCGTACGTTTTATACTTGCGACCTTTTGACTTTAGCATTGATTTGATGTGGGCGAGAGCTTTTTGCTCTCTTTCATCGGGGGTATACTTGTTGTCCCTATCGGGATCAATCAGCATAGCCTTGTATTTCTCCCAGAATTGACGGGGATTGAGCACGTTACAATTTGCGAGAATTGTAGCAAAGAGTACTCGAGAAGCGTAAGCCATCTTAGTTCTCGTGCCCAATTGCATGCAATAATCCCATTCCTCATCATCATTCAGATATCCCATGGCTCTTGCAGCTGTTTCGAAACTGGTGTAAACAGTTTGAGTGTTTGGGTCAGTGAGTAGTTCATCATAACTTCTATATCCTGCTCTTTTGCGTGCGAGTACATAAAGTCCGTATTTTTCCATATTTGATGGAAATACAGGAACGAGGTATCCAACATTCTTATTAATTTGATGTTGTCTGTTTGGAGCATACTCAACGTAGCCTTTCTTCTTATCATTACGCAATTGCATGTTTACCTCCTCGAATGTGAGGTCTCTACGTGCAACCGGTTTTTTCATGTATCTCATATAATCAAGAAATTTGGTTCTTGATTTTTAAATCTTTTCTGCAATTTCCTGCTCAGTTTCTCCTTCTTCGTAGCACACACTGTTTTCTCCTTCGAGATGAACATAAAGAGGAATTACAGTGTGTGAACAAAATGATTTAGGGAACCCGAGAACGCTCCACGCACTCTCATGTTGATCTACGTATCGAGCATGTTTGAATGCTTCAATTTCGTTCAAATCAACAACAGGACGTTTAGTTCCATTTTCGTTATCTGCTGGTTCTCGAATTGTTACTCCTTTACCGACGAGTTCTTTGACATCGCCGATTCTAAAGATGATTTCATCGAGACCTTTGTAGATATATTTAAAAATATATCTGAAATTCATAACTCCAGTGATCGCTTCAATATTAATGTGGCTCTGGAATTTGTACAACAACGATGGATTGTACGGTACAATGTGTTGATTCGTTGCGATTCGAGGAATCGCGTGATTTTTGGAACCGAAATGAATAACGGATCCATTGTCGCGTCTCCGATATTTAGGATAGTTATGTTCGAGAATCACAGTTTCATCGGAGAAAGGCTTCGGGAAATTTTTGCGACAATGAGGTGCATAGGGATTAGTCATTTCCTTTCTGCAGCTCATTTCATTCTTTCCATCACATGGTCCGTGCACATGATGCTTTTTCACAAGTTCAAATAAAGCATTGTTCGCTCGTGATTGGGATCTCCGACGGGTGCAATTTCGGGAATTTCAGCGCAAACCACGCGATCAATCTTTTCTTTAGTATCAAGTGGTTCTTCCAGTTTGATTATCATATGCATATGGGGTGCACCCCGTTTCTGGAATTCAATACTCGAAACGGCGTATACGACCTTTCCAAGTACTTCTCTCTTGATAATATCATCAGTGAGTTCCTTTAATTTCGCTCGGAAAATCCTTGCCACATCATATGCCATGTACTGCCAATCTTCGTGCTTTGAAATTTTCAGTGCTTCGATTTCTGGCCAGTGTGGATTAGCGGTTGCTGTGAGGAATAGATCCGGCTTTCCATATTTACGCATAATTGCCATACTGTCGCAGAATCTTTTATCCAAATTCTTCGTACTTCCTGGCATACTGTCGGGAAGCTGGATACGGATTCCCGGTTCGTATCCTTGCTTTTTTAATTTATCTCTAATAAATTTACTGAATGTATTTTCAGTAGTAAATCTCTTATTTCTATTAGCTTCAGCTTTCATCTTGATAAAGCTGAAATAATCGTTTTCACATTGATCGTTTGCATGAAGTAAATACTCGGCAGTAATGGGACCTAATCCAATGACTGGATGTTCCATGCCTTTTCGATCATCTCTTCTGTTCAGGAAATATCTCATTGTCTCTTTGCGAGAGGGAGTTGTTCTTTGATTAGAAGACTTGGAATTTTTAGCTGGTTTTCTTTTCAGCTTTCGATGATACAATGTTTCTCCTCTACAGAAGATGAATGGAAACATTGCTGCATCTCGATATGCTGCCATGTGAGGGATGTATGTTTGCTTATTTGGTTTTTTGGGGAACACTCGAATACCTTTGTTCAAGTCCTCATAATCATACAGTTTACCCTTTTCGTACATTTGGAAATACGCAATAGGTTGATCTGTTTCGGGTGCATTTAGATTTCGTTCGTGCGTCGACGGAACTCCAAGGCGTTTCAGAAATTCGAGTCTCTTTTTATTATTTATTTGCTTTGCATTAGCATCATCTCCTTCGGGAACGAGTGCGCCCGTTTCTTTGAGATGCTTATCAAGTTTCCCTGCGGCAATGCTTTTATTGACCTCGAATGGATCCATAATGGTCATTACAATTTCACGAGGTACTTCTTTAGCATTTTTTGCTCGCTCAAATTCTTCTTTGGTCAGCTCAATGGCAGTTTTATAAAATTCATAGAATGGGTGCGTCTCTTGTAAACATTGTCTGTATTCTTCACTGAAATACTGAACGTCAGCTCTGTCTGTGTCAGATAGTTTCGCGTTGCGATAATCTCTGTCTACTGCAACTTGCTGATTACAGATATTCAGGCAAGTGAAGTGATTCCCGGCGTACGGGGAAATATCGATACTCACTGGTGCAACCTTGTATGCACCATTAATTTTGATAGGGATGGTTCCTCCCTTCGGGAATTTGTTTCTCGGCATAGATTTGGTTGTAAGACATGCAAATGAATGTTTTCTGTTCATTTCTCCAAGCATTCTATATGGAGCAGAGGATGAACATTTATGAATGTTCTCTTTGAGTTCCAGCATTTTCTTCACTGTTATTTTAACGTGAATTTGATCACCGAGATAAACGTCGCCATTTTTACAGCAAACTTTCGGATCTTCATAATGTTTGTAAATGTGAGCCTTGCAATGCTCACACTCAATTTGTGATGGTAATATGAAAATCTCAGGAAGAGGATTTCCAATATGAAATCGATTCGTTTGTTGAGTGATTGATCTTCTATTTCTGTTTGCAGCTACATGATTTGCATTTCTATTATTGACACGTACTAATTGTGCGTATGAAAGAGCAGAAGTCGATGAAGGATCATCATTAATTCTGACTCTGCACACTTCATCAACATATTTCCACTCTACATCAGATATTTCAACGAATGGTTCCGAAGTGAGTTGTCTCTTAATCAAAGTTTTTAGAGACAGGGTATCAAATTTGTATAAAATATTTCGTTCATGTTGAATGAAAGAATGAATTATTCCAGTAATGAAGGCCAGCGAATTTACTGGTTGCAGATCTGGAGGATATATTTTTTCAATAGTACAACTTGCTCGATTTCTTTCATACAAGGATGATACCCTTTGTATTTGTGCATACAACTCTGAGGAATTAGCATTGATTTCTTTGTCGTATATAGTGCACTTTTGCTGTCGAATAATCGCAACGCAATAGTGCGAATCTCGTTTGAATGGAATTATCAAACAATCCCTTCTATCAAGTGAAAAACCTTCAAGGCGAACTTCTGACGAGAACGCTTGAAGTGGCAACACCATCGTGTGGGTTGATTGAATACTACACACATAAGCATTAAATATTTCTTCGCTTATGTCAAAGGACAAGTCATCCAATTCTTTCAATCGATCTGTATTGAATATCGGTTTTTCAAATGTTTTGCAAAATTTGTTTTTCTCATCATCAGATAAAGTGATTTTAATTTTCGGAGATTGAATAATATCACTTAATATGATAAATTTCATCTTATTCTCAAGATTTAAGTACTCATTTATATCAAATGAATGGGATGAATTGATAACAAAGTTTAAATTAGCTAATAATGCCACAAATGAATTTGCTGATTTTCTTGATTTCACAATATTATTAGTATCAGAGAAAAGATTTCGACTGTTTTATCTGTATCTTTAAGTAGGTCAGAAATTTGTAACAGTTTTGATTCGAAACTATTCTTCTTTTTACTTTTACCGAGGAGGATGGTCAATTTTGGAACTGTTAGATCGTTGTCAAACAAGCTCAAATACCACATCCGTTTGTGTAAGAACGGGATAATATAACGCTTCCCTTGATCTCGTAATGATTTAATTTTATCTACATTTCCATCTTCGAAATATTCTGCGACATATTTTGCATTTATCACTTTGTAGTCAGAGTTATCAGATCGAGAAACTCGTTCCGTAATGAGAACATTGAGCATTTTTGCAGGCACATCAGAATTGTCTCTGAAGAACTGTAAATCTCCGAGTTCAATTTCAAACAAAGGATTTTCTTCAACTTCTCGAGTTGAAGCTAGCCCATGCTTTATAAGATAGTCGATTAAATTTTTATCATTTGATTTCTTTTTAATTTCAGGTTTTGAAGACGGTTCGTGGCGCCTTTTCCGTAATCTCGGTAGTTCAGATGTAATGTTTTCATTAACATTTTGCTGATCAATGTTATGAGCTTTTACTAATTCATCTTTCAACCATTCTTTAAAATTATTTGTATCAACATTATCCTTTCGTGAAATAGAGATGTACGAATTTATGAGTGTTATGACTCCACTGCTGCAAGAATTATCTACGAAACTGCTGTCTGGATCATGCTTGTTATCGTTATCATGCATTTTAATATCGAATAAATAATTTAAGAAGTCATTGACAACTTTCTTATCTGCATTGTTTAATCCTCCTCGAGAATCGATAACAGTCGCACAAGTTGAGTAATACTCAGCAAGTACCCATCTATCAGAAATTCTCAATGGCATGTAGAAACGTTTATCTGTTTGTTCATGCCTTTTAATTGTTACACCAATACATTTAGTTTTTAAGTAATTATCGAATAGGTTTGAAGATAACAGTGTCGCTTGCTTATACTTATCTCGGGGAATCATTAATTCAATTCCCGCATCCATTATTTCTGAACATAGTTCTGACTGGCCAGATATACAATTGACCATTTCAGATGTAATTTGAACAGATTTCAGTTGTTCATCGTTAGATTGTTTTGAATCAGCGGTATCCATTACATTATGATTACTTTCTAGATTATTAGAAACTTCTGGTATGTCCATCAATAAGATTTCTCCTTTCAATTTTTTGATAATTTCTTCACAGAAATCATCGTAATTAAATGATGAAAAATTATTGATTTGAGTAGATTGAGATAAATAAATTTTGCAATGACGAAGCATAAGCAATTGCTCTTTAAAGAAATCGTTCTCAGGCGCGAATTCTTCTTTAAACAATTCAAATGAGACATCTTTATCGTAAATTAATTTAATAGATTGTTGAACAATGTTTTTAATCCAATCATAGTCTTTTGATTTTGTGGATTTTCTTGGAATACATATCCAACATTTCATTGTGACTCTTGAGTAAAATAATACCATACATAGTTCAACTTTCTTGCTTTTCATTTTCATAACTGGGAAAATTACTCGTTCGGCTTTCACTGGGAAAGACAAATTGTAAAAGTATTTCGACGCGTTGTCGCGCTTCAGTTTAATACTTTTATTAATCAAAGTACATTTTGCCAATATAACAGATGAGTCGATTAAGCAACTCAAAACTTGTTCAAAATGGGATGCAGTTAGAAAATTGGTTCGTGATTGTATGATATCGATAATTTTCTCTCTATCCACACAAATGGATTCGTTCATAATTTGAACAGAATTTTCAGTGCATTCAGTTCTATTTGATGTAACTGAGACTGATCGCGATCGTGGTGCAATTGATTCTCGATCACTGTTGTCAGAGAACAATTCAGGAGAATCAGCTCGAATCGGAATCTGCACTGGATTAATTTCTGATGTATCTTCAGTGATTTTTTTCGCATCATCATCAGTAGATCGTGTGCTTCTCACAGGGGTTGATCTCGTTGATCTTCGAGATGTGACTGATGAAGCTCTGGATGATCTATTGAACAGTCGAGAAGGAGATTCCATCAATTCATCTTGAAGATTTGTATCGTTATTTTTGTCATCCTTTTCAAATCTTTTGATTAAAGAATCGTGATAGTTATTCATATCGGAAAGATCACAAGATCCAAGGGAATTTGCAACATTTTCCACACAACGTAAGAGAGTAATGACAGACATTTCACTGTATGATTTGTCCATCTTAGTCTCGTCATGCTTAGCTACCATGCATTCTAAACTTTGAGAAAGATTATCGTCTGGGAATAGATGATCGATTACGCTTCGCATTTTTTTAATTGCTTCATCAGTTGTATTCTGATCAATTCTATTAATAACGTAGTGTACAACAACTTTGTGTATTGATCTCAAATATCCGATGAGGAAACAATGGACAAGTTTTTGTCTATTCATTCTGAAGCATGGAAATACTATTTTATCAGCATTCTTATTCAGGATGGAAAAGAATTCCATTCTAAATTTCTTTCGGAGATCAAAAATATCTGTTTTTGCGAGAGAAATATCTTTCGATCGCAGAATGAATTCAAGAGATTCATTCACAAATTCGCAAGATAAAGTTTTCATTGTCTTCATTTGTAGAAGAAGTTTTGCTGATGTATCGTGTGTTTTAGAATTTTCCATTGATACATCTGATTCATGAATAGTTGTGGTGGGAGTTACTGGTAACGGCATGTCAGCGGGAGACTCTGATCGAATTCTCTCATTGACAATTGTAGTTGAGTTATTAGAAGGGACAACAGGTGTTTTAGATCTCGATCTCCTTTTTGGGGTTTCAGGAACAGCGAATATAGCATCATCGTTTGTTCTCAGAGCACTTCTTCGAGACTTCTTAACTGGAGTATGAAGCACAAGATTCTCTGAGAGACAATCAGCTAAATCATTGCTCATTTCTTCATTATCGTGGATTATATTCGTATTATCATTAGAAGATTCAATTTTCCTTTTCGGTGTTTTCGGAGCAACAAGCTGGCTTTTATCGATGTCTGTTGCATTCTCACTTTCAACAACATTTTTCGACACTTTTTGCACCTTTACTTTTCGCACCTTTACTTTTCGTTTTTATTGCAGCTTCGTATTTCGAGAACCACAACGCAGCTTCGGGTAAATCTCTTTTTCGTATTTCTCTGAGTTCTTTGTGATAAGTGTTATCAACAATTCTTCCATCCTCGAGTCTGATTGAGACACAGAGTGAATCTTGGAGAACCATCATTAAATCTTCTCGATGTTTTGTCATACAGTGCTCGTTGGGCAACGTGTGCTCACCCAGAAAATATAGAGCATGGAGACATACAAACATGCCACAGTTTATCAAATCATTTTGAAACATTGTCTTGCCTTTTGGGTTAATTGTGAACGAGAGAGCTGGTTTTCCTTCTCGGACGTTTTTATCTCTCAGATCGTCCCATACGTTATTAATACGTTCACGTTCATTTTTAGTGAACGGTACATTAAGAGAATCAAAAATGATTGCATTTTCATTTTTGACATCAAAAATGCACAGTTTCCAGTGTCTTTGTGTGCAATATGGGAAGAGCACGTATTCGTACGTGTATACATTCTCTTTTTTTAGTATTCGTCCTCTTTTTGGTTTATTATAAAATTCAGATGGTACCGGAAGAACGTATCTTATTCCACCAGTTTTGTATCTAGCATCAGTACTCAGAAACATTCTCGGATCTCTAAATATGCACATGTATGCATTGATCACTTGATCATTCACCCATCGAGTGCCATTCAGAGTGAGATAGTCTTTGATGTTGATAATGAAGAATGGAATTTCCTTACCATTTTCATCATAATTTTTCATTCTATGAACATCGTCAATGTCAGAAATGACAATTGTATCATCAAAATAGTTAAACATGTCATTATTAGTGGGATAATTTTCATCCGGTATCTCATCTAGTGGCTCTGCTTTGATGAGAGTAGCATCGAACTTAAATTGTATTTTCGATGGAGAAGTAATCACTGGTACAATGGCATCTTGGTTATTCATGTATTCATTATTCTGCACTGAAGAATCAATTTGTGCAGGTGAAATATCGGAAGTGTTCGGTACAACCGATTCTTCAACGATGTTTTCCTTTTCATTTATCGGTTGTTCCAGAACATTTTCCTTTCTCAATTGTTGAGGGAAAATATTTGCAGATAGTTGTTCTCTATACTCTGTAGCAGAAAAAGTATTCGTTTCAATTTTTCCATGCTTAATAATATTTTCAAAGAAATGCAACGCATAAAGTGGGCATTCCCATTCTTGCAACGTTTGTTCGCATTTTTCAAAAGTATATTTAATTTCATCGACAGAGACTTTTGTCATAATTTTGAACATTAAAATAATACATTTTAGAACTCTTTTTTATGTACTTTGTGTCACCTCTGCTTAGAAAGAAGGGACTGTAAATTACAGTTTGTGTGAATGCTGGCATGAAGAATGCAAGCAGCATTTTCGAGTGATTCTTTCCAAAGCAAATTGGAATAAATATTTTATCAGCTTGAGAGTTTTCAATAGAAGCTTCATTGAATTCATTGAAATACTCTCGAGCATTTATGTTTATGAGTTGATACTGGTTATGTTTAGGTTGTGCGAAGAAAACAGAGGCATCACATCGAAATACCACATTTCGCTCTGTAGTTTTAACGTTTCTTATAATCGCATTCATGCAATAATCAACAACTTCTCTAGTAAGAGGATTTGGACCCAATTTAGTTGGTGCTTTACTCATCTCGTTCGTATCAGACTCGTCGTCATTACAATTATCATATGTATTGTAAGGTCGATTACGATTTTCTGTTACAATTTTATTTTCTTCCTCATCATGCTGAACATCATCATTTGAGATATAATTGACAATTTTATGATCAGTTTTAACATTCTCTGGTTTTTTCTTAGCTTCTACTTTCGTAGCGTTTTTCTTGGGAACTTTTTGAACAATTGTATCGTTCTTATTATGGTTGTTATTCTTATTAGACACATTAGGCATAGGAATTGGTATCGGTTTCTTGAAAACTGGACGGTTTATTACTGGGTTTGGTAAATTTTGGAATAATTGATTTATTGATGTGTTGGGAGGATTTCTTCCGAGTGGAATTTCCACGGGTCTCAGTACTCCTTCATTATCACGTGTAAATATTATTTCGGCAATATGTTGTCTGGAATGAGTTGGATTGAAATTTATAAGGGCAACGTTGTATAGAATATGATTTATGTAGTGTAGTGAAAATAGTCCACAGCTTGTGCTATCATTCTGAAGGGGAATTTCAGTTATTATCTTTGAGTTCCATTGATTTAATTGTATTCCAAGGGAAACTTGTAGGATCTTTTGTACGAGTTGTTTTGCTAAGGAATTAGTGTTTTCGTTCAGGATATGTTTACTTGCAATTGAATCATACACATTCATGGTTTTCGATTGAATATCAAATTCAATTATCCAAAAATGGTGTGCTTCTCTTATAGGGATGATCACTTTACGGTAGAACTGTCCATGTTGATAATTTATAAACGCATTTTCGAGAACATCGTTATCTGATGCAAAATTAATTGAATTATTCACAACTTTTCTTTCCAATATTTCTCCGGTATAGAGACTTTTCACAATAAGAATGTCATTTTTATTTGAATCGTTTAGTAAATAAGTAGCCATTTTATCAAAAGTTGCGGTCTCAATCATTTCATTCGTATTTAATAGGAATTGCATTTCTACTTCTGCATTATCTCTGTATCTGTAGGTAATTGCACGTTGAGGCTGTCCCCACAACTTGATTCCTGTTAGAGAACGGAACACTTGATGTCTTACATCGGGAAGATATATTGAATTTGTGTCGTATGATTCATTGCAAATTATTGTTTTCAAGTTATTTAGCATATAAAACTTAGAGAATGCAACAGATGATTGCTGAGCAATTTTCTCGTAAGAATATGCGATATTAGAAGCATTGCGGAAAATAATTTTCATCACTCTTTCATGAACTGATTTTACGGATGAATATTCCTGAAGAGAAAGTGGAGACTTTTCCGAAAAGGAATAGAATATCTTTGCTTGATTATTTTCAGAAGAATAAAATATGCACATCGCACATGTATTGTAATTTTCAATTATTGTCACACACTGTTTCCTCTCATCTTCAAGTTCAATGAATCCAAGAATTTGCTGATCAGTTGCTTGAGGATCTTTGGCCACAGTGAATGCAGCATAAGGAACATAAATAGTTGGTGTGCATTTTCGTGATACTGCCACAATTTTACAATTCATTGCAAAAGTATCGATCATATCATTTGATAAATTATCGAAACTTTCTTGCAAAATATTGATATAAGGTGCAGTTGTATTAGTTATCCTTTCTCGAAGGTTTTCAAAATCATATCCAAGATAAAGATGGTAATTTTGACTGCTTAAGTATTCATCTATATACGCACAGACAAATAGTCCACAGCTGGATCCATCGGTTTGTTGGTTACAATTGTCTTCAACTTTGACATCAATTGATGAATTATCATTTCTGAGAGCTTTAATAAATTTCACGATTATGTGCTCGTTTTGAGCATACGTTATTTTCTCACTTTTACTACTGTCAAGGAATGTTAGATCATTTCCATCGAGAATGGCTGCTAGGAAATGATTTCGTTTCGAATCACTAATTAAAAATATCATTTTATCTGTTCGTTTGTTTTCAAGATTCGGAATAAGATCACTATCGATGAGGATCATATGTTTAAGGCTAAGAAGGCTGCTATCTTTAGTGAATTCAATATCATTATTCTCTTGAAGCACTTTTTCACATTTGGAATACAGCTGGTTGTTGAATAACAGTATTTTAGAATCGTTCTCAGACAGTAAATTATTTAATAGATCGGAAATGATCAAGTCAAGTTGCAGTTGGGAAATCATTTTTTCCGTTTCTGCAGATTTTCCTCCTCTTTTAATTGCGTGATCGTTAATTTTGTTTGAGTACAGGAATTTACTGTTTTCATTTGTATTTTCGTTTTCAAATGACAGTTTGTAATTCCTTTTAGCATCATTATTTTGATCAGTGCAGTTTTCAGTTTTTTCCAATTTCACGATCATTGATTTTGTTTGAGACAAATATTTCTTTGTTTTCATTTGCATCATTATTTTCAATTGATTTCGAGTTTTTTTCTTCGTTGTTGTTCTTTTTGTGGTCGGGGGATGGCACAGCAAAGGTGCAGCAGTCCGTAACCCGGGATTGATTAACAGACATTATGCCACACCTTTGTAGAAGGCGGTCAGGATTCCTTGCGGAGTCCGTCATTCCACCTGGATCTCCCGGGTCGAAACCCGAGGGAAGAAGAGAGCGGAGGACACATGAGCGCATTCCTGCAATGAGTATTCTTTAGTAAGGGCATTGGACACAAATACGCGATAATTCGAGCAAAAATAAATTCACGCGACATGCAATCAATATTGTACCATAATTAATGGATTGTGATCAAAAGTTAGAATAAATCGTGAATTGAATTATTACGAATTTCAATATATAAAGTGAAAAGAATAGTCAAATTCACTTCATGACTCTTTCTTACGTTTGACCACAATTCTATAGAAATGCGCGCACAATTTATCGAGAACTTTCTTTTCAATCTCATCATACTTTTTTCTCGTAAAGGATATTTCTCTGACATTTTGGAATGTTATAACCAGCTTATCGTCGAATACGATGATCATATTGTGAAGAACTGATTCTAAATTTTCTAACTAATGTCTCTTGTTGAAAAAGTCATACCACTCTACTAAATACTAAAGAGCTTTCGTGAAAAAAATCACTGCGGACAGGAAAAAATCAGTCCTTCAAAATATAAGCATCGTAATCCACAATAAATTAGTTATGCAATTTCAAAATGTTAGAACAATATCATTCATGAGATTATGATTAGAGGAGATAAGAAAAAAGTTAACGACGAATTATGTTGTAAACGTACTGCGAGTATATGACAGACATAATACGTTTCAGAATATTTTATTTTCAAATTTAGTTACATTAAGTTAATAAACAATGCGTTTAACATGATTCTTTATTATAACAAGGTGTTATTAGTCAAATGTTATTGGTCAAATACATGATAATACTTTCAAAACGTTTGTATTTTCGAATCTGAATGAATGATTCAAACTCGATAAAATCAAAACGATATGTTACTAGTTAATTCAATAACATTTGCTTGAATTATATAGAATTGGATTATTGCAACTTCCATTTTATTTGAAGTTTGGATTGCATTTAGAGTGGATACGTATTGATTAGGTATAATTTTATACCAACAAAACACCACAAAAAGAGAGCATAAAGAACTAACAGCATAACTGGAGCAATAATGTGAAAAAAATCTAAATTTATGCAGTGCGTAGAGAATGCGAGTGTGCGCTGCGTGCTGAAGATAGAAAAGTTAGGGAAAGAATTGAATCAAGACATGAATTTAGCAAGAATAAAAGTAGAACTAATACGACTAACAAAGTAGCTTAATATAGATTATAATAAGTGCAACAAGAAAGGAAATATTGCAAATAGAGGAAACATAAAATAGATAAAATATCGATTATGGAAAGAGAGTAAAAATGATAAGAATAAAGGCAGATCTACGAAAGCGCGGCAAAGATCAGAAAGAATCAGAATAGAGATAACGCAATGTATATTTTAATCTTTGATTTTACTTTGAAGTCATTTGATGGAATCGTATTTACATCGAAGCATCGAAGATTTATAGCCACAAAAGTTGGTTGAACAATGGTTTTATAATAGTGAATACATTCATGAAATGCTGTGTGAATCTAGGCGTCTTCGGTTAGATGAAGGGCCGCATCACACTTAGAGCGCATTCGAGAAAATACTCACTATTTATAGTGAGAAGAGTTGGAATAATGCGGCACTAAAATCAGCAAATACCTCCTCACAATGTAATGCGAATCTTGGCATATTCCTTTGATGGAAGGGCCGCATCGTATTTACATTGTATTCGAGAAAATATCGAAGATTTATAGCCACAAAAGTTGGTTGAACAATGGTTTTATAATAGAGAATACATTGTCGAAATGCTGTGTGAATCTAGGCGTCTTCTGTTAGCTGAAGAGCCGCATCACACTTAGAGCGCATTCGAGAAAATACTCACTATTTATAGTGAGAAGAGTTGGAATAATGCGGCACTAAAATCAGCAAATACCTCCTCACAATGTAATGCGAATCTTGGCATATTCCTTTGATGGAAGGGCCGCATCGTATTTACATTGTATTCGAGAAAATATCGAAGATTTATAGCCACAAAAGTTGGTTGAACAATGGTTTTATAATAGTGAATACATTGTCGAAATGCTGTGTGAATCTAGGCGTCTTCGGTTAGCTGAAGGGCCGCATCACACTTAGAGCGCATTCGAGAAAATACTCACTATTTATAGTGAGAAGAGTTGGAATAATGCGGCACTAAAATCAGCAAATACCTCCTCACAATGTAATGCGAATCTTGGCATATTCCTTTGATGGAAGGGCCGCATCGTATTTACATTGTATTCGAGAAAATATCGAAGATTTATAGCCACAAAAGTTGGTTGAACAATGGTTTTATAATAGTGAATACATTCATGAAATGCTGTGTGAATCTAGGCGTCTTCGGTTAGCTGAAGGGCCGCATCACACTTAGAGCGCATTCGAGAAAATACTCACTATTTATAGTGAGAAGAGTTGGAATAATGCGGCACTAAAATCAGCAAATACCTCCTCACAATGTAATACGAATCCAGGAAACTCCCTTTGATGGAAGGGCCGCATCATATTTACATTGTATTCGAGAAAATATCGAAGATTTATAGACACTAAAGTTGGTTGAACAATGGTTTTATAATAGTGAATACGTTCATGAAATGCTGTGTGAATCTAGGCGTCTTCGGTTAGCTGAAGGGCCGCATCACACTTAGAGCGCATTCGAGAAAATACTCACTATTTATAGTCACAAGGTTCAATGAAGAGAGATATTAAGAATGAGAATTAGAACTCATTAATTTAAATCAGAGTTTTATGAAATAAATAGTGTTTTATTCCGAAATAACAAGAATATTTGGAATGACAAAAAAGAAGCGCAAAAGTAGACAACAGTAGAACGAACATAACTGAATTATGATAAGAAAATAACAAATTGGATTCCTTTATTCTTCAAGCATTTTCGCTATCTCCTCCTTTCTAATCATCTTTGATTCGGTTCTGAGTCGATTGATTACGCTATTGATCGACTGAATCTCTGCAAATTATACATTTGGGAAGCAATCATTGTGTTAACATAATAAATAAACAGTTCTACGAAAAAAACTCGTATATTTAACAGGGAAAACTAACCTTTCAGTAATGTCTTCACTTGAGGATCGGACGTTTTCTTAGCTCCTTTGAGTTTATTCTTCCTCGTATCCATCATATCTTGTTTCTCCTCCATTAGATTTGCAAGCGTACTGATCGCTTTCGCGTTCGGGTTGATTTCTTAAATAAGCATCTCATTTTATGATATAACAGTGCTTACAAAATTGTTACCATTATTATAGATACATTCTTTTTTTAATGAAAAATTGCGTACTTGTTTTTTTTCGAGAGAGAGGAACGAATGAAAGCATCTAGATCATAATCGAAATCTAAAATAGGATTATGCATGTTACACTTTACATATTTAGAGAAGGTCTTGAGAAATTAAACATCAAACTATAAACAAACAAATTTAAAAAGAAATTTAACCTTCATTTTCTTCATTATCACTTCCAGCTGAGGAATCGTTTTCCTTCTTCACTTCACCAGATGAAGCGCGACGTCTTCTAGGAGGAGAAGGGGCCCATGATGCTGAAAGGAAAAGTAAATGAATTCATACTTTATTGCCTAATTCTAAAAATATAAAGTAATGCAAACCCAATTTTAACTGACATTTTGTTTTGCTTGTTTCTTCTTTGGTCGATCGATCACCTGATCGTTTGAGAGATCGGTGTGTTCCTGAATTAAATATTAACATTAACAAGTATTTTCAATCTTACCGACTGCCTGTCGTTCTCCACTCGCCTCTGAATTGTCTTTTATCTTCACTTAAATGAAATATGTTTCCAAACCATCTTCAATTCTACAAAATATAAATACTCACCGAAGAAGTCTTCCGTATTCTTCTCGCCAGACAGTTTTTGAGTGACTCGAAGCCATTTATTGTCAGGAGATAGAGTAGATTCAACATACTCTCGATCGACGAATATCAGTCCATCAATATTATTCTTCGTGAAGTCAGATCTAAAGGAAGCACATTGTTGGTTTAAATTAAAAAGTTATAATAGATAAATTAAGAAAGAATATTACAAACCTCATCGCCCGTCGTACGAAACTGCTACACATCAATTCATTCTCGAACACAATTCTCAGTTCAGTCTTGAAGGAGGCAGAATCAACATTGAGGGCGTGGGAATAGGGAGGGAGTCCATTCTCAATCCTCTTCGAGAGATTCGCATACCACTGAGAGAATGCATCTTTCGTCGCCGGTCTATCTCCTGAAATATTGTAAATTAATCAAGTAATTACTATTGCAAAAATAATACTATATATTTACAAAATTTAGATGCGGATGTCTGCCATTTCAGTTATTTTATATTTAGAATTCCCTTTAAATGTTGATCTATTATTAGACAGATTAATTTGGGAAAAAAAAAAGGTTAGGACTCACTGAATCGTACGACGGCGTATCGTCTTTCGAACAGCCTGTCCAGGTCTTGATAACGTCTGAAGGCCATTTGTAACCCCTTAATTAGCTCATTAACAACTATTAATGATTTAAATATAAGATATTGCATTATGGCAGTATGACCATAGAAACGACAGTGGACAGTGTTTAAAATATACAGTTTTATGCCATTATACAAAGAACAACATGAATATATACATTTCTTCTTATTTTTACTTCTTCTTTTATCTTCGATGTCGTCGTCGGTTCGTCTGAAATGGTTTCGTTAACATAGAAGGAAACACTCAGGGAAAACATTATAACACGCCGGACCACTTTATGAGCTTATGGTAAACTCACTACCCTATCTCTCATTTCCTTAGTTCCTCACATGCACAGTTATTGCCTATTCGTCTTCATTTCCACTCCTTCATCTTCCCTTCCCTCCACTTCACACCTTAGAGATGGCGCCGGAGCTGAATAAATCGAAATATTACTTTAAAATGCTTCAAATCATTTGAAAATCATAAATTTGACCAAACACATGCTCTCTGGAACTTACAGAAACGTTACTGTAACATTTCAATAATAATATCTCCTCAAATAATGATTTCGACTCAGCGAAAATAATCTGACACAGCTAACCACTTGTGATGTTACAGTAACTCCACAACAGTATCTCTCATCTCCTCCGAAAATCACATGCTCATTTGTTACCTATCACTTTGAGTACACAAACAGGAAGAAGTACTTGTATCATAAGATTACGGTATCTTTTAATGCAATATAAAGATACCTATTTGCATTTCTCCATCCCTCCCAATCCTCCATCTTCCCTTCACTCCAGTTCATAATTTGGAGAGGACGTCGGAGCTGAATGAATCGAGATAATTAAAGTAGCACTTGGAATGAGCATATTTCCCACTCAAATATATTTACAAAACAAAAATTTAACCAAAGGCTTGATTCATGGAGCTCACAGATAGGTTACTGTAACATTTCAATATTTGCGACACTTCCAATAATCATTTTGACATACCGAACTCAATCTGACACAGCGAACCACTTGCAATGTTACGGTAGACCCAATACGGTATCTCTCATCCCTCAGTTTCTCAAATGCCCAATTATTTCCTATCACTTTGAGTACACAAACAGGAAGAAGTACTTGTATCATAAGATTACGGTATCTTTTAATGCAATATAAAGCTAACCTATTTGCATTTCTCCATCCCTCCCAATCCTCCATCTTCCCTTCACTCCAGTTCATAATTTGGAGAGGACGTCGGAGCTGAATGAATCGAGATAATTAAAGTAGCACTTGGAATGAGCATATTTCCCGCTCAAATACATTTACAAAACAAAAATTTAACCAAACGCTTGATTCATGGAGCTCACAGATAGGTTACTGTAACATTTCAATATTTGCGACACTTCCAATAATCATTTTGACATACCGAACTCAATCTGACACAGCGAACCACTTGCAATGTTACGGTAGACCCAATACGGTATCTCTCATCCCTCAGTTTCCCACATGTCCAATTATTTCCTATAACTTTAAGTACACAAACAGGAAGAAGTACTTGTATCATAGGATTACGGTATCTTTTAGTGCAAGATACAACTAGGGACGGGAGCCCGAATTTTTGAGTACGGAATATTGGTTGCCTCCTTACGACGCTTTTGCTTTCAAACTACCGTACTTTTGATGCGAAATTCTTTCAATATTTTGAAACATTTTTTAAAAATATTTAATGTAATTATTCGACAATTTTATTAATTAGAATGAATAAGAACACATAATGAAAGAACACCAAGCATGGTAAGAAGAGACATATTGAAGAAATGAAGAAGCACGACGTGATCGAAAATATACGTGTTTTCAGAATTAAGTATTGAAGCGTTATTTCCTCAGTTTAAGTAGATTATCAATCACAAAAAAATGTTTTCACAATAAAAATAAATATAAATATCAAATAAAAGAGAATGAGGCTGTCAAAGTTGAGCGTTTTACCGTTGTGAAAATACATTTTCGGTGTTTCCAAAGAGGACGACTTCCGTATATTTGAGATTTTTTTATATTTATTTTAGAGCAGCATTTCCCAATTTATGGTAAAAAACCATAAATATACGGAATCGTCCTCTTTAAATGATTTTTTAAAGTACTCGATACCGTAATCTTAACTGATTCTGAAGTTCTACCAATATTAAACTTTTTTTCCATTATTAAGCGATGTTTCATTGCTGTCGGAGTACCGTTAACATAAGAAAAAAAAGTATTGAGCCTCAATCATGAAGTTTTACAACGCAACCGAATTTCAATTTGCGATAATTTTAGTAAAACCGTGACTTGCGATGCGCTCCACTTGGACTGAAAGCGTCGGCCCTTTGCTTATCATTCATTTATGTTTTTCTAATTAATTAAAATATTTTTTACAAAACTAAAGTGAAAAGTCGGAATGGGGCAGGCATAGCTTTCAGTTGTGTACAATTTTGTGAATTGTTTTGCTCGTTCATTAACAGCGTTGCAGTCCCTAGATACAACTGACCTATTTACATTTCTCCTTCCCTCCCAATCCTCCATCTTTCCTTCACACTTTAGAGATGGCCGCGGAGCTGAATGAAAGTACATAAATGAAGTAGGAATATTATTCGAATTTCGAGTCTCGGAATGAAAATATTTGCTATTTAAATTATTTGCGAATCATAATTTTAACCAAAGACATGACTAATGGAACTCACAGAACAGAAAGGTTACTGTAACATTTCAATAGTATCGGCAAGGCTTACAATAATTTTGTTGACACATCAAACTCAATCTAACACAAAGAATCACTTGCGATGTTACGGTAGACCTAGGACGGTATCTCCCATCCCTTCAGTTCATCACAGTCATGACGGTATTACCTAACTCTTTCAGTTAACCAACAAGAGGAAGCACTTTTTTCGTGGGATTACTGTATCTCATTGCGAAAGATAAAACTGACCTATTTACATTTCTTCTTTATCTTCACTCCTCCATCTACTCTTCACTCCACTCCACAAGTCGGGGAGGACGTCGGAGCTGAATCAATCGAAATATTTAAAGTAGTAAATGAAATGAACATATTTACTGCTCACATTATTGGAAAATCGTAATTTTAACCAAATGCATGACCTATAGAACTCACTGAAAGGATACTATAATATTTCAATAATAAAAACTCTTCGAATAACTATTTTGACACATCAAACTCAATCTGACACACCCAACCAAATAATAAAATTAAAGTAGACCCAGTACAGTGTCCCTCAATCATTGCATACTCAAATATTACATATCAACTTGACGACACTATGATAGTCGGAATTGGAACTTTAAATTTGGAACAGACTTTTTGGGAACCATCGAATGAGAACTTTCCATTTTGGAACTATTCGTTTAGTAACCGCTATTTCAGAACTGCTGTTTCTTAACCGTATTTACCATATCCACGAATAGTACTGAAATAGGCAGTTCCCATTCGGAGGTTGCCAATTGAAGTTCCAAATCCGCCCATCACTGAGGACACCAAGAGGAGAAAGTACGTATACGGTGCGATTAGTTTCCCATTCCGTAAAAAATACAACTGACCTACATATATTTTTCATCCTCTCCATCTTCCATCTTCCCCTCATTTCACTTCACACGTTCGACGGTGGCGTAGCTGAATGATTGAGATAATATACTCATAAATTGTGTTTGTAATAAGAGTATTGTCCGCTTAACTCCCCTCCCCATCATATAGAGTACCTAGGCAAGACTATGCCCAATAAACGATTACATTAACCGAATAAATTACTTTAACCAAGAGAATATCAGTATAGCCCTGTATTTGAGTGGACACGTAAATACTATAGTTTATCTTAAAGTTTAACAACATAGACAGGAAAGTGTCCTAACGCACATCCAACATCTATTCCCTCACTCTTGTACTCTCTAAAAGTAAAAGGGGAAAGTTCCACACAAAAAGCTGAACCTCTCAATGTTTCACACTTGGGATTAGCAATAATGCCAAATCGCCGGCCTTACGACAGTGAACAAAATAATCAATAACATTAAACTCGTCATTACAAGCATTTTCCCATTCACTTAATTTCCTAATTCTGGCATTACGTGAATTGTTCAGGGGTTACCCAACATTTAAAAAAGTCTTATCATACCTCATACTCCTCCCACTTTGCTTCTTTCCTCTTCCCACATCAATCGTGGGGCGAGCGGGCGGACTCTGCAAAACAAATGCAAAAAAAAATATTTCAAATCAACTGCCGAGTGCTTCAATTCGCATTATCTCTTCTCAAAATATATATTTTGCAACGCCCAGCATATCAATCGAATCGTAAGAATGTGGAGAATATTTTAGAAGCATCAAAATCTATAAGGAAAGTCAATACACCTTCGCCAATCGATAATTTCGAAACAACCTACAAAATTGGCCTGTTTACCAGTTTTAACTTCGAATTTAAATTTTAATAAATAAATATAAATATTGTGAACATTTCAGCATTGACTATTGACCTATTAGTAAGCGGTGAACAACACGCTGTAAAGGTTTAGCACGAATATGAGCAAGCAGCGCATAAATAGTGAGTAGCACCGTAAATACGCTTATAATCAACGACTCTCCTCAATGTATTATGATCTTTCCAACGATTCAATGGTCCCGTTTTATAAATTGCACATAGTTAAAGATGTTTTAACCATATTATCGAGTGTTTAACCAAAATTAATCACTGCTCGACTCAAAGAACAGAATGTAGGAACGTACCTCAACTTTTCCGCCCTCCCTGTCCAAATCCTTTCGTTTTCTCGCGGCCGCACGGCCATCTTTCATTGCCACTACAAAATATTATATAATAATAAAGCAAAACAAGTCACTTAACAACAAGAAAGAGGAAACAGAAAGTGGACTAATATTCTTCAAACGCGTTTATTGAAAATGGAATGGAATCAACACGGAATGCGTACAAATGAACAGTACACCCTCGTAATGAACTCTAAATTACAAAACTGAGTGAAACAGAAAGCGAAACCATGCGGAAAAATCAATAATCGCAGAGATCTGCCAGAATTTCCAAGCTGATTACCGTAACACGATGCATTTTTGAATCGTGATCAAAAACTGATTTTTATTTTATTTTGTCTTGTTTATTTATTTTCATTACTTACTTATTAAAAAATTGATAAATATTGATTGCTCCCAATGCCCTGAGAGTGTTTCAGTTGTTTATCTTCACATCACGGACAACCGCAATGTTCATTCCCCAGAATTTGCGGTAATTCCGTTACTAACACCTGTGCACGCAAACTAAGCCACTGATCTACACACCCTCTGAGCCACTTGGGACGATGATGGGTAGCTTCTACTGCACCTAGAAGAGTCAAGCGAAGTGCCCCGGCAGTGGAGAGAGCTGGGAATACGGTAGTTTGGCAGCGCCGCGCTCTTTCTCCGCTCGCCACGGGCGTCAATGGGCTCCAACCACATCATCTAGTATCTCAAAAGAACCGTCTCGACGAGTTCTATAAGATGCTCTATTCAGTTTGGGTCCAGAAGATCAAATGAATTAGCCGTCCTCTCGAATGCAGTAATATAAAGCCCCTTTCCTCTCCCTGTTGTCCCACTTACTCGCGATATCTCCGCTCCCTTTGAACATATCGAAACGGCGATTGTCTAGATCGAAAGAGCAGTGTTTTCCGCCCATAGTAGTATAATTGGTTAGTTTTTACCACGACATCTTCTATACTTACCAGGGGCTCGAAAAGTAGGGTGCGTTTTGGGCAAAATCGTACAAAATCACGCCGCGCCCGTTCACGGCTCGCCACGGGCGTACATGGGCTCCAAATAAATCGCCTAGTAGATCAAACAACCGTCTCGACGAGTTCTACAAAGTGCTCTATTCATTTTCGGTCCAGAACATTAAAGTAATTAGCCGTCATCTCGAATGCAGTAAAAGAAAGCCCCGTTCCTCTCCCTGTTGTCCCGCTTACTCGCGATATCTCCGCTCCCTTTGAACTTATCGATACGGCGATTGCCTAGATCGAAAGAGCAGTGTTTTCTGCCCATAGCAGTATATTTGGTTAGTTTTTACCATTTGAAATCTGTGCAAAATTCCGAGTCGAATGAGGGGTTTCTAGCCGAAAACGGAGAAATTTGAGGCGAAACGTGTTTTGCGCAGTAGGAGCGCCGGGTTGGGTAGTTGGAGTGCTCGGGTGCACGCTAGGACACTTTCTGACAACTACCCGACACATTGGAGGCATTCTAAAAATGCTGCAAAAGATGTGCACCCGGCGGGATCCGAACTTGAGCCGTTGACAGCGCCTTTTCCCACTGCGCCACGCTTAAATCGAAAGGTATTAAAAGATCAAATAGCCTATCCGAACCGCCTCAACGAGTTCTACAAGATGGTATATAGCTCGAATCGCCACTCTAACAAAGAAAGGAGCGAGATCAGGAAATGGGTTTTCCGGACACCAAACTTCCTCCACTAAAATGGATATATCTCACTTCAACATTGACATACCAAGATGGCGTTGGTCTCATTCGAAAGAGCGGCGTTTTCTACCCAAGAATTCACTTTGAGCTAGTATTTACCACGACGGCTTTCATATTTACCAAGCGCGAGAATGCGATTCGGAAAAAAAGCGAAACTTTGACCCGTCATATCTTCCTTCAACGACGTCCTGGAAGGTCGTCCATTAAGCGAGTTGCAAAGCAAAAATTTTTGCACCGGAGTATCTCGACGAGATCTACAATTTTCTAAGCAGAACCGAAGCTCTAACTTCAAAGAGAAAAAAGTTATAGGCGAAAAACGGCGAAAATTGCGAGAGCGCCAACTTTGGCGGCCATTTTGACCTACCTACAGTAACCCAATCGATTTTGTGTCAACATGAAAAAGATGCGCCGTCATCGATAGTACAATGACTATATATTTCCCAAACTTGGCACCGCGATCCCAGCCCGCAAAAAGTTACGGTAATCTGAGCAGTAAATCTGGCATTCAATGTTCTTTTATGTATAGGGAATAGATATGTATAGATTGTCCGTCATTAGTTCGAAATTGGGTAACAACCGCATCTTCATTAAAAAACCTTCTCTTTTGATCGAGTTATGGTATAATAAACGGACGGCTGTGCCGTTTTTCGAATTCGAATTCTTACCTTTCTTCGGAGTTTGCAGCGAATAAGATGAATGATAAATCTCCGATAGTTCGAATTCAGCGTCAAAATAAGTGCATTATGAGCGATTGGATGGAACGGAAGGACTAAGTAACAGCAGAGACATGTGCCTCGAAAATACAAAAATAAAGATATTGATTACGCAGTTTTCGTTCAACACAAGGCTGTATTATCAACTGAGAAAACGCTGGCATACCAAAAGACAGTGCTCTGTTGATTGTGCTGAACATAAGCAACCAAACTGGAATAATTATCAAACTGAAAGGAACCAACATCTGAAAAATTAGCGATTCATCCAATGTAGAAAGTACTTTTAAGTTAAGTAAACAAGGACCTGAACAAGGAAAACTCTCAACGAGTATTGTGTTATCCTCAAAGCTTGTTGGCTTCGCTGCTGAAACATTTCATTTGTTCAGATCATAAAATTTCTCTTCCTCATTAAAAAATCCACAAGCTTGCTGCTTACTTGTGCTTGTAGAAGTTGGAACATGTGAGCGAAAAGAGAAAGAAGGAGAAAAGGTGTAATAATGAGAATCTGATTTTTTCTTGTAATACACAATTAAAACAATTATCTACGGATCTTGTGCGATGACACATCATAATAAGGTATGATCAGGTCTTGCTTTGTTGAAATCTTACTTGTAAATACTCACCGAAAGAATTCCAATCAACACTGACACATAAAGCGGCAGAACTTCTATCACAATGAAGGCGCCACGCTCTATAATCCAAGTAATGTCCACATCGAGCTGAAAGTGTAAAATTAAAAATATTTTCAATTTTTATTACTTGAAACATGGTAATTAAGTAGTCTTCTATCGTATTTGTTGGAAATACTGCCCAGACAACTGATGGTGCACTGAATAGAACGAAGAAGACGACCCGGAAGATACGCAGGGAAATCTCAAAAGCAGGGATGAGTGAGGCGGAGTAGCACGCTTACAACAGAAAGTTTGGCCCGATGCTTGGGAGGGAGAAGAATCTGATGGCGAAAAAGACAGCAGAAGATCGTTAAGCACAAATTCATCAGTATCAACCAGACCATGCCGTTCTGAACGGAAACATCAAATATTAAAGTGAAGATTTTCCATGAACTATCATAGAAAAAACACTTCCTATTGATATATTAGGTTGGTGCAAAAGTTTCTTTACAAGGTATTTTCGAAGTTTTCTCGTAATTGCTTTACTTGTTCGAAAAACTACTCAGGCATCATTTGAGGCAGCATAGATGGGGTCCATACCAAAACGTCCCCCCTCTCTAAAGGGGTACTACCAAAACGTCCCCTCCGCGCGCTACCAAAACGTCCCCCCTCTACCAAAACGTCCCCTCTACCAAAACGTCCCCCACCAAAACGTCCCCTCGCCCTCCCTTGCCTGTGGGCATGAACTCATGATCACTCATGATCTCTTGTCAGTTGATCAGTCGGCTCCAGCCACATCCGACGACAAAGGAAGGTTCCTGCCCCTCCCCCGTCCCCACAACGGAAGGTTCCTGCCCTCCCCCTCCGCACAAAGGAAGGTTCCTGCCCTCCCCCTCCCCTCTCCCCTATATAAGGGAGCCCTCAGAGCAGTGCATCACACATGCGCGCGCGCTCTCTCTCTCTTCCTCTATTTTTTAATATTTTCCTTTCCATAATTCCTGATATGTGATTTTCGTTTTTCATTTTCGTTGCAAGCGTATGACGTTTGTTTTTCGGTTTATGATTTTGCTTCTCTTCAGAAATGGCAGCAATCAGCAACACGTGGAGCGGATTTTCCTTACCGAGCAACCAAGGTACGTAAAGTTATTATGTATTTAGTTTATCTTTACCACATACAAAAAGATTTTCATTACATCTTACATTGTAAGGCAAAAACAAGATTGCCGCATACCGAATCAGTGGAGAGCAGGACTACATCTTGTCTTTCCGATTCAAAGATAAAATCGATGGAGATGAAGTCCCTGTAACCAATCGGAAGGCTAAGTATGCATGTATCTCATGTGAAAGATCCACCTCTGCAGGCACGAAAGCAACCGTACGGGTGTTCTTTCCCGATGAGGGTCAAGCGGTGTTCCTCTCGAACCCCGCTGATGCCTCTCGCCACAGATGCGATTGGACTACGGACGAGAAGTGCAGGGCAGCAGTAGTCCTTAGTTCCAAAATTGCGTGAGAAATATTTTTTATTTATAAGTTTTGTTTATCATAAATAAATGAAAGTGTTATCCTCAGGAAGGATTTTTCCGTCAAGAACTCTGAGTCTGCATCAGCGGGTCACTTGAAGAACCCATCCCGTGCATACAAGGAATGCAATGCTATGATTGCCAAGAGAGAGGGCATTGCTAATCTTATCTTGCCAGGTGACGTCGATGAGGTTCTCGATCTGTACAGTGGAGGCAAAAACAAGAACAAGAGGAAACGGCAGCTGTCGTCGGACGTGAAAAAGTTAGTTTTCATAGTCGGTTATGAGATGAAACAAATAGTTTCCCCATTCCTAATAATTTCAGAGCAACCGGAGTATCGAGAGTGGAGGAGTACGATCAGATAGATGATAAGGATATCGAAATTATAGGCCTGAAAGAGACGTACAGAATTTCAGACCCGGAGGACTCGAAGAGAATCTACCTGGCTGAGACGAACGTTCCAACTGGCGATCGATTTGGGAATCGAAGCCCTTCTCGTTGACGGTAATTTCGGTTTCACTCCCATGCCCACTTGTACTAAGAAACGAGCATACCAACTTTTCACAATCCGAGTCTGCTGCCGAAACACAAGCTTTCTGCTGATGGCTGCTCTCCTTCCATCCAAGGCCGCCTCCGAGTACATCCTTCTTTTTGAGGTTTGCTGTGACTGTTTGAACCAATACATCGTATATTTACAGTTCCTGTTCTCGATCTTCTCGGAGATGAATTTCCCCCTGAGAGGAGTTCGGATCGTGAGTGATTGGGAGACGGGGATCATAAAGGCTATCCGAACTACTCTCCCGATGGCAACACACCAAGGTTGTTCCTTCCATGCCCTCAAATGCATTAATAACAAAATTTCATCCTACGGGCTGAATGCATTCGCGAGGAGCCATCCTGTCGTGCGTGTGTGGTTCAATCGAATTCGTGCGTCCATCTTCCTTCCTCGAGTGTACATTGACCAGTACGTTTATTCACGAATATCTTTCCTTCACTCGATACTCATTTTTACTTCATCCAGGTGTGGCCTTCTCGTGGTCCCTGTGTCCAATGTACACCCTGCTTACACAGCAGCCCATAATTTCCTGGAGTATTTCAAGTCCGAATGGATGTCTCAGCCGGAGGCGATGGTGTGTAAGTTCATGGTCGATCGTCATCGAACCACCAATCTCGTTGAGAGTTGGCACCGGTAAAATTTCTGTTGAATGAATGAAACAAAACCAGAGTGCATCCTAAATTATTTAACTTATAGAGGACTGCTCAGTCACTTCCTCGGGCACCATCCCCCACTCATGAAACTCGTTAAATTCCTCTTGGTGAGCTATATGGTATCGTACGACAATAACGGATAATTATACATCAGAATACCGAATTGGATGATAATATTTCTATGAAGCACTATCTGGACAATGGATCGAGTTACGAGCTGAGCGAGGAGGACGAGAAGAGATCGATCGAAACTCTGGCACCCATGCTAGAGTTCGATTCGATTCTGGAGGAGAGGGACCCAACCAATGCTGAGATTATGAGTTACCTAGATAAGATGACGAAATTCTGCCACGAAAAACTTAACTGAATCTTAGAAACTTTCGTAGAATTTCGTAATCTAATCTAGTTTTTACCATTTATATTTAGCACTTTCACTTGTTTCTAATTAGAAACCATCCTTGTACCATACAAACAATTCTACAACTAATTTTACTCATTTCAGATTTCAACTCGATAGAAGGGAGAAGAAGACTAGTTAGATGAGATGACCAAATTCTGCAACAAAAAACACTGAACTAAAACTTGGAAACTAGCAGAATTTGGTTATCAAATCTCATATTCAATATTTAGTGCTTGCACTTTTTGCATAATCAGAAACAATCCGTGTGCCATTCAAATCTATTAATATCTAAACAATTCATGTGCCATACAAATCTATTCACTTATTATTAATTTTCAGATTTCAACTTTCAACTCGAAAGGAGGGTAAAAAGTGAGAAGAAATGAGAAGAAAGTGAGAAGAACTGAGAAGAAATGAAAAGAAAAAAGAGACCAATGGGAGAGTTCTGAGAGAGATATGAGAGACAGTGAGAGTGAGACAAGTTTGAGAACTAAAGTAAAGTGATATGTATTGTCGTTCCTCTATTTGGATCATTGTGATAAAACTGTTGTATCTATTACGTACTGTTCTTTCCACACAACGTAGGGGGGAAATGAAAATCGCAAGACCATAATGTATGCACGGGTCCATACCAAAACGTCCCCCCTCTCTGGAGCCGACTGATCAACTGACAAGAGATCATGAGTGATCATGAGTTCATGCCCACAGGCAAGGGAGGGCGAGGGGACGTTTTGGTGGGGGACGTTTTGGTAGAGGGGACGTTTTGGTAGTACCCCTTTAGAGAGGGGGGACGTTTTGGTATGGACCCGCATAGATGTACCACAATCATTGGTTTATATCGAATCGATCTTACGCCGATCGCGGGAAAAATAGTGCTAATCGAAAATTCGCAAAATTCGCGCTTTTTGGGTATTTCGCAAAAAATATCATATAATTTAAGTGCACTTTCATTCTTTTGATAAGTTGATCAATAACGGTTGACGTGTCCGCCGAACCCTTGAACTTGTGGTTTTGCAATCTCGTGGAAATCTTATGAGGTGGAAAAGACCGATTCCGTTGATCCAATTTCGAAAGCATTATTTTGAAAAGTGATGCTCTTGAGAGGACCAATGAATCATGACCATTTTTCTATTGGATCATTAACATAATAGTTTCTTCTGATTTAGCTTTAAATGGGACCAATTGCTCATCCGGCAAAATTGTAGAGCACGATTATTAAAATTATGCTAGTTTCAAGAATTGATGTTTTCGAAAATCGGCCCTCCCTTAGCAAGCTATTTCATGACTGATCTGGCGCAGCTCATATAATATACTTCCCAGTGAATGTGCTTTACGAAAATGCTGTTATTGTGGTATAATCATTACAGTTTGTAGAGAAATAATCTATCAAATAATCCGGAGGAAATTTTAAATTTTTGACTTTGGTATCTTGCCCCGCCTGAACACCCGAACGAGCAGGATTGAGCAAAGGTGCGCTATGGAGAGTATACATCTACTAATATAATAAGAAACACCCCATCAAGATTGCTCAACAGCTAAGCAAGATATAGCACGAAAACTCGGGATGTAATTTTGTAAAGAAACTTTTGCACCAACCTAATAACTCTACATCTTGTCAGAAAAGCACTCACAGTGATAAAAGCGACGGGAATGATCCTAGTGCAAAGCACGCCCCTGCAATAAGCGGCTGCAAGCGGAAAGAGGGGAATGGGTTGGAAGAGGATGTTCCGATAGACATCCCCGATGATGATAAAGATCTGAAATGCAATATTATGGTTATGTTTCGCTATCAATGAGAGATGACGTGTACTGTCACATTAATACATTTTAAAGCAGGACATCACCTGAATCAGAACGAGGTTGTTGCGAATCGTCGCTTGATTCGGGGGCGACTCGCGAAGGAGGCAAATGAGGGAAATGAGATTTAGAATAGATGAGAGAATGAAAATGTACTCCTGCCCAGTGAGAATCGCATGTTCTTGCGATGGCGAGATAAAGATCGAACTGTTCATGTTAGGAACATGAAAATAAGGGTGAATAAATTGAGATTCTTATCCCTAGATTGGAGAATCGTAAGGTGACTAAGTATGTAATTATGGAGAGTACTGAGCTCTGTACAATTCAAGGTATCTGTGTGACAATGATTACCCCCTTTAGATTGCAAATTGCTGGGGATATATGGTTGGCAGACAAGCGCAAACACTCTACCGAAACACATTCACTGAAAACTGAGTTTTCATCGATTCACTTATCCAATGCAATGTTCAAGAAGATGCAATCATTAACATTTATCACATTATGTTAACCACTTCATTTGAGCTTGATCGCAATGCTAGCGTTGAAGTTGTAGTTCTGAAAACGAAATCTGTTCTTGGAATGCGACAGAGTCTTACCGATGTGTAGACCCAGATGAGCATCGAGTTCGACTCGGAGACAATCGGGACCTGCTTCGGCCCGGAACAGAACCTCAATTTCAGCTGGTTCTGAGTACCGGAGTCATTGGTACTTGAACCCGGAGACGCGCGTGTCCTTGAAGGGAATAATTTCCATTCCGAACGAGCGGCACATAGACAAGTAGCGGCTGAAGGGACATCAGTATTCCCCGCAATAACTCTTTTTGAGCCCAGAATATCCCTTCCCAGCTTCATGACCGTTGCTTGAATCTTCTTGCCCGCAACATAATTTTTGTCTGTTCTGCTACAATGTTGATCTCTTTGACGTTTGAGGAATGTCGGGACTACCTCCTTATATCTGCATGGAATTCACTCTAGTCTGTGAATGGTCTACCTATAGATGCCGATTTAAAATTTTGTTCAATCCCATCGGAGACTTTATCCACCAAACTAAAATGCATACTATGCATATTCAAACACCATAACTGTACAACAATCAATATTTGTGAGCAAGCACAAGTATACATTTGATTGTTCTGTCCTAGTTAGTTCAGTCTTCGCATTCCTTTGATTGATAACAGTGGGGAGAATGGTAATGGAGTGCCCAGCCAGTTGTAGCTAAGGACGATCGTGAGAATCATTGGAACGACCAGTCCCATTTCCAGATATCTGCAATATGTTCGCATATCCTATTCAAAAATGTCCTGTATCCACTTCAAACAATGAAAATATACAAGAAAACCATCAAGGAAAGTAAGTTATATCATTACTGTAACTATAAATTCAGAAAAAAATTGCTCACGATACAAATCTGAATCCCTCGTATTTCAGAGCCAGTGCCGTTAAAGAACCTGATGCGACACGAGCAGTAGTGCAGACGAAGTTTGAGAGACCTGAGAGATTTTACTGCTTTCTAAATAAAAGAGAGGTTTGAAAATTGTCACGTTAAAGAAGGAGTCCCATCAACCGCGCGCGGTGAGCGAAAGGAGAGTGTCACTCTCTCGCTCTGTCCCTTAGCAATTTCCCCTGATGTTCATAGATACGAGTAGCCACTCATTTTATCAGGAAACAATTGAATGAAAATGTGTTTACCGTGCCAATGCGCCTGTTTTCTGCCAGCGAGTTGCTTCGCTAGCAACGCTGAAGAGTGCACGTTAAGGAGACGGAATCCGACGGCGAACATCAGCAGATAGACGACAACGGCGAGAGGCAGTGGGACTGTAGTCGTCGTCGAGCACCATTCGAATGTCTTCGTGCAATCTGCAAAAATGATAAAGTGACTTGGGCAAAATTGAGTACAACACTTGGAAAATATTGAAGCATACATGCATTCTGTATAGTCCCATTGTATCCTGAATAACTGTAAGTGCCGAGGAGGAATATGAGACAGAATAGAAACCCGATGATCACTCCCAGGCGATTGTTTACCCTTAATTTACTGATTGCGAAATTGACATTTTTGAGAAATTTTCATAGTAGGTAACAACTTATTTTAAAGGCACGATAATGCATAGCAGTGGTCATTCTACCACATAGATTTGTTGCTATTTTTTTCGCAAATAACGCAGAAAAAAATATTCATGAAATTGCTGAGAGTAGAGAACTCATCCCTTCTATTTTTTCACATACTTCTTCGAAAATCCAGTCCACACGTAGCATACAAGGAAGATAAATCCGAGTAGGCCACTTCCCGCAGCGAGAGCAGACACGACCTGAAATTCAAATTATTATCATAACGATTCGTGTATGAAGTATGCGTTGAAAGGAATTATACTTCAACTCCACTTGCTTGATTTTTCACCGTTATTGAGCTCAAGCCTCTTAGAATTGTACTTACGTTTGAAGTTCCGTCTGATGTGAAATCGAACATCCACTTGATGAAGGAGGGTGTGTTTCTGTAATGTTAATGTTTGCTTACAATGTAGTGAAGACACTCACGTCTCAACGTTAGCGTAGAAAATTTGCTGTACGGCCTTGATCACGAAGCAGATGAAGAGAGCAAAGTAGTTGAGAGGAGGGAGATCCATCGATTTCTCTTCCGTAGCACATTCTGCATCGCTTTCGGATTCTGTAGTTGTTTTAATGTTTATATTTTAGAAGACAACTCCAAATTTCCAAACAAAAGCTGTTGTCGAAATATTTCCAGAATTTATATTCGTGCACCATTGCGGAGCGACGCTTTGACGCTATTCAAGTTGGAGATTTTACCCTTTTTCTTCGGCTTCTTATCTATTGGGAGTGAGTAAACGAGCATAAGCGAAGCGCATGTTGTTAACACCTGAATTATCGAAGATTTATAAGAGTATCGAAAATAACAAACAATTGCTATCATCGCAGGAACAGTATATTTATTAATGTAGAGGAAGTGAAATATGATAATATCGTTCGGAATTTGTATACACAGCATCTGGATCACTGAACGATGTTTGCTCCAATTTCGTAATTTTCAATTCAATCTCACGAGGTCCGAAGACCATTCCGAGCGTCATTGCTGCTTCTGTGTAGGTTGACCCCGTCCTTGCATCTTGACTTGCGCAGACACTGGCCCAATACGTGTTCAGAATTGACGAACCACCTGAATACTGCACTCTGCATCTACATATGTATGAGAGACTTTCTGATTGAATTAACAGAAAAAAGAAGACTCCTTCGAAGTTAACTTGACGAGTTCGACAGCCTTTTTTCATTTAGATGTACGGCAAAAATCTTGAATGTGAATTGGAAAAACGCATCTGCAGAAATTCCAGCAAAGAAACGAATGACGAGTGCGAAATATCGGCCATTGCTTGTAATATTAAACAGAAAGATGACTCCGAAGTTGCAACAGAAAGCAATGCAATAGGCAAGCAGAGTGGGATTACGGAAGCCGTACTGAACAACTGATTACCAGTGCAATATCCTTCAACATTTTTCTTAACATTTTGAAAAGTACCTATTATTAACGTTACTTCTAAAAACTTTCATAAATGCAAAAATCACCTTATTCGCAAGAAGTCCAAACACGGGGCCACTAATTGCAACTCCGAGATTGTTCAGGGAAGTAATGTAACCATAGAAGGCGGAATCTTCTTTCATCATTGGGTCAATCTGAAAACAAAAATATTGTGATAACTCCCTATATATATATTTGTGTATGGCTTACATCTTCAACCATTTGTTTCATGGACCCAAAGTGGACAGTGTATTGAATTCGACTGATGAAGAGCACAATTGTAATAAGTCGTATCGAGTTCCAATCAGTTTCGGTGTTTCCCTAAATGCGCCATCGATGTTGTGTTGATAAGCTTTTTTTAAGTAACCTACACTGTGACTATTGAATAAAATTAGAGTTTTCAATTGATAATAATTGCTTGATTATATTACAATTTTGAAACAGATACTAACCAGAGTTATCTTCCCAGTTGTCATGATTGAGTATCGACCCGGAATGAATATATGAATTTTTGAAATTAAAAAAAGGATGTCGAATCAAATGTCAACCGATTCTTGTTTCGAGGAATCTTCCTCAGGATCTGAGAAAGTCACATTTGCTTTCTTTTTCGTGTCCCCTTCTCCCAAGTCTCTCAGTTGTGCGTCAGATTCTGACCTGAAAAAAAGTTGAAGTCTAGTTGACTTTCAATTTACAAAAACATGAACCTGTCATCAGTAGGCCGGGCATTATCATCTTCGGACATTTGAAGTGGAGTTGTTGAAGGAATGCTGAATTCTGCATCTTTTATCCGTCTGTCGAGATCATGTTTTTAATTCGTCATAGCGTGATTACGACGGGGGTTTTCGAAGAATCTCTGTAGAGAATGACGAGAGGAAAAGGAAATTTCTCTCCTTTTAAGATCAAGAATTTCTCTGAATTACCGCTAGTTACCGCAATTCAACGTGATTTGAACAAGGAGAGACGGCTCAGTTGTTTGAGCGCAATCAGCATGAATGGGGTTAAGTAAGTACAACCCCTGAAAAAATCAGCACCAGCACCCATCTCATTCATATCCCTTACAATTAGACCAAGCGATGTTCTTTGAGTTTGAATTGGCACTTTTGCCTATTAATTGCCACACACGCATCTCTCAGGCACTAGAATGTAACCAGACACGTGTTCATTTCCAACATGAAAGTGGATAAAATATTTAATTTGTGAACGATTTTGCAATTGCTCTTTCGAATAGCCACTCATTTTATCAGGAAACAATTGAATGAAAATGCAGAATTAGAGAAGTTGATGAGTAGTAAACCGCCCACTCCGATGATCTTGTCTCCTTCTCCACATATTCATCTCTCGCTCCAGGCAGTGGATTTTGAGCAGGAATCCTGAAACCAAATCGAGAATAGATTGTAGAAACACATTCGAAATATGTTCTTGAAAGAATAAATATTATTACTCAAGTAACAGAGAATCGATATTTTTGGGCTGTGCCCGAACACCCCGGATTTGCTCGATTCGTAGCAATACGGCCTCTAATATATAAATTTTCTCACCATCTGGATACATATATTTTCGAATACAGCATTGGTGCACCGAACGAAATGTCCTCCACAGTCGAATTATTTCTGAACGATGCCACATGCAATAAAGGAAACTTTTGACTTATTATTACTAAATTCGGCATAAGAGTCTCAGAAATAGTTTCATTCTTACGAATACACGCAAAACATACCACATTGATTACTGATAGTATTTTGTGTTTGAAGTTGGAATAGTGCAGTACTTGAAGAAACCGTTTAGAGATCTGAATTGCAGACAACAATTTCAGTGAAACGGTGATACTTATCAAGGTCGCGGAAGTGAAATTGCGTGATACATATGAAGGGCGTATGAACCAAATTAGTGATTTGGAAATGAATAAAAACTGAAAAATCGACCATTTATCTGTTGAAGTAAATTCGATACTAGTTTTGCTATAGTGAAGACTACGGAGGAGCGACTACATCTGGATATGAAGCCGAGTATGAAACTGAAAGAGGAGGGGATATGGGGGGGAGCAGGGAGAGGGGAGGGGCGATTTGCGGTCACACCTTTTCATTCGAAGCAATCAAGTGGAAGAGGTCCCATGAGCGAGATTATGTTGGAGGAAGCTCTATGCTTGAGCGGATCCCTAGGCTATTTTGAAATATCAGAGATACCATTTCAGAATTACCTCTAAAATGCTGGGTTTTCTGAACGTAATGGCAATGGAACACTGTTTTTAGTGAATAACCGATATCAAACATGCACAGACAAACGACAGAGGGCGGCAAGCTCAGGCAAGCGCTGTCAGGAAAATTTGTTACGTATTCTCATGAAGACAGTCTTGCTCTGTGGATTCGAAGGTCCATTGCACAATGTTTAGTTTATAACTATAAACGGGAAAAATTGGCACTGCGAAAATGAGATGAGATAACATCATGGAATCAAATTTGCGACAATAAATCAAATATATCGTTTCTCAACATCACCATCCCCTCGTAATTTCATCACTGTAGCGTCTTACGAAGTCTTCGCTCCTCGAATCATTCTTCTCCAGCTCAGCAGCTCTTTGGCAGTGCTGTTTTCTAAAACATCCAGTTAATTTACAAGCCTAAATTGCGTTTCCCGCTAAACAACAACAACACATTCCTAGAATGCTCACCTCTTGTGTCTCATTAGCAACAAAGGGAGGAGAATGCCCTGCAGCTGGAGTAGGTTGATGGACTCCTCGAAGATCGGGTAGCCCGGCTCGTTCTCCATTCTGTACCCGATAAGGAGAAACGCGATCGCGCCCGATAATGTGAGAAAACCGTGAAAACTGCAAGCTATCAGTGTATTTTCCATGAAAAAGAGTCGTTCCGGAGAACAGTCCACTCGGCATTGCGCAATAACGAACGGGTGCAAAAGCTTTCACATTTCGCATTATCTCTAATATTTGATTGCGCTCTGAATGTTGAAAGTATTGAGAGCTCAGTAAGCCCCCCTCCCCATTTGAACCATAATTTACTTCTCCAATTCACAAACCGCGCAAGAGACCTTAGAAGCTCCAGCGATCGTATATTCTCATCAATTTGGTATCTAAATGTATAAATTGTCTTTATTCGTATAAGCAATCTAACCTTTCCGTCAGGCTGAATCCGACCTTTCGTAGTCTAGTTCTGTTAAGTCTGAGAAGGTACTCGAACAAGAATATGGTGAGCCATTCTATGAGCGATATCGGAACCTTAAATTGCATTAAAATGCTGTATCAGATAGATGAACAGAATAATTAATTATCATACAGCTAGGATCTGATGGTACATGTGACCGCCAGCAGGAATTAGAGTGGATATCGAGAAATTTGATGCAAAGTTATACGAAAGAAGGGATGGAGGAATCATAGAGCAGAGTATTGCAATCTGAACTCATATCATGATAAAAGAGTATTGGCTGGAAACTTACATGAACCCAAAAGTACACATCATTTCGTTTGGAGCTTTCATGTGTCTTGAAATTTCTCGACGCTGCTAGTCTTTCTACTGACATCATGAACATTGACGAGAAAGTTCCTGCAATATCAGGTACAATTATCCCAAGGATGAATCAATGAAGAGCATACCATAAATAGCGATAAGTTGAGGAAACCTTCGTAGGAAAAGTTCTTGACTTGACAAAATGCTGACTCGGGCATCCCTGATGGAAACAAGAAATTTGGGAATATATTGAAATTAGCATAATTAAGTTCTACCTTGTCTGAAATCTGTAGAGAGTAAGCGTAAAATCGATGCAGCACGAGAACATGAGAGCGACTATGTAAAAGTAGTGGAATCGCATCAGCATTGAGAAACTTTCATGAACGAGAACTTTTCTGAGAAATTATAATATTCTATTGAAATCAATGAAATAATCTCACATCCTGTAGTTTCTCGCTGAGAGGAGAAAAGGAATGGCGATAATGGCAAGCGAGAATTTCATTATGAATATCTGCCAGAATGCTCGATACACCAAATGAAAAAAACATGAAAGCTCACCCATGAGAAAGCGACGCTTTCATGGATAAATCGCGCTTGAGATTCGAGAATACTCCCGTTCATCGAGGAGCACATTAAAAGCGTCGGTTGAGATGACTGTCTCTCGCTATAATCTCGCTTCGATCTCTTGCTTCGTCTCTCGCTTCGATGGCATTAGACTGAAAGGCTTTTAGTGAACTTTTCGATTTAACTGGCAAAGTAAACAGCAAGAACTCCTACACTCGAGTGAGCAATGTACTAGATAGTATTCTATTATCAGTTTTTCGGTTGAAAATGCCAACCTATAGATATCAGCATGAGTACTATCCTACCTAATAGATACTACACATACTCTGGCTGACTCATGGGAAATGGTTGTGTCGATCATAAAAGATTGCATGTTATCGGAAAAATTTACGAAATATATCTGCTTATTGTCACTTCCAAAATATTTATGGAACAATACGGAAATGGAGATGGAGCGTAACAGTCCACTAATTTCCAAATAAACTCTGACATACTCAAGTGCGAATATTAAGTGTACTTGTTATACCAGTAGCCAAGCATTTAGTTAGGCTTGGCAAATGGAAAAGTGAAGATAAATATATCCTGTAGATGCACAAACTGAGGTCGAAATTTTTTGCAGCTTTATATGATACGATGTAACATTGCAGAAATGTACATTTTTGTGGCAGAAAAATTAAGACCGCAATTTCCGATACTTCTTTTCGATAGAGCTTATTTGTTTCTACATTTCATGTCCGACTGTTCCATTGAGACTGCTTTTTCTCAATTTCTCCATATTTCTCCGAATTGATATTATGAATAGACAGAATTTTATGAGACATGAAGTGCGTGCAATCTCGTTCTCTCCGTTTAAAATGGGGCCGGTATGCAGTCTTTGTGTGAGTAGTCACATCGTCGATCATCCGTACACAAGCTACAGATGATCATTTGAGTGGACGTCAGAAAGCAACGCTTCACTATCGATAAGCGCGCGTGTCCAGTGGGCAAAGAGTGAGAGGAGATAAGAGGGAAGATCGAGAGATCGAGGGGGGAAAGGAGGAGGGAGAGAGCACGATTGGGAGAGAGACGGCAGGGAGAAATACGCACACTTCGCTTTAGTGTGTCACACGCCACGCCATGGACAATCCCAACTGCCTCATCTGTACTGTTCCCATCTCCGTAGCTCGATTAGGAGTCGATGCATGTCGGTAAGTATTTCATGTGATGGCTACGAGCTATGCATTGAGCTACAAACGGACTCAAATAACGCGAAAAGCGCTGGAATGGTATCCTTTATCATTCAATTTTTAGTGCGTGTGCCGCATTCTTCAAGCGTGCGTACATCTCGGGAAGGACGTACACGTGCAGGCAAGGCGACCGAAAGTGCGCCTTCAGAAAGTGTGAGTGATTTCGAAAATGAATTATTTGATCTGGTCGTTTTAGAACTCAATTTCGAGTGAAAAGTGTACCATAACCTCAACAACCAATATTTGTGACCAGTTCTAAAATGCTCCACTACGCATTGGGAAAAGTTGTAAGCTCACAGATAAGCGTATTGCAATTTCCAAATGTCAAACCACGAACTGCTCACTTCTTATGCAGACGAGAAGTTCGCCTGTCGCAGTTGTCGCTATGATCGCTGCGTGGAGCTGGGAATGATTCAAGCGATGTCGAAGAGGCAGAAAGCATTGGAAGCTGAAGGAGACGAGTCTCAGCTCAGACCATCTCCTTCCACTACGGAATCACTGCTCGGCATCATGGAGGACGAGTACAAGTGAGATTTATAGAATGTTATTTTTCGAAAAACAACGACCCACGAATTTTAGAGCTTCATATGATCGTCGATTAGTGCAAGAGAAGCGCTACGCTGCCATGAATAATCTCAAGCGACTGAATCATCCCACAGAGGTAGCAGTTCAATTTGTATAGTGCTCCTTTAAAAAATATCGATATTTTTAGGAACTATACGTGAGTACTGTATCATCCGTCTACGAGTCTTTTCGGATATTGATTAAGGAGTCGATTACCATTCTACAGAATGTTTTCGAAGACTTCGAGCGGCATTGCATCGCTCATAAAGTTAGTTTGGTAGTTGTGAAAAGTAAAGTAAAACGCAAAATTTCCAGGTCATTCTATTCAAGAATTTCCTTGGTAAATTCTGCATGGCCGAAGGCGTTTACCTTTCATTGAGATATTTCAGAAACAACACTTTTAAGTAAGATATTTATGTCTACATTTATATTTGATACATAGTATTTTCAGTTTCATGACTTCGTTGATAACATGCGCGGATTCGAATGACCTGGATGGTTGGGTGACTGATGCAGACAATATCGAGAGGAAGGACGACTTTAGAGCGTTCGTTTCCTATTAAATTCTATTTTATTTCTTGTATTACTAGATACTTCAATGTTTCAGAGCCATGAAAGGTTTCTCCAAGGATTACATCGACTTGCTCGTTCCAATGCTGAAAATGGAGGAATGCAGTGCTAGAGAATTCCATGCACTCATCGTCCTGGCCTACTGTGATGTTGGTGAGTATTTCCATTACAACTTCTTTTGAACTGATTAGATCTAGATGTAGTGAAAGCATGCCCTCATCACAGATCCCTCGCTCAACCTCCCGGAGGAAATCGTCGAACGGGCGAGACTCACCAAGGCAAGGGTATTCGAGGAACTTCAAGAGTACTACCGAACCGAGCTGGGGCTCAAGGAGTTCTCTGGTCGACTGGGCACTCTTATGACAGTCGCCTATGGAGTGGGAGTAAGCAATTTTCGACTCTTTTTACTGCTCTAAGACAATCTTGCAAAGTTGTTTTTAACATAGCTGGATGTTTCATTTCCAGGAAGCAGGAAATCTGATGTACGAGGAGATGCGGATGTATTCCACGATGTTTGGAGTCTACTCTGACGATCAATTGTTTCGCGAGCTATTTTTTGAATGATTCCAACGTGAGCTTTGTGTCTGTAATATCACGCCTCTCACGAGAGAATCGAGCTAAAATAGCCAATCCAGGGAATGGAGAGAAAATCGCAAAATCAGTTCTATCCGGATTTGAGCATCCTAAGGCATGCCTGACACTCCCCCAAAGTCTCATTGTGCACACTTCATTTTAGGCTTCACTACACGGGGCATGATCTCGGCAGCTCTCACTTTTAGAGCTCGTATCTCAGTTACAGTGAGAGAGAGAGAGAAAATTGCCTCTGAGTGACCCCCACTCATTTTCGAGCTCTATCGATCTATATAGCTCATTTTGTTTGAATGTCAATTTTAACCACAATACATTGTAGGTCAAATTTCTCAAAAGTGTAGGTAAAGAAGCAGCTGAATTTTTCAGTTAGTGTGTAGTTTTTTTTAAGGGCTGTCGAATGAGTGGTCTGCACCGAAAATACCACGACTACAGGTAGAGCTTAGGTCTTTAAACTTTTCCAGATCATTTGAAGTTATTTTTCAACAGGAAAGTTGGACGAAGAACTATCATTCTTGGCGACGCGGTGAAAGAGAGCGGTCTGAGCGCATTGTCCGACGAAGTAAAATAACTTCAAATGATCTGGAAAAGTTTAAAGACCTAAACTATAACTGTAGTCGTGGTATTTTCGGTGCAGACCACTTATTCGATAGCCCTTGGAAAACTACACACTAACTGAAAAATTCAGCTGCTTCTTTACCTACACTTTTGAGAAATTTGACCTACAATGTATTGTGGTTAAAATTTACATTCAAACAAAATGAGCTATTAGGTTTATGCATAAGTTTTGTCGCATTTCGGAGGTCTGCAATATTTCCATAAAGGATACGTCTCAAATATTTCAGTTGCCTGCCCTTCTAGTATATGTTAGGGGTATGCATGCTCATTCAAACCATAGGGTATAGCTGAGCTTTCGACGCCGACTATGCGAAACATACTAATATGAAGTGATTTGAATTTCTAGCAAATTGTATTAATTTGTTTGACCGGGTGCTAGTTCGCAGAGATGAATAATGAACCCAGCTCCTGTAGTATGGTGATATGCCCCGTGAATGTTCTTTCAAAATATATGTCAGATATGGTGCTATGTTGAGCGGAACCAACGGTATAGTTCACTTAATCTAAGGTTAGGCGCTGATTCACAGTCAACTTGACCAACTCTCCTGAATCCAGAATTATAACAACTGGGCATACCATAAGTGCGTTCCAATTAACACTCATGGGGGTCTACTTTAACATATAACACGTGAGATAGATAACACTCTTCTTGCGGGAAATTTGAATTTTGCATAAATTTAATTCCGGCACAATTGTGCCAAAAATGCAAGTTTAGGTGTTTCGAATTCAAAATTGTCGTTCAAAAGCTATTGATTTGTAAAATTATCCCAAAAAGATATTGGTAAGGGAAGGGTTGATGGTTTGAATGGCCATAATAAATCAGATATTGAACAAGTGTGTGAGGTAGGAATTTGAACAAAGTGGAAATTTCAGCAGTTTGACTTACATTCCATCGTTCTGTATGAAGCCATTTATATAAACAGAACCCAATCGACTCCAAACTTTAACTGTATACTGAACACTTTTGGTGAATTATATTCCCCAACTATTTGGATGTCGATATCAATTGAGAAGAAAATTCGGATTACAAAACTTTTTCCGACCTTCCCTATCACAAACATTATTCAAACTCGTCTAAATTTCTAGAACGCATTTGGTTTTCCATTATCCTTGAGTGGTTCAAAAATATGCCCATACATAGTATTTTACGCATATCACACTAAATCGACACAATTCCTCTTTTTCAAGAAGCACCGGTGCATTAAATTGAGATGTAATCCTGATCTCACTGCAACTTTGTCTGCCTACTGTGCCTCCCAAACTGTCTTGACAGGAATGAAGCAAGGTGCGTAAGAAAAGGTATGAAGGCCCTCAATGAATAAGAATAACGAAATATAGTTGGAACTAATTCAAAGAATTTCGGAGGTTAGAATACATAAGAGATAGGACGCGACAAAACTTATGCATCAACCTGATATACAGATCGATAGAGCTCGAAAAATGAGTGGGGGTCACTCAGAGTCAATTTTTTCTCTATCTCTCACTGAAACTGAGATTCGAGCTCTAAAAGTGAGAGCTGCCAAGATCATGCCCGGTGTAGTGAAGTCCAAAATGAAGTGTGCACAATGAGACTTTGGGGGAGTGTCAGGCATGCCTTAGGATGCTCAAATCCGGATAGAACTGATTTTGCGATTTTCTTTATATTCCCATAACAGCTCGATTCTCTCCTGAGAGGCGTGATATTTGGAAAAAAGATAAATTATTGATCCCCATTCAATTCACATGATTCTCATTTGTTTATAAAATATTTCATATTTATTTTTGAATGGTACAGAGAGCACAGACATATTGTGAACAAATATACACAGAATATTGGCAATATGAAGAAGCATCAGCACACAAAATATGCCTCCAGAATGATGCGACATTATCGATCAAAATATGCTTTTGAATCAAAGAATAACTGAGTACTACGACAAAGAAAAATACAACGAGATGTACATAATTGCAGCGTTGCATATCAATATACATCTGACGGGGATGATTTCGATGATCTCACAGCCATGCAGCATAAGACTTGATAGTGAGAATGAAAACTCCCTCATTCCTCTCCATTACCTCGCATCTGAAAAAAAAATTTAAATTTCTAATGAAATACAATTCTTTTATTGTATCGTAGTTAAGAAGAGATTCACTCACTTGTAATTATTGATATATGCCAACTTTTTGACAGCTTCGCGGATCGGTGAAACTCCTTTGAAGGAATTGAGCCCTTTGCCTGAATATAGTGGTTTTGAATGAGATGTACAATCAGCATGTTTCAAGAAGATTAAATAATTAATAAACGATTTACTCACCAGTGCATACATGCAGTTTCGTCGTGTATGGAACATCTGAAAAAGAAAAAAATACATAAGTGTCAATCGAATTTATAGAATTATCATTATCTTTCATCGAGAGTGAACTTTATGCTCAATATACAGTGGAACTCTTTGCCTACTGCACAATATAGCTCGGCAAAACTTTGCTACGGCAAAAGAGTCTATTGAATGAAGAGACCACGTGATCGTTTCACGAACTCTTTGCCCACCTTTGATTTCATTGATCTTCTCCTTGAGGACTTCCATGGCCAAAGACTTGGTAAGATGGTGGAGGTCGAGAACGTCCCAATCCTGTGACTGGTTCCATCTAAAACAGAATACATGAGAACAACGTTTTTATTATTTATTCGTTATTTACCAGCGATCAGGAGCCACCTCAAGTCGAACTGTCGCTAACGACATTGACTCGAGGAGGTGAGAGAGATGTTTTCAGAGAAAATTTTTCAGAACAAGTTTAATGGTACTGCTATCAATACAAAGAAGGGCACTCACTCCTTATTAGTCTTCCTCATTGCCTCGACAGCAGTAAGATCACCGTCGATCTGCAGTCTCTTCAGGTGCTCTTGCATCGCATGTTTGTAGTGCCAGGATCTCTGTAATCGCAATTCAATTACCCCTATCGCTGCATAAGATTCCATCATATGAAAAGGTATTTTCCAAGGATCTTGAATGAACAAATTAAAATATACGTAAAGTGAGGAAATATTTTGTACCAAATCTGATCCGTTCGCTTCAGCCATCGCGTTCATATCCAGATATTTGCGATCCTTTATCTGGCGATTTCTGATTTGCTGCTGGGCAGGCTGTGAAGGAGGAGCGGGACGGACACCTGTGAAAGTTACTCCGGAATATTTGAAAATTTGTGATATAAATCTTACCGTAGTCTGAATCGACTGCAGGCTGTGCGTGGAAGACGTTGAGGGAGGAAGTGCCTTCCTGGTGAGGGGAAGGAGAACGCGGTGGGGAAATGCCTGAATTATCGATTTGAGATACGATATTTTCATGATGTATGTAAAAGCAATATTCAATCTTACCGTAATCGCCTGAAGGATGCCCGAATGCGTAGTGGCCAAGATGTGGAGGGTAAGGCACGGGGACTCCAGGGTAGGTCATTGGATATCCATTATGGAAATAAGAAGGTGGACTGAAATTGCATGTTCAGTTAGGTCTAGGTGCGCGCGATAACTGACCTGTAGCCTCCACCGAAAGTGGGCTGGTAGCAGAACGATGAAGGAGGAGGATAATTGAAGGCATGTGGGAAAGAGCAGAGGGCGGAAGATGAGAGAGCGTACATGAGAGCGAATGATATGAGACTGATCAGGACTGAGGGATGGAATAATTGGAAGCTAGCAGTAAAAATTATGCGGTTGATCGGGAGATCGTTTACAGCTGCCAGAGGCCCTATTAGGATGGAAGGCTCGCAAGGTCCTAGGAAGGTGCCAGAGGGGCGATACCCCTGCAAGTGCAGTAAAAGACTTTATTGACCCCAGATCAGAAGATTCCTCCGAGTCACGAATAGTAGCCACGAGGCCAATTATATTCTGTGTTTAAAACTATATAAATGATTAATGATTAATGCCCATTCAATGCACATGTTTCAGATTTGCTTTTAAAATATTTCTGATTTATTTTGAATGGTACAGAGAGCACATACATATTATGAACTAATATACACAGAATATTGGCAATGTGAAGACGCATCAGCGCGCAAAATATGTCTACAGGGTGCGAGAAAAGTATTGTGACACAATTCAATTAAGCCCCACTTGGTGCGCAGTGTTTTAATTTATCCCAATTTTTTGCACCATGTACCTTAGCTATGTAGCTATTTAGCGCTCATGTATCAAACAAATATTTCTTTTAGATTACGAGATTTAATTTATTAAAAATTTAGTGAAGAAAAACGATCATGTTTCTCTCACTGCATGAGTCGTATTCTTTAATGCCGCATTACAACAATGTAATAGGTGGCGCATTCCATTATTTTTTCTTAAGAAGGGCACTTGTGCCCGAGTCTAAATATGTGTCCATTTAATTTGGAGATTTGGTTATACAGCTTAAAAATATTTAAAAGTAAGCTGTGACGAACGGCCCTCGAAAAAATTTTCTCGAATAAAGATGTCGCGTCCATCAAATAAGAATGATAGAAAAATATAAACGTATGTATTATGGTACACGTCCATTCAGTAGTGCAAATATGCTTTCAGTTTAAATTGGGAAAGCGAATCTGCTTCTGTACCTTTTTCGAATCTGTCCCAAGTGTCGTTTTCAGCCATATTTTCTCATGTATGGTTCAGTAGTTTAAACCATGTTTTCATTCAGTTTGACGCTACTAAAATTCATAATTCGGTCCTTGCATATAACATACAAGTTTATATCTCAATATATGGATGCTGAGAAAGAAATTCGAAAATGTGATTTTTCAAAAAGATAATTCCGTATCAAAGTGTGATGCAGTTATTTTCATATTTCTCCGTTTCCTGATATCGTATTTCCGCCTAAACAAGTATACTTTAAAGAGGAATGGTTGCTCTCCATACTCAAGTTGAGAAAGCGGGGGAATTATTATCCGAAGATTTTTTATTATTAATTAAAGAGAAAAATGAGCTGCGGGCCAAGGGCCCATTTTTTCGAACTTGAAAATCGAAAAGCTCTGAAAGACAAAATCGATAGATGGGGAACTGTAATAAAATTGTTGGAGGTACTGTTCGCAGGCATACAATGGCGAAAGCAGAAATCTATGCTATCATTACTTCGCGAGATATTACATAAAAGACTTGTCACCATACTTTTCTCGCACCCTGTATAGAATGATACAATATTATCAATCGAAACATATTTTTGAGTCACCGAATAACTGAGTACTACGACAAAGAAAAATACAACGAGATGTACATAATTGCAGCGTTGCATATCAATATACATCTGATGGGATCATTTCGTTGATCTCACAGCCATGAAGCATAAGTCACGATAGTGAGAATCAAAACTCCCTCATTCCTCTCCATTACCTCGCATCTGAAAAAAAAGATAAATTTCTAATGTTATACATATCTTTTATCGTATCATAGTTAAGAATTATTCACTCACTTGTAATTATTGGAATAGGCCAGTTTTTTGACAGCCTCACGGATTGGAGACACGCCTTTGAACGAATTGAGTCCTTTGCCTAGAAAAAGTTGTTTTAAATGAAAAATCCAATTAAAATAATAATTTTAAAAATCAACGATTAACCATTACTCACCTGTGCATACATGCAGTTTCGTCGTTTGTCGAACGTCTGAAAAAATCCTATCATTTATCGAGAATGAACTTTATGTTTCATGTAAAACCATGTGAAACCATGAAATATCTAAGTGCTGCAGTCTATCGATTTTCCAACTCCCTGCCTACTTCACTAAAATATGATAGTATAAAATCATGAGAACGTTGCGACTGCGAGAGAGTGCATAAAATTGGTCGTAATTTTCGGTCCACGAATTCTATGCTCACCTTTGATTTCATTGATCTTCTCCTTGAGGACTTCCATGGCCAAAGACTTGGTAAGATGGTGGAGGTCGAGAACGTCCCAATCCTGTGCCTGGTTCCATCTAAAAGAGATTGCATGAGAACAACGTTTTTATTCTTTATTGGATATTTACCAGCGATCAGGGGTGACCTCGAGTCGAACGGTCACTAACGACATTGACTCGAGGAGGTGATAGAGATGTTTTCATAAAGCATTATTGAGAAGTAGTTTTATGGTACTGATATCAATACAATCAAAAGTACTCACTCCTTATTCGTCTTCCTCATTGCCTCGACAGCAGTAAGATCACCGTCGATCTGCAGTCTCTTCAGGTGCTCTTGCATCGCATGTTTGTAGTGCCATGATCTCTGCAATCACAATTCAATCATTCGAGCAATCTCATCACGTTAGAAGATTTCCATCAGATGAGAATAGGTTTTATTCTAAAGTTTTGGAATGAACAAATTAAAATATACGTAAAATGAGGAAATATTTTGTACCAAATCAGATCCGTTCGCTTCAGCCATCGCGTTCATATCCAGATATTTGCGATCCTTGATCTGGTGATTTTTGATTTGCTGCTTTACAGGCTGTGAAGGAGGAGCGGGACGGACACCTGTGAAAGTTACTCCAGAATATTTGAAAATTTGTGATATAAATCTTACCGCAGTCTGTCTCAGATCCGAAAGCAGGTTGTGCGTAGAAGGCGTTGAAGGAGGAAGCGACTTCCTGGGGAGGGGGAAGGAGAACGCGGCGGGGAAATGCCTGAATTATCGATTTGAGTTACGATATTTTCATGATGTATGTAAAATCAATATTCAATCTTACCGTAATCGCCTGAAAGATACCCGAATGAGTAGATGCCGTTGTGTGGAGGGCAAGGCACGGGAACTCCAGGGTAGGTCATTGGATATCCATTATGGAAAGAAGAAGGAGGACTGAAATTGCATGTTGAGACAGGTCTAGATGCGCGAAAACTGACCTGTAGCCTCCACCGAAAGTGGGCTGGTAGTAGAACGATGAAGGAGGAGGGTAATTGAAGGCATTAGGGAAAGAGCAGAGGGTGGACGATGAGAGAGCGTACATCACAATGAATTATATGAGACTGATCAGGACTGAGGGATGGAATAATTGGAAGCTAGCAGTAAAAATGGTGCGGTTGATCGGGAGATCGTTTACAGCTGACAGGGGCCCTATTAGGATGGAAGGCTCGCAAGGTCCTAGGAAGGTGCCAGAGGGGCGATACCCCTGCAAGTGCAGTAAAAGACTTTATTGGCCCCAGATCAGAAGATTCCTCCGTGCCACAAATAGTAGCCACGAGGCCAATTATATTCTGTCAGGGATTGCATAAGTAAGGGTGAACACTCATGTTTAATCGGGCGATCAAGTGCGTTCATGGGCTTTTTGAATGAAATCATAATATTTGGCTTGCCTTATTTACTTTTTTTCAAATACAACTTGCAATTCTCTACGAATTCACTGACAAACAACTGTCAAACAACTGTAACTTTTTAAAGACTATCAAGGCTAGTTCACTCACACATATCTGTGCTTTAAATGTAGGTTAATTCGTTTTCTGAAACACTTAATACGAGAACATGCAGTCAACAGCACTCGATCAGATTTCATATTGAGAAATTTCTCGTGACCGAATGCGCATGGAGTTTCACCTAGCAGTGACCACATGGGTGGGAACCGTTTCAACTCTAGCCAATGGTCTCTTCGTTCTTCTTATTCTCGTATATCCACCAGCCAATCTGGGCATCTTTCGATCGCAGTATTACGTCGGAGCCATCGTCAACCTTTTCTTCTCAATCACTCAACTGTGGTCGGCCAATGTATTCCAATGCTTGTGTGATGTCACTAATCCCATGTTTAAGATATTCTACCCGAACGGCACCTTGTTCATATACTTTTCGGCGCGCAAAGTAGGACCTGTCGGGTTTCTGTCTCACATGGCAGCGTTGACTCTACAGTTCACAATGCTCAGTTCGAACTTCGCATCTCGCTATGCTGCTGTGCGAGGGTCAGTTACTCCTAATTGTTTCATCAATTCCCCATATGCTCTCGGCTATTTGAGTCGCAAGAGTGTAAAGAATGACGATATCATGACATCGTATTTCAACCTCAAACCCCATTAGTCCTACACGGTTCCTGTAAGAACGACTACCAATAACAGGAAAAAATGTCGAGTCTTCGAATTCGATGACACGCGGCGTCATGTGTTCCGTCGAATTTCCAGTTCATAGCACATTATTGCAGTGGCTGGCTGCATTCCTTCTTCACCAATCGCTTGCTCTCATACAGTGTTCAAGTCGGCGCTGTCGTATTCGCCTATGCCCATACTGTAGTGATATTATCGCCAACTCCGGAGACACGTTATGCGTTACGATATGTCATAGCCAATATCCTAACGCACCACTCACAAACTGAAAAAGTACGCAATTTAGTGCAGTTGCGCAAGCTACGTGTCATGAAATATTCGATTTCGATTTCCTCAACGAGTACTATTTCGTCAGTTCTTACGAGGTTGCACTTTCCTATGCATCTCATTCCAAGAAAATTATAATCTATTCAGAATCTGGCATGGGGAAATATTCATATTCACCAATCGGTATTCCTCGCGGCGATTGGGTTTGAAGGGACTAATCTGTTAATCATGTTGGTAGGGTATACAGTAATAAGGTTATGTTGAAGTTGGCATTCAGATATTCGGCATGATCACATATTTGTACATCTCGAAGAATACATATTCGAAAAGGTTACGCGCCGTTAATAATCGATTGCTCGGTGCAAGGAGTTTTCAGGTTCTAGATACGAATCTCCTTTGATTTTCAAATTCCCGTAATTGTAGGCTTGCTTCTCTTTCCTTTTCCTCTTCATGCCGGAACTCGTCATACATTCATCAATGTTGTGTAATTGAAAGAATTACCATTGATTTCAGAATTAAGTTAATTTCAGTTCGAGTCGATTCCTCAGCGATAGCTCCGTATCTGAGTGCGATGATGTCTTTTGGAACATTCTTTAATCCATTTGTCGATTTTGCCCTCACGCCAGACTATCTGAATAGGTTTGTTGATTCCCAAGACTCAACCAATAAGTAGTTTCGAAAAATCACTGATTAATTGGCCATAAAATATTTAATCGGTTTTCAGAATATTGCGATCACTGCTGAATAGGAACGTTCCTGCGATTAAATCAGAACGCGCGACGGCATCGACTGTAAACGCTAACATGGGAAAGATAGTTCCTTTCCGGACCGTGATTGTGAATGTTCGATGAATCGACATGATTGCTTCTTTTGTTTTTAATAAAGCCATTGCACATCAATTGTTGTAGGAAGAAAAAAGCAAAAATACAATCTCTTTACAATATCGTATTCTTTGGAAATGACAAAATTCGATCTCACATAATCTATCCATGCTAAAAAACACCTCGTTATAATGGCAAACCAATGGAAGACAGCCAAACACCGCATCCCCGTATATAACGCGACACAGTAGTTCTGAATTTTTACTGCAGTTCTGAACTCCAACATCGTAAATCTAGCGCATAAACAACAAATATGCATCTGTAGGATGTGTATGCAGCTGACTGCTTGCTTCCCTTTCTGGGACGCCCTCACCATCATACTGCTCATCCGAGACTATCGGGAGGGAGCCATCTATCTCGTCAGAAAGAAGAAGGCCATCAATGAAAAGACGACCATATGGAAAACTGTGTCCACTGTGGGACCTGCGACGACTGCGAAACCTTTGAATGATGCTCAGAGCAGAGAGGAATAGTTCTAGCATCCTTTTCCAAGCAATCGTCAGCTTAATTTCTGTGTTCCCTTCTCGATAATATATTCAAATTCCCCCCAATCGCCTGAATCCTGTCATCTAAATTCCAATGTGTCATTCGAAGCAAATATGAGGCCGTCCGCGATAGATTCAACAAGGCCTCGGAACAGCCCAAAAAGTGGAACCCATGAAAACATGTTTTCTGGGGTAGTTTTCGATGATGAACATCGTGGTTCACTTCATTTTGCGTGAATCGTTCATTGAATGTTGGTGTGGTGCCATGTCACTTCCGGCCAAAATTGGTTTTTCGCTTGATTCCGGGTCCAAAAACATGATGGAAGCATGAAATTTCGCATACCGGAGCAGAATTTAACGGAGAATCGAACCTTGTGTTTAAGAATGAATTTTTCTCGTTTATGTGATAATGTCACTTTTTGATTCCATCATTTGAGCGAGTGGAGTCCGAAACAGATCGATGCGCCTTTTCATGCTGATTCGAATGGTATATGCGTGTGTGGGGATCACAGGTACCCCACGGCCGCTGCAACCGTTTTTCCGATTTTATTGAGCATTTCACTGCACAAATGAGGAATAAGAGGGGCGAAAATGAGAGGCGAGTCATTTTCCTCCCCTCATTCCTCGATTTCACTGTGAAAAGCACTGAAAAAGCGGAAAAACGGTTGCAGCGGCCGTGGGGTACCTCTGATCCCCACACATGCCTATACCATTCGAATCAGCATGAAAAGGCACATCGATCTGTTTCGGTCTCCACTCGCTCAAATTATGGAATCAAAAAGTGACATTATCACATAAACGAGAAAAATTCATTCTTAACCAAGCACAAGGTTCGATTCTCCGTTAAATTCTGCTCGGGAGCGCGACATTTCATGCTTCCAGCATTCCTTTTGACCCGGAATCATGCGAAAAACCAATTTTGGCAAGAAGTGACATGTCACCACACCGACATTCAATGAACAATTCGCGCAAAATGAAGTGAACCACGATGTTCAGCATCGAAAACTACCCCAGAAAATATGTTTTCATGGTTTCCACTTTTTGGGATGTTCCGAGGCCTCGCTACGAGTTGTTGAATCTATCGCGGACGGCCTCATATGTGCACATATTAGTGAAATGAACGACCGCATTTTAATATGACTCGTTTCATGTTCATATTTGCGCGAGCTCTTATTGGTCGTAGATATTCTTTCCATTTTCGCTTAGCTTGTCTGGTTGAATCTAATTTCAACTTTCTTTGGCAGTTCCCATGTTTCTGTGATAGAAATGCATTAATAAAGGTCAATATAATTGCGGATTTTTGAATGAGAAGTATGTTTCGACTTTTTCGACTTTAGTGCTAGGCGGGAGTGTAGTATTACGTTTACATATTACAATGAGTGATTACAGGGTGGCACAAAAGTATTGACCCAACTTTGATTATATCTCATTTCTAACGGGTAGCACTTTTCAGCCGCATCTTTTAGCATAGGACAGCTAAGTTAATTAACAATATATTTGCCAATATTCAGATCTCTCTTCGAAACAATATACGAGTTTCAACTTCTGAAAAATATGATCTGTAAATTTAGTGAGATTTATCAAGAAATTGAATTTGGTTCTTCTTCACCGCGTTACATGAAGATCAATGATGTAATAGTTATCCTATTTTTGGTGATTAGAGCAACCATCAATGACTTAAAATATGTCATTCATTTAATTCAAATAGCTTCCGAAGCGGACGAAACGGACGAAGTACGGGTTGAATATGAACGGCACCCAACCAAACGTTTCAGATCAAATCAAATGTATTCTCCGAATTCAAACGCTACCCAATCATTTCATGTGTAAGCATTATTCTCAACCTTTAATGCTCACAAATATGCACTCCATACCTAGCATGATGCCAATCACACATCAGAATATTTGACCAAATGCTTCTGCCTGACACTTTTGGTGAAATATTTTGATGCGCGTTTCAACTATTCAACAGCCGTTTTCATCCGTTTTTATGCTTCTAAAATTCATACTTCGACATTGTTAAAATACACAGAAGTTTTCAGCCTGATATCGATATGTTGAACGTAAACTCCAAAAATGTTCATTTTATGCCGCCAAAAGTATGGTATCGCAAAATGTCTATTTCTCTGCCTCTAGAAGTCATGGAAACATTTCATTCAAGTTCCAAAAAGAGGAATGGTTCCTCTTTATGATCAACTTGATTAATCGGAACTTGCTTATCTAGTCTTCTCTCAAAATGAATTTTTCGCGAAAATCAGTTGCGGGTCGAGGTGACGCACAACTGAGTTGCATTTGACAATGCTCCAGCATATCCAATCAATTGATTTGGACACGAGGCATGGGGATTGTAGGTATTGCATGGAGGCATGAGCAGAGATGAGAACTCTTAAATGTTAGAAATATATTCGAGGTTATATGTGGGTCAATACTTTTGTGCCACCCTGTACTATTTCAATTATTAACAATTAGTAAAATAACCTATTTACATCTGCTCGTCTATTCTGGGATAATAATTCCGCAGCTTGAAAGCCCAATTACAACGATAGACAAACAATTATCAGTAGTGGAGCAATTGGAGTGTTTGGAAGTAAAGAAATGAGTGGGGCTGAGAAAGAGAGGGAGGGAGGAGGAGCATGAAAGCTGTTCTCTTCACTGGGGAAGCCTCTCTGTTTTTTCGTGCAAGCCCCGAACTGAGACGCGTAGGAACCTTCTGTTTTACCACGCCGTCAGGTGGTGAGATGCGGGTCGTATCCTCTTCCTCCCTCCCTCCATTCTCTATCCCTCCTCCGCTCTCGCTTTTTGTTGTTCTAGATTTCACTAGTTCGCACACATAAACTTCTTGCCGAGTCATATTCTCCAGTTTCATTTCGCTTCGATTTCTCGCCTAACGCAGACAGACATGGACGATGTCGCTCCGTGGACAAACAGGAAGAACGGGCAAGCATTAGTCGCCCAAAAACACCACCTCGAGACAATGGAAGAAGTGAGCGAGCCGACGTCATCGACCGAAGTAAGCCCCATGCTAAACCCCTCCCCCCTCTCAGTCCGTTTCCATCGCGCCATCTTTGACCAATTTTAAGCCCGCGTATGAATAATAATTCGCCTGTTTTCCCGTCTTTATTAAGACTCGCCTAGCAGTGTTCCCCTCGAGTCCACTCTCGAATGCGGGAATCATCCCGTCTCTGTGGGCTCTCATTCGTCTAGACATTGACAGAAGAACCTCATTTGAGCGAATCATCAATCGTCCATCGGAGCCAGATGCGAACACGCTGAGCATCTCCGTCATCATCGACGAAGACTGCGGGACGTCGACGAGCACCTCGACGATGACTTCACATTCTGCCTACCGGACTGCGGTAAGCGTCTTCACTTTCTCGCCCAAAATCCGAATTCAAGGGGGTTGTTTTCGAAATTCGCTTCGTTTATCGCTTCAATCAGCGCATAAAGCTGGCGGATTTCCCCGTTGTTTTCATCCACGATCTGTGGCCCGTGCAATCCCGAGGTGGCGAGAGTCGAACGATTCTAAGCAGCTGTTCGGGAATATATACAAACTCGCACACATACGAGTAGGCAGACATAAATATTGACCTCGGCAGCCGATGGAATCGAACTCAAAAAGGAAAACGATGAGGGAAGGAGAGGACGGGACAACGAGGACTTCGAGAAGTGATAGAGGTAGATAGATACAGCCAGTAAAAGGCCGGAAATAACCTACATAAATGTCTTCTGAAAAAATACTTTCTCCCTAATGCCCACAGCAAATTTTTTAGCACACATGTGTAATTTCCACACAGAAAGCAACGTAATTGGATATCGAATAGTTGAAAGTCATCTCTTTCTATCTCAGATTTGATGCTGCTTCGATCGCTGCGTCGGCTGCGAAAGCGCGTGCGAGAGACGAGGGAGATCGTGCTGCAGCAGACAATCGAGGAGGAGGGAGAGGGGGCAGTGGGAGCAGCCCATCGATCGATGCAGTGGATTGACTGCAGAGAGGCAAGGTGCGTGAAAGGTTCCGTAATCACACCCATCATGTTGATGGGTGTGATTTGAAATCGAGTATCTGGGATAGATCACATGGCAGACTTCTTTGCTATAATATAATAGTCATGGTGATGAAGAATCTGCATGTACACATCATGCAATTTTCAGAGAGGGATTCCTGCACTATTTAACGTTTTTGTACGCGCTTCTGGTGACCATCTTCCTTGTCGTGGAAGAGACAACCCAACGATCTGCCAATGGAGATTCTGTAATAATTTCTGGTAATTTAGAACTTCTCACTCAAGTTGAAGTGATCAGTGGTTGCGTAGTAAACTAGGGCAGGAAAAGCGATCTCACCTTGTTTACTAAACTATTTCAAGCGATCGCCTTTCAGCCCGTCGGCATCGTCTTTCACTGCATCGTCTACATCGTCGCCCTCCTCTTTATCGTCTATGTCAATCTCTTCGTCATCGATCCATCCTGCTTCAATCGATTACTAGTGATATTAGCAGAAAGAGGATGGTGGAAGACGGCGGAGGTACGCACAAATGGCACAAGATCAGAAAACGGGAACTGAAAAGAAACGTATTGATTTGTCCCTGACACAACATATTGTTTGAGAACATGTTACATTCGGACTTCTTTCGGACTTTCATCCCAAAATAAACATTAATTCTTGAACATTGCAGAGTCACAAAATCATGCCAGCAGCACGCAGTTCTGAGTCCGTCAGCACTCTCTTTCTTCGGATGGGAACTTTAAGTGAGTTTTTAACCAAACATTCCATGAATCCATCGAGAATTCTTCCTCAATTCCAGTGTTCGGCTGTGGAGGCTTGGTGCTGTTTGCTCTGGAGCTATACTTGCTTTTCTCGGTAAGTTCCCTCTCGATTAATCTAACTTTCGAAACGGGTCTGGTTTCGAACGATCCATGTACCGAAGCACACAAACGCTATCTGTCATACAAAGTCGGATATTTATGTTTTCGACTTGCTTTGCTTTCTTCTCGTTTAGTTTTACATTTTTATTCCAGTAATTCAGGGTAGAGTCTCTCGTCCCTTTCTTCCTTTACTCGTGGGCGAGAACATCCTCGGGGCTGCATTCGTTTTCACCCAGATGCAATTCATGAACGTCAATCGCAAGGTTTAATATGCTTTATCAAATATATTTCACTTCGCTACTCCTAATATTTTTCGAATGTTTTTTTCATTGCAGCAAATAATTTGCAGTTGTTGATTCGCACGTCTCGGAACGTTTGCCGTTTCGGCTTCATGCACTGCATCGCTGTCAACATCTGGATGTGGTTCAGACACGCCGAGGCAAAAGCGAACAAAACACTCAAGAAGGTGTTTTCACTCTTTTTTTCGCTCAAACATACTTGAATATGCAGCAAATGGCCACTGAGCGCATATCTTCCGTCGTTGAAGATATCCTTGCAAGCCAAAACACAACGTTGTCTTCATCCGAACAACAGTGGAGCACAGTGGCGTCAGTCGAGTGAGAGAAAAGCAAACTTATCGTTCTTTCGAAATATTACAGGTTTTATGGCAATTTCGTGGGCGTGTTGAACACTTGCCTCATCGAGTTTACAGTAATCGGACTCACAGTCATGCTAGTCTTCTGGCTTCGGGTGAGAAACTAATCTTTGATATTCAAACAATAATAAATATATCGAATTCTCAGCTCGATCCTTTCGTTTCTCGTCGTTTTCACGAATCTAAGCGAAAATTTCGCATCGATTTCAGGTAAGTTCAATTGATTTTTCGTCAATGTCCTGAAACTGATCAGGAGTTCAGGAATTCTCGATCAGGTTTCTACCTTGGAATTGCCATGTTTGTTGTGGGAACAATCGCATGCGGAGTCTATGAAGGTACGATTTCATTCATTCATTTCGTAATTGCGTGAAAACATCAGAAATGTATTTTTCACAAAAAAAATAATTTCATTGCAGCCAAGCACGCGTTTCGTGACCGGAAAGCGTACCTGATTCTCGGCGGATTCGAGTGCCTTTGCTACTGTTGCTGCATAGCCGCCGTCGTTACGGGCACTCTCTTGTCAGTCAACTCACCTCCGATTCGGTCATTCAGACGCCTTTTCGAGTGCTTTCCTCTCTAAATTATGCGAAATTTCGCTGAAACATACCCAAAAGACTAAACATACCTAAAGTAAATCGTATTCAGTATGCGCTCTCTTTCGCTGCGAGGCGGAGGTCACGGCGACATTCTCGACCTATACCTCCTTCTCGAGTCTTTCTGCGGAGAGGTGATCTGGTGCAGCGCAGAGTTGGCTCGATTCCTCAATGATGGAGGTAGTGTTATGTTTAGAAATCATCACTTTACTCAAAATTCGTCGTTCAGGTGCAATAATCATCTTCGTAGTAGCTCTAATTCGTCTTTCGCACGTCTTCGCACAGACCTGGTTCATCCTCACGGCTTTCAAGTAAGACGAATTCATTTTTGTTGTTGTTTTTTTCAGTAACATCGGGTGAAACATTCAAAACGGACTACTACATCTAGAGAAAACATTGAATTCTGCAGGTTGGAGCTAGGCCCTGCGACGAAACCTACGGCTCTCTACGGGCGCCAGTGCGTGATGTTCCTTCTCGTTACGAACATATCACTCTTCTTCTTCCATGTCTATGAATCGATGACCGAGGGGTGAGTATGAAAATTTTAAGAATCACGACATTGTTTCTCCATTCTAAACCTTTTCTGGCCGCTCTGTTGATGGGAAAAGTGTGCAAAATGAGGAAACGGTTGCCTCAAATCTCAAACCATCTGCACTGAGAACTATTCTGCTAGTATCAATTCAGAAACAGTCATTATTTCCAGCTTCGGCTATGTTGATCCTTCCTCAAGTGATTACACCTATGTGAAACTTCTTGCTGCTCCGCTGATCACTTTTTACCGGTGAGGAACTATGAAATGCTTAGCAAAATTACGATTACGTTAGTCAAAAATGACTCAAATTCGTTTACTTCCACAACTAGCATTCACTCAGATTTCACTGTTCCGTGTGCCTCGTTGAAGTGTGGAAGAAGACGTTCTCCCGTCCCAAGAAGCCCGCGCATCCTACGCCTCTGCATGTGACCTCGTCGTTGACGTCTTCGCCCATATCAGCAGTCACCGTTTCGTACGTCCCGCAGCACAACGGAAGTGTTCGCGTTTAGAAGTATCCCTTTTTTTAAAAATATTTGATTCAAAATAGTGATCAAATTACGAGGTTTTCATTGAATGTTTATTCAAAGCTGGATAAATTCAGGGATTTCTAGAGAGTTGCATTTGAATGTTCAGTAAGCAGCGGGTGTCCAATACTTGCCACAGTCTGCACTGTTCTTCGTTGTTCGGATGAAGGGACACGACTAAAAAGAACCTCTCTTTTTCAAGCAAGGAGTATACCTTACCTTTGGCGGACAGTAAAGGGGCGTGGAGAGATCGGTCAGCGTGACATTCCTCTCCTGAAATGGAAAGAATTCCCAGTATTGATGTAGAATCCGAAAAGCGAAACCACTCTACATTCTATTCACTATCACAATTTGAATTTCACAACAACAGTCAAGAGCAGGAAAGAGAAGACGAAGCGTATTTCGAACTCTACTTGCATCCCTTCACTTACCTTCTCTCCGACTGGTTGGAGGATGTTGTTCCAGAGGTTCTTGCCCACCACGGCGTGGCCGAATGCCGAAAAGTGGAAGCAATCGGGGGCGAAGAGGGAGATGTCAGGAAGGCCGTCGGGCTAGGAAAGAGAGAGGATTATTCTAGAGCCATAGTCGTCAAAAGATGAAGGGGTCTTCATTCTCTCACCTGTCGACAGAAGAGTATACAAAAATGCATATAGTGACTCCTAAGCATTGGTCAAAAGTAATGGAGCATTAGTGGAAGAAAGAGAAAAAAGGAACTCGAAGGGGCGCGTGGTTGAAGTCTTCGAGGAAGGGCTGAATGACGACGGAGAAGTCGTCTGAAGTGTCGAATCGACCCGATGATTGAAGGTCGTGCTCTTCTCTCTGTAATGAATGATTCTATTTTTGCATTCATAATGTCATTGGAGAGTATAATTGAGAGAATGACTGGATGCGTCAACGTAAAAAAATGTGTCCCTGAGGTTCCATATTTCCACTAATTGGTAAGTTATCAAGCGTGTTCGGATCCTCACCATGTACTCCTTGCAAACTCCTCTCAATTGTTCCGTGGTATAATTGGAATGAATGCAAGAGCACGCAATTCTGAATGGGAATAGAGTGTGGAACGAAGAAGTGACCGAGGCATTAGGTCGGAAGATCTTATGAAAACCAAAAAGAACTCTTGCAGTGTTTTCACCGTGGATTTTCGCTGGCAAATATATTTGAAAAATACTTATGAACAGCGGTAGTGTCGAACTAACCTGTGCATCACAGCACAATTCGCGTTCTTCTCAGCCATATCTCGAAGCACCGAGATGTCCAGCATACCCGTGATCACGACGATCGTTCTAAGAGCAGTTATGACTTCAACATTGCTGTCCTTATTCTTAGCCTACAAACCTTGGCAGGTTATCCTTGAGTATCTGAATTGCCTCTCCGATTCGCTTCCCGAATAGATGAGGTGCATGTTCCTGGATCATAGGTGTCCACGAATAGAGGCGAGGGGGGGGGGTACTGAGCATCGCCCCAAATTTGGGGCGGTGCGCAAGCATGAATCATGGTAAAATCGATAATAAGTCATGGTAGGTCAAGACTAAGTACCGTACCCAATCGATAGTACAGTACCTCCAGATACCGTATATGGCTACCGTAACCCTCGAGCATCACTAACTGACTTTATTTCCAAAAATCAAAGTACCGTACCCAAATGAAATAATCAAAGTACCGTAACCAATCGATGGTACAGTACCCCAAAATACCGTATACCGCTACCGTAACCCCGGAATATCGCGAACTAACTTTATTTTTATAAAAATAAATTACCATGACCAACATTTTTCTAAAAAAATCGAAAAATTTTCTAAAAATCCCAAACAGATCATAAGATGATTCTAGATTAATTATATATACGGAAATATAATTAACATTAATTTTATTTTCGATTTTGGATTTTTAGAAAAATGTTTGACCCAAGGAACTGGATCTGACCCACGGAACTGGGTTACGGTAGTTATTTGGGTACTGTAGAATCGATTGGGCACGGTACAGGGACTTTTTAAAAATAAAGTTAGTTTGCGATATTCGAGGATTGCGCTAGGTTACGGTAGGTTACGGTAGTGGTATACGGTATCTGGGGGTACTGTACTATCGATTGGTCATGGTAATTTATTTTTATAAAAATAAAGTCAGTTCGCGATATTCCGGGGTTACGGTAGCGGTGTACGGTATTTTGGGGTACTGTACCATCGATTGGTTACGGTACTTTGATTTTTTCATTTGGGTACTGTACTTTGATTTTTTGAAAATAAAGTCAGTTAGTGATGCTAGTGGGTTACGGTAGCCATATCCAGATATGGAGGTACTGTACTATCGATTGGGTACGGTACTTAGTCTTGACCTACCATGACTTATTATCGATTTTACCATGACCCCCTATTCATGCTTGCGCACCGCCCCAAATTTGGGGCGATGCTCAGTACCCCCCCCTCGCCTGCGGCGTGGACACCTATGTTCCTGGTTATTCTGATTGGTAGAGGATCGAATCGCTCAGCGCACCTCTGGATGCTCGCAATAGTGACAGATGTCGTTGCCCCCGACGAAGATGTGGATGAGCTTCCAGTCATTGGCAATGTCCACCTTAGTATTGCTTCGTTACCTTTCGAAGGCACTGGTAGTAGGCGGGATGACCACCAAAACTACTTTTTGTGTTTACGAATCTAGGTGTTAGTAGTCTTCTTCAAGGCTTTTCATCAAAGATTCTTCTCTGTCTCACCTTGTCAGGGTGATTCCTGAATCTCCGGACGAGATCGATGGCTTGGTCGGTAAGATTCACCGCTTCCGCTCCTGGCACGGCCGCGTTCAGCTGAGAACTCCGGAATGATGCCCTAATGCGGAGTAGTGTTTGATATTCTCGTTTCCTCATTCCGTACATTATTTCAATATGTCGTGCGGTAAGAGAGCAAAGAAAATAGGAGACAATAACCCTAAATAGGAGACAATAACCCATCTACGGCGGTTGCCCCTTCCACTCACCTCCCACACATGAGCTGCGCCGGCAAAAATCGAGAAACCAAAGAGATTCGGGTTGAACTTCTTGAGGATGTCTGAAACAGGAACTGGTTCGAGAAAGAGGGAGTAATTTTACTTGCTAGCGTGACGTGCTGTTCCAGGTCCATGTCTCCGCCCACAGCCCCTGTGCTCCATCTTTAGGGCGCTTCTGTCGATTTGCTCTGCTTCAGCTCCGTATCCTGTCTGCATTAATCACTTTCATTGACTGCCCTGAATATTTTGCTGCAAATAATCCGCATGGAAACAATATTCTATTGAGCGTATATTTCTAAAATTCATTCAGTTTTCTATCATTGGATATTAGTTTTAAAACAGAAAACACGTAAGAGTTGATTGCCACCAAGCACAAAAAGTGTACAAGCGACAATGAGTAACAGGACCGTGATCGAGTCTCCGATAGCGCCGATCACGTTTATGTCTGCGAATCGGAGAGAATGGACCGATTGAGGGACTGAGGCACTCCTGACGGAGCGAGAGAATGAGGATGGAATGAAGAAGGAGAAACTTACCTTTTCATCACCTCTTCATCACAATTCCATCCAGAAACACCATAGTCTTTCACTCCATTGGCGACCACCAAAATGGAACAGAACAATGTCACTGAAAGAGGACATTAACACAATGGAAACAGAGCGAAAAACTAACATTGTAGCATGGGGAGACAGGTGCTTGGGCAAGAGGAGGTATTGTCAATACTGTCCGACATTCTTCTATCGATATGTTGCGATTCTTATCCTAGCTCTACAGTCACAACACGGATCCATGGAAGACAATGCAGACACAAGCTATCATCATCAATGTGATGCAGGGCATTAGTCGTGGCATGTGCTCATCTCAGAAGAAAATTATCGCTTAATGGCGAACAGAAGTGGACTGACTGAGGGGACGTTGCTGAAAAAAATTGAGAAAGCTTCAAATTGTTCTACTTCTTCATTTCTAGTGCGAAACTCCATCATATCTTGAACTATCAATTCATCAAAGCGACTCCATACCTTTATCTTTCGTACCTAGAATGCTGCCTAGCAACCTCGTTGTTCTTCCCTCCCCCTCCTCCAGGCTTCGATTCGTATAGAAATTGACGAGAGAGAGGGATAGGCAGGCTCGAAGGGAGAAAACATTTCCGTATCTCATTCCTTACTGGCTTACGACTCATAATAAGAGAGGAGATGGATACTTTACACATTTTGCTATCTCAAATCACCGTACTTTCGCAGTTTTTGAAGTTTCTAAATTCTTGTCGCTCTGTTTCCGTCTCAAAGTAATCTCATTTTAGATACCTATACTATCTCTCTACTGCTTCAGTATATCCCTATGTTAAATTGAATCAAATTCTTCAACAACATCCGCCAGGTTAGTAATGCCCGGTTTATAAAGAATGAGAGCGATAGGCAACTAGGTCAAAATCATCACGAAAAAATGCGTGTGTGACACTATTCCCATTGAGGTGTTCGGACCTATTCGTTTTCAACTCACCCTGCGCCAACATCGGAATGGAACACGATGAATAGGCATGCGAAGGCTCTGTATTGTCGAATGTATGAAGGCTTCTTCAATTCGCATACATCTGCTCATTTCTCGTCCTCCACGCCCTCACTCTCATTGTTTGTTAAATGAAATAAAGTGTCTGGTTATTCGAACTGGCTAAAGTGCATTTCACCACACTGAGAAAGGGAATGAGAAAGCAGAATGGTTCAACAAAATCATTTTTTCATGAATAGTATGATGAAAAAACAAAAATTGATTACGCATTTCCCCAGCGTCTCCTTTCCCATCACGGACCCCACGATCCGATTCTCTCATTATAACTTGCTGTCTCTCTCTCTCTATGTGACTATGCAATTATAGGATGCGCACGGTGCAATCACACCACAGATCCGTGGAAGACAATGCAGACACATCAATGCATGAATTGGTGTAGCTGTCGTGCTCGATATGGTGCAGGACATTAGTCGTAGCATGTGATTCATTTGAACAGCTTTTCCTGAAGATCTTGAGGATAGCATAAGAACAAGATAAAGTGGACTCACGGGGGAAACGTTCATAATCAAATTGCCAGAACGCACCAAATTGTTGTATTTTTTCATTTCTAGTCTAGTGCGAAACTCCATCATATTTTGAGCTATCAATTCATCAAACACTCTCCATAAGTTTATCTTTCCTGAATTGAATGCTACATAGCAACCTCGTTATTCTCCCCTCTCTCCTTCCTCAAGGCTTCGATTCGTATAGAAATTGATGAGAGGGAGGGATAGGCAGGCACGAAAGGAGAAAACATGCCCGTATTTCATTCCTTACTTGCTTACAACTCATAATCAGAGAGGAGATGGATACTTTACACATTTTGCTATCTGAAATCGCGTACTTTCGTAGTTTTTTAAAGTTTCCCAACTTTTGTTGCCCTGTTTTCGTCTCGAAGTGATCTCATTTTAGATACCTATGCTATCTCTACACTTGCTTCAACAAATCTTAATTTTAAATTGAATCAAACACTACAACTACAACTCGCCAGGTCAGTTATGTTATAAAGAATGAGAGCGAGAGACAAGTAAGCAAATTTTTCCAAATGCGCACTTTACAGTACTATCATTGAGGTAGAACAGGCCTATTAGTATTTAACTCATTCTGCGTCTACATCGGAATGGAGCACGATGAGGAGGTCGGCGAAGATTCAATGTTTACGAATGGAAGTGGACAAGATCTCCTATGTCAACTCCTTGATGGTCCAGCACACTCCCGCCGTCGTTTTTATTGTACCGTGAAATAAAGCGTATGGCTATTCAAACTGGCTAAAGTGCAGGTCACTACACTGAGAAAGGAAAAAATAAGGCATAATGGTTCAATAAACATAATTTTTCATGGGCAGCCTGGAAAAAAGCTAAAATCGATTTCGCATCTCCACCGCGTCTCCACTACCATCACCACACGAATCGTCCGATTCTCTCATAATTTCTTGCTCAATCGCTCTGTCTAACTCACTTTACAATTATCGGATGTGTATGAGTAATGATGTGATTCAGCCTTTTCTTCTCGAGAGGGAATGACGAATGCATGTCTTACAACTCAATTCTATCCCTATTCCAATACACCCCCTCCACTCTCTATTTCCCATCCTCTCTACGGCATACGTTGATAAACTATCGATCTACTTGAGAGAAGATGACGACCGAAAACATTTCTCTATCTCATTCCTTACATGGTCGCTCCTCAAATTCACATTACGGAAATTTTGATTGTTCAATATTTTTGTAGTCTAAATGAGCGTATTCATGCCCTTCCTGCAGTGTATCTAGTATTCGTCTTTATTTTTTGTTGTTGCTGTTTCAAACTGATAGCATTTCAGATATTTACACCATCTCTCTACTGCCTTCTAAAAAGCCACGATTTGAAAATTAGAATCAAACGCAACAACATTAACAGTAAGGTCAGTGTTTTCTAGTAAATTAAAAAAAAAACTGAGATAGAGAGAAAACTAGACAAAACTAATCACGAAATCGTAGTGGTAATGCACTGGCCGCACAACTGTTATTGAAATGAGTACTATCATTGAATTGATCGCCCACTCCTCCACATCCATTCGATCACCGGCTATTAGACTTTCCAAAACAATTATCCAAATCTTTGTGCAAGCTGCAAATAGTCCTTCATATTTCTCCTTTCATTTGCACTCACATCAATAAAGCAGCGAATTTACATCTTAAAAAATATATGGATAGTTGTTTTAGAAAGTGTTCCATCGACGATACGATCACCCATCCCGAAGAGGAGATCTACAAGAATTCGAAGCGGATGAATGGGTTAAGCGAGGCGTCGTCATCTACCCTACACATTGCGCGTCCTCCACACCCTCACCCCCATTTATATTGTTGAAAAGAATAAATATATATATCATATATGGATCCATGCTTTCTAAAGTGCAATTCACAGCACTGTAATTGAACCTTTTGCATAAACTGAAGAAGCCACTCATCTTTCCCGTTTCTCTCATCTCTCATTTTCCTTCTTCCAAATCTCTACCTTGGGAGGTAGCTCTCGCCCGTTAAAAGCATTCTAATTTGATGATCTAAGATCTTGTGATGCGTGTACGAGGAAGAAATACTACACATCGATCAAATATAAATTCTTCATAACAATGAGAAATCAAGATGATGAAATTAATATTTCGCAGCTAATTTCTTCTTGATAAACAGAAGCAAATAAAATGGCCGAATGCACTATGTAGCACGGAGGTCAGCCATTCTATAACAGGAAAAAAGATTTATGGGCTCCAAATGCAGCGTGATTACCCATAATCAATGAATATCATGAAAATCAATGAATAATCAATGAATATGAACATAATAACTAGGAACAATTCTTCACAACTCGGATTCCACGACATCTGCTGTCAAATAAACGCACAATCACTGGCTCTCCCCATCCATCTCGCGCTCCATTTATCTCTCTCCCTCTCTTTCTCTCGTCAACTTCCCCGCTATTTCCCACTAAGTGATCGATGGTGACTCATCGCGGCGGCGTAAGTTCTTTCAAAATGTTTCAAAGCGACTTTCCTTGTAAACAAACCATCGCAGAACTTCACTAACATCGGCGATCGGGTGGTCGGGGACTTCATCGTTCCCTCTGTGTTGACTGACAGGAGGAAGTACATCGGACCCTTCCCTCTGGGAACAGGAGGATATGGAACAGTCGTGTGAGTGCACCATCTCATTAATGCAATGTGCGAAGTGTTCAGTGGCTTTGAGAGGAAGAACCCCGACAGGACAAAAGATGTAGCTGTGAAGCGGTTGAACACACCTTTCGTTACAGCTAAACATGCAAGTTTCACAAATTAACTAGAAATATGGAATTTCACGAAATAAACCATTAAGGCTCAGAGCTGCTTTCGCGAAATTCAACTGATGCGGGATCTCGACCACGAAAACATTGTGAAAATGAAGTTCGCCTACACAATTGACGACTCTCGAGATCATCTCTCAACTGTGTAAGTGTATACAATTGATTCTGCAACATTTACAATTATGGCTGATTGAGATAATGTCCAATTCTTCAGCTACCTTGTCACCGAATTCGCTGGATTGGATCTGGCGAAGCAACTGAAAGACGAGACACTACCTGACCACAAGTTTACCTTAAGAAACTTCCAATCGATGATATGTGACCTACTGCGAGCACTGAAATATCTCAACTCAGCAAATGTCAGCCCTATTTTCAACATATTTTGCAACTTTTCATTTCAGGTAATTCATCGAGATCTCAAACCTGGAAATCTCTCTATAAGTGCAACCGGAAAGCTGACATTGCTCGGTTTGTTTGTTGTCTTTCTCTCTATACTCAGGAGGGAGAACCCAAGTTGGAAACAAGTGTGGCCCCTCTCAAAACAAGATCCAAGTTGGAAACAAGTGAAGTTACAAGTTGGATCCAAGTGTGAAATTCCAAGTTGGATCCAAGCGTGCATGCTTCAAAGGCGCCATTTTTAAATTGGGTGCTCCGAAGACGTCGTGATGGTCTCGATGAGGCTGGATTGACGTGCGACAGCTAATTCTGTCGTATTTTTTTTACTTTTTATATTTGTTTCGATTTCGTGTGAATTTACAAATGTATTTATAGTCAAGTACGTATTCACAACTGGTTCTATTGGCTATATCAGATTTTCAGAACGCTTCTTGATTCTAAACGATTCAATTCATCTTTCTACAGTATCTTCCATTCACTTCGCAGGTATAGCGACCACACATAGCCTGAATCATACTGTAATCATTTGTTCAGGTGCATTGTACCCTCTTCCCTCTTTGACATGTCCCTCTGCCCTCTCTGAACATCTTCGACATGGATGTTACTCACACACGCAGTGAGTGAATATTGATACAACCTTAGTAGTAGAATGAACATACACGAAAAAATATTGTGGCCCTTTATCGACTATTTACTGTTGAATGATGCCGAAATTCAAAATTTGATGAGCAACTACTAATAGCGCAGATCCCCCTCGGGGTATTCTCTTTCTCTCTCTTTATCACTTCACTTCTCCGACCACACGCATGCTCACCCATTCCATCTCTTTCTCTGACCTCTCCGCCCACTCACTCTCTATCAGTTCCCTTCTCTGACCACACGCATGCTCACCCATTCCATCTCTTTCTCTGACCTCTCCGCCCACTCACTCTCTATCACTTCACTTCTCCGACCACACGCATGCTCACCCATTCCATCTCTTTCTCTGACCTCTCCGCCCACTCACTCTCTATCAGTTCCCTTCTCTGACCACACGCATGCTCACCCATTCCATCTCTTTCTCTGACCTCTCCGCCCACTCACTCTCTATCACTTCACTTCTCCGACCACACGCATGCTCACCCATTCCATCTCTTTCTCTGACCTCTCCGCCCACTCACTCTCTATCACTTCACTTCTCCGACCACACGCATGCTCACCCATTCCATCTCTTTCTCTGACCTCTCCGCCCACTCACTCTCTATCACTTCACTTCTCTGACCACACGCATGCTCACCCATTCCATCTCTTTCTCTGACCTCTCCGCCCACTCACTCTTTATCACTTCACTTCTCCGACCACACGCATGCTCACCCATTCCATCTCTTTCTCTGACCTCTCCGCCCACTCACTCTCTATCAGTTCCCTTCTCTGACCACACGCATGCTCACCCATTCCATCTCATTCTCTGACCTCTCCGCCCACTCACTCTCTATCAGTTCCCTTCTCTGACCTCTCCGCCCGCCCACTCACTATCACTTCACTTCTCCGACCACACGCATGCTCACCCATTCCATCTCTTTCTCTGACCTCTCCGCCCACTCACTCTCTATCAGTTCCCTTCTCTGACCACACGCATGCTCACCCATTCCATCTCTTTCTCTGACCTCTCCGCCCACTCACTCTTTATCACTTCACTTCTCCGACCACACGCATGCTCACCCATTCCATCTCTTTCTCTGACCTCTCCGCCCACTCACTCTCTATCAGTTCCCTTCTCTGACCACACGCATGCTCACCCATTCCATCTCTTTCTCTGACCTCTCCGCCCACTCACTCTTTATCACTTCACTTCTCCGACCACACGCATGCTCACCCATTCCATCTCTTTCTCAGACCTCTCCGCCCACTCACTCTCTATCAGTTCCCTTCTCTGACCTCTCCGCCCGCCCACTCTCTATCACTTCGCTTCTCCGACCACACGCATGCTCACCCATTCCATCTCTTTCTCTGACCTCTCCGCCCACTCACTCTCTATCACTTCACTTCTCCGACCACACGCATGCTCACCCATTCCATCTCTTTCTCTGACCTCTCCGCCCACTCACTCTCTATCACTTCACTTCTCCGACCACACGCATGCTCACCCATCCCATCTCATTCTCTGACCTCTCCGCCCACTCACTCTTTATCACTTCACTTCTCCGACCACACGCATGCTCACCCATTCCATCTCTTTCTCTGACCTCTCCGCCCACTCACTCTCTATCACTTCACTTCTCCGACCACACGCATGCTCACCCATTCCATCTCATTCTCTGACCTCTCCGCCCACTCACTCTCTATCAGTTCCCTTCTCTGACCTCTCCGCCCGCCCACTCACTATCACTTCACTTCTCCGACCACACGCATGCTCACCCATTCCATCTCTTTCTCTGACCTCTCCGCCCACTCACTCTCTATCAGTTCCCTTCTCTGACCACACGCATGCTCACCCATTCCATCTCTTTCTCTGACCTCTCCGCCCACTCACTCTTTATCACTTCACTTCTCCGACCACACGCATGCTCACCCATTCCATCTCTTTCTCAGACCTCTCCGCCCACTCACTCTCTATCAGTTCCCTTCTCTGACCTCTCCGCCCGCCCACTCTCTATCACTTCGCTTCTCCGACCACACGCATGCTCACCCATTCCATCTCTTTCTCTGACCTCTCCGCCCACTCACTCTCTATCACTTCACTTCTCCGACCACACGCATGCTCACCCATTCCATCTCTTTCTCTGACCTCTCCGCCCACTCACTCTCTATCACTTCACTTCTCCGACCACACGCATGCTCACCCATCCCATCTCATTCTCTGACCTCTCCGCCCACTCACTCTTTATCACTTCACTTCTCCGACCACACGCATGCTCACCCATTCCATCTCTTTCTCTGACCTCTCCGCCCACTCACTCTCTATCACTTCACTTCTCCGACCACACGCATGCTCACCCATTCCATCTCTTTCTCAGACCTCTCCGCCCACTCACTCTCTATCAGTTCCCTTCTCTGACCTCTCCGCCCGCCCACTCTCTATCACTTCGCTTCTCCGACCACACGCATGCTCACCCATTCCATCTCATTCTCTGACCTCTCCGCCCACTCACTCTTTATCACTTCACTTCTCCGACCACACGTATGCTCACCCATTCCATCTCATTCTCTGACCTCTCCGCCCACTCACTCTTTATCACTTCACTTCTCCGACCACACGCATGCTCACCCATTCCATCTCTTTCTCTGACCTCTCCGCCCACTCACTCTCTATCACTTCACTTCTCCGACCACACGTATGCTCACCCATTCCATCTCATTCTCTGACCTCTCCGCCCACTCACTCTCTATCAGTTCCCTTCTCTGACCTCTCCGCCCGCCCACTCTCTATCACTTCACTTCTCCGACCACACGTATGCTCACCCATTCCATCTCATTCTCTGACCTCTCCGCCCACTCACTCTCTATCAGTTCCCTTCTCTGACCTCTCCGCCCACTCACTCTTTATCACTTCACTTCTCCGACCACACGCATGCTCACCCATTCCATCTCTTTCTCAGACCTCTCCGCCCACTCACTCTCTATCAGTTCCCTTCTCTGACCACACGCATGCTCACCCATGTCATCTCTTTCTCTGACCTCTCCGCCCACTCACTCTCTATCAGTTCCCTTCTCTGACCTCTCCGCCCACTCACTCTCTATCAGTTCCCTAACCTGACCTCTCCGCCCACTCACTCTTTATCACTTCACTTCTCTGACCTCTCCGCCCACTCACTCTCTATCAGTTCCCTTCTCTGACTTCTCCGCCCACTCACTCTCTATCAGTTCCCTTCTCTGACCTCTCCGCCCACTCACTCTTTATCACTTCACTTCTCCGACCACACGCATGCTCACCCATTCCATCTCTTTCTCAGACCTCTCCGCCCACTCACTCTCTATCAGTTCCCTTCTCTGACCACACGCATGCTCACCCATGTCATCTCTTTCTCTGACCTCTCCGCCCACTCACTCTCTATCAGTTCCCTAACCTGACCTCTCCGCCCACTCACTCTTTATCACTTCACTTCTCTGACCTCTCCGCCCACTCACTCTCTATCAGTTCCCTTCTCTGACTTCTCCGCCCACTCACTCTCTATCAGTTCCCTTCTCTGACCTCTCCGCCCACTCACTCTCTATCAGTTCCCTTCTCTGACCTCTCCGCCCACTCACTCTTTATCACTTCACTTCTCCGACCACACGCATGCTCACCCATTCCATCTCTTTCTCTGACCTATCCGCCCACTCACTCTCTATCAGTTCCCTTCTCTGACCACACGCATGCTCACCCATGTCATCTCTTTCTCTGACCTCTCCGCCCACTCACTCTCTATCAGTTCCCTTCTCTGACCTCTCCGCCCACTCACTCTCTATCAGTTCCCTTCTCTGACTTCTCCGCCCACTCACTCTCTATCAGTTCCCTTCTCTGGCCTCTCCGCCCACTCACTCTCTATCAGTTCCCTTCTCTGACCTCTCCGCCCACTCACTCTTTATCACTTCACTTCTCCGACCACACGCATGCTCACCCATTCCATCTCTTTCTCAGACCTCTCCGCCCACTCACTCTCTATCAGTTCCCTTCTCTGACCACACGCATGCTCACCCATGTCATCTCTTTCTCTGACCTCTCCGCCCACTCACTCTCTATCAGTTCCCTTCTCTGACCTCTCCGCCCACTCACTCTCTATCAGTTCCCTAACCTGACCTCTCCGCCCACTCACTCTTTATCACTTCACTTCTCTGACCTCTCCGCCCACTCACTCTCTATCAGTTCCCTTCTCTGACTTCTCCGCCCACTCACTCTCTATCAGTTCCCTTCTCTGACCTCTCCGCCCACTCACTCTCTATCAGTTCCCTTCTCTGACCTCTCCGCCCACTCACTCTTTATCACTTCACTTCTCCGACCACACGCATGCTCACCCATTCCATCTCTTTCTCAGACCTCTCCGCCCACTCACTCTCTATCAGTTCCCTTCTCTGACCACACGCATGCTCACCCATGTCATCTCTTTCTCTGACCTCTCCGCCCACTCACTCTCTATCAGTTCCCTTCTCTGACCTCTCCGCCCACTCACTCTCTATCAGTTCCCTAACCTGACCTCTCCGCCCACTCACTCTTTATCACTTCACTTCTCTGACCTCTCCGCCCACTCACTCTCTATCAGTTCCCTTCTCTGACTTCTCCGCCCACTCACTCTCTATCAGTTCCCTTCTCTGACCTCTCCGCCCACTCACTCTCTATCAGTTCCCTTCTCTGACCTCTCCGCCCACTCACTCTTTATCACTTCACTTCTCCGACCACACGCATGCTCACCCATTCCATCTCTTTCTCTGACCTCTCCGCCCACTCACTCTCTATCAGTTCCCTTCTCTGACCTCTCCGCCCACTCACTCTCTATCAGTTCCCTAACCTGACCTCTCCGCCCACTCACTCTTTATCACTTCACTTCTCCGACCACACGCATGCTCACCCATTCCATCTCTTTCTCTGACCTCTCCGCCCACTCACTCTCTATCAGTTCCCTTCTCTGACCACACGCATGCTCACCCATTCTATCTCATTCTCTGACCTCTCCGCCCACTCACTCTTTATCACTTCACTTCTCCGACCACACGCATGCTCACCCATTCCATCTCTTTCTCAGACCTCTCCGCCCACTCACTCTCTATCAGTTCCCTTCTCTGACCTCTCCGCCCGCCCACTCTCTATCACTTCGCTTCTCCGACCACACGCATGCTCACCCATTCCATCTCATTCTCTGACCTCTCCGCCCACTCACTCTCTATCAGTTCCCTTCTCTGACCTCTCCGCCCGCCCACTCTCTATCACTTCACTTCTCCGACCACACGTATGCTCACCCATTCCATCTCATTCTCTGACCTCTCCGCCCACTCACTCTTTATCACTTCACTTCTCCGACCACACGCATGCTCACCCATTCCATCTCTTTCTCTGACCTCTCCGCCCACTCACTCTCTATCAGTTCCCTTCTCTGACCACACGCATGCTCACCCATTCCATCTCTTTCTCTGACCTCTCCGCCCACTCACTCTCTATCACTTCACTTCTCCGACCACACGCATGCTCACCCATTCCATCTCTTTCTCTGACCTCTCCGCCCACTCACTCTCTATCAGTTCCCTTCTCTGACCACACGCATGCTCACCCATTCCATCTCTTTCTCTGACCTCTCCGCCCACTCACTCTTTATCACTTCACTTCTCCGACCACACGCATGCTCACCCATTCCATCTCTTTCTCTGACCTCTCCGCCCACTCACTCTCTATCAGTTCCCTTCTCTGACCACACGCATGCTCACCCATTCCATCTCATTCTCTGACCTCTCCGCCCACTCACTCTTTATCACTTCACTTCTCCGACCACACGCATGCTCACCCATTCCATCTCTTTCTCAGACCTCTCCGCCCACTCACTCTCTATCAGTTCCCTTCTCTGACCTCTCCGCCCGCCCACTCTCTATCACTTCGCTTCTCCGACCACACGCATGCTCACCCATTCCATCTCATTCTCTGACCTCTCCGCCCACTCACTCTCTATCAGTTCCCTTCTCTGACCTCTCCGCCCGCCCACTCTCTATCACTTCACTTCTCCGACCACACGCATGCTCACCCATTCCATCTCATTCTCTGACCTCTCCGCCCACTCACTCTTTATCACTTCACGTCTCTGACCACACGTATGCTCACCCATTCCATCTCATTCTCTGACCTCTCCGCCCACTCACTCTTTATCACTTCACTTCTCCGACCACACGCATGCTCACCCATTCCATCTCTTTCTCTGACCTCTCCGCCCACTCACTCTCTATCAGTTCCCTTCTCTGACCACACGCATGCTTACCCATTCCATCTCATTCTCTGACCTCTCCGCCCACTCACTCTCTATCAGTTCCCTTCTCTGACCTCTCCGCCCGCCCACTCTCTATCACTTCACTTCTCCGACCACACGCATGCTCACCCATTCCATCTCATTCTCTGACCTCTCCGCCCACTCACTCTTTATCACTTCACTTCTCTGACCACACGCATGCTCACCCATTCCATCTCTTTCTCTGACCTCTCCGCCAACTCACTCTTTATCACTTCACTTCTCTGACCTCTCCGCCCGCCCACTCTCTATCAGTTCCATACTCCGACCCATTCCATTTCTTTTTCAGGGGGGGGGGGGAGGAGAAGAGAAGATTCAAAATTTGAATTCCCGCAAGCTTCGGTATTTATCTTCCCGTGATGCTAGCGACTCAAACCTTTGGCTGGTGTTCTTCCTGTAATCTAGAACCATAAAATGAATTTTAAATTAGATTTTTTCTGCTAGAAACTGAGAAAACGAAAGAAATCGAAACTTGTGGGAGGTCAAAATTTGATTTTCTTTCTCCTCCTTTCAAAATTACCATCCGATTATTTCCTCTCATTCCCCCCTCCCCAAAATGATACAGCATCACTCTATACTAGACACTCGCACTTCTTTTCGTATTTACAAACCAACGAGTCCTCACTCAAATCAAAATTTCTTATTAGCATACTCTCTCTCTCTCTCATTTACCATGCCTTAGCAGAAATTAATGGAAAAAGATAACAACGTACAGGCTTTATGAATACACTGGATTCCGTATTGCAGAACGCATGCGCAACGCATTCGGAGAAGTGAGTTCTTCCGAAACATCTTCATCTACTGCTTCTTCCGAATCAGAAGAAGACAGCCCTAGTGCAATGGGCGGATGTCTGCTAGATTCAGGTACGACTAGTAAAAGTAAACTCGAAATGAACAGACCAAAAGATGACGAGTCTCCCGTTCAATGGGAAGCGAGAAGGTGCATATTAGCTGCCAACAAATTGAACGAGAAGAGGAGTGGTTAGTTGAAAAAGCTGCCGCACATTCTACATATCCCTTCACGCATTGTTTAGGGTCCGTATACGAATTACTATTTGGCGAAGTACGCGCGGAAAATGGAGAAGCAATGAAGGACATTGCATATCTAGAAGAAGTAAACCAATTTGAAGTGTGTGAATACTGTAATAGTTGTGGGAGACGTACAAGAGCTAAGGAGGGAGCGAAATGTTCACAGTGAGTTCAGAATGAACAGATACAAAAAATATACGGTCTGCAGGGGCAATGTTGCTTGTTCAGAAAGAATAATCACCTTAGCTACGTGTAAATTCAGTCAACAACTTAAGGTAGTCAAAATATAGAAGATTTTAGATTAGTTAAGTATTGAAGGAAATTATTCACGACGGGATGGATGAAATAGAAGAAGTGCATATTGCAACTAGGAGGAACATGGACGGAGAAACTCTCAGCAGAGGACAAGATTTACACGACTTCGCTCATTTTCAGGTAAGTCACGCTT